>CM060894.1:129073248-129400748 GCA_030762935.1 Hymenopus coronatus | reverse complement strand
TGCAAAAGTATTAGAAGTAATGTACCACTTTATTAACATTGCCCATGTTCACAAGTTACATCATGTGCTGATGGCCGTTAAAGTGGGACCTCATACGACATGCATATCCCTTCTCTTGAGTCCGTTCCCCACGCCTGTTCTGGGAGCCAGTTGTGTACATTCGAACATTGTACGCCAAGTTGGGCGGTCAACACCAGGTACGGTTACAGTTCTGTCCAGTAGCGCTATAGGCTGCCCAAATATGCGTACGCTTTTCGAATTTACACGACTTGTCTAACGAATTTCAATGATTTGCAACTGCCATCACTGGCCTCCCAATAATGCAATACTATCAACATTACTCTCAATAATAATCCACTTATGCTAACTAACATATAATAATAACAATAACAATAAAAATAATTTGAGTCCACACAATATCCATTTCATTAGCATTTTAATGATCCTAATCTACTATTTTTAGTTTTATTATTCATAGGTAACCACGAAGAGACGATTGAATACACATGGGCTTTATACACAGAATTCGGGATATACGGACTGAGATATTTTGATAAACTGTACCTTAATATGTATCCACTTCGTATATTAATGGTTTTTCTCTTCGTCTAACAGTGTTCTCACAAAATAATCACATAATTTACTATAAGATGTGTTTTATATGATCTTACCAGCGCCTTGAAATGAACGTCTGTCAGGATACGCTATTTGGTTTGTTTCCACGTTTTCACTCCTCAATAAGTGACCTGCCTAGCTGTATGGAGTCATTGTTCTTTGAGAAATCATTCAAACTCAGTTCCGATACGACATTCGTTATAGCGAGAATGTCCACTCAAAGTTACGCTTTCCGTTCCGCAGTCTTAGAGAAAATCAATACTCATGTCTTGTGTTCTATGTCTACTTGGAAGTACTAACCTATCTAAAACCATAATGCCTTTAATGACTAAAACTATAAGTCGGTAAATGAAGAAAATGTAACGTTGTTCATTACACTGTTCAAATTAAAAAATCTTATGTGTACCATTCACATGACTTTCTCTACATCTCTGCAACAAACTATTGTTAAAAAGCTTATGCCTCTATTTACTTCCTGCTACTCGAGAACAAATTAGCAGAAATAGTCTTATGACCTTTCCTATAAGTAGAAGCGAAATTAGGGAGTACCATAGGTTAAAGTGATAGTCAAAAGTTGATTGATATGTGACTGAAGTTCCTTTGTTCATATGGATAGGAGTTGACAAATTCCTATATGAGAAAAGTTAGTTTTTCATAGCTGAAACCAAAACAATGAATATCTAAAAAACGATCAACTACACGAAAAAAATGTATATGACACAAATTGTGTGTTTTAACGTCCCCTACATTTCTTATGCAGTAAGTTTTTATCTAAGTCTTACGGTTTAGCAGTTATGCAAAATTCCGTAAAATTCATCCAGGATAAAGTAGTTTACCGAGGCTATTTCCAGAAAATTCAAGATATACTGTTTATTTGTCGGGTAAATATTTTTAATATAGCATATTTTAATCAAAATCGTTACAGCCATTTTCAAGAAAATAAAAAAATTCAAGAAAAGTTCCATTTAAAGGGTAGTTTGCGGTGAGTGGATTTTTCTCAAAATCTTCGTGTCGCATCCCTTCAATACCAAGTTTGGTATTACACCGACTTTTCGTTTTTGTGTTATCGTGTTCACAGAAACACGAACACACAGACCTTTTTCTGAAAATGCTTTTTTTGGGTAAAGGGGACCCTAAAACATATACTTCTGATGAAATCTTGGTGTCGAATTTTTGGTTGGAGTGCAATACCTTCTCTATAGACTATGTACATAGTACGTGTAGAGAAAGTAAAAATATCTGAAAGTATACTCCAATATCCTGTATGTTTCGCATTTCGTCATTCTCAAGTTGTGTTTGTTAAGGGTTGGTTGCTGAGGCAGTGCAGTGGATTATCGCTAGGACGATAAGGAGTTTTCCTACCGTGTCAGAAATCTACGTTAGGCGTCGTTTTCACGTCATTAATTTCACATCCAATAAAATGACAGTACATTTAACGACGCGCTTGAATTGTGACGCGACTAAGCCAAAGAACAGCTGCGGTTATATGTGCAAGAATAATAACACCAACAACGCAAATGTGTTAATCAAAGTTTATAATTTGGTAACCACCAGACTTTGAGTTACAGTTAGTGATAAAATAGTCCATGTTTTCTTCCGGAAGTCTCGCTACAAAGATGGCGGTAAGTGGAATCATATCCTCAGTAATATCTCCGAGTAGCACACAAAAGTGAACTCCACCTTCGTACACTAAAGATCGAAGAAAAAGGTAATATTTGTTCTTGTTTCCTAAAACCATTCTACATTATAAAATCATCCAATATAAATACAATTATAAAATAATCCAATAAAGCAAGGATTAGTGCATATTTCATGTATACTTATATACAAGGTGGTTCACCTGTCCCTTATTCTCTGGTTTTATGCAACCCGCAGATTACAGTTTAACTTGAAAACATCGTTCCCGAGACCCGTCTTCTGCACATTAAGATTATAGACTTTGGCGTCCTACGTTTTAGCTAAACAGTAGCGTATTCGATTAATGCGCGCTGTTAGCAGGAGTTCCAAGCTGCTCGATTCAGGTTCAGATCTCCCAAAACATTGACAATTTTTTCCCCGCTTTCTTTCTTCCTGATTTTGACACAAAGCTAGATGGTATATTCAAACATTTTTAACGTACTTATTTGTTTCCTTTTTGTTTCTCTTTATTTATGTTTATTCTAATTTTACCAGTCCAGTTACAGGAAACATAAACAAAAATGAGCATCCTTAGGTATATTCCTTGAGTTTCCTCTAAATATGTAGGTATTATTACAATGTTTTAAAGCTAATACAGGTATTTCAGATAATACTACATGACGAGACCCATTTTCAGAGTATCTCTAAAACGAGAAATACACAAAATACCTAGACTGACAATCACAAAGTGTATCAAAGACATAGGTAGTCACCACTCAACACTTTCATTTGACAAGAACATCAGGTTTAATCCCTATAACTTAACAAACTGTACCAAAGACATAGGTAGTCACCACTCAACACTTTCAGTTGACAAGAACATCAGGTTTAATCCCCATACCTTAACAAAGTGTACCAAAGACATAGGTAGTCACCACTCAACACTTTCAGTTGACAAGAACATCAGGTTTAATCCCCATACCTTAACAAAGTGTACCAAAGACATAGGTAGTCACCACTCAACACTTTCAGTTGACAAGAACATCAGGTTTAATCCCCATACCTTAACAAAGTGTACCAAAGACATAGGTAGTCACCACTCAATACTTTCAGTTGACAATAACATCAGGTTTAATCCCCATACCTTAACAAACTGTACCAAAGACACAGGTAGTCACCACTCAACACTTTCAGTTGACAAGAACATCAGGTTTAATCCCCATACCTTAACAAACTGTACCAAAGACATAGGTAGTCACCACTCAATACTTTCAGTTGACAAGAACAACAGGTTTAATCCCCATAACTTAACAAACTGTACCAAAGACACAGGTAGTCACCACTCAATACTTTCAGTTGACAAGAACATCAGGTTTAATCCCCACACCTTAACACACTGTACCAAAGACACAGGTAGTCACCACTCAATACTTTCAGTTGACAATAACATCAGGTTTAATCCCCATAACTTAACAAACTGTACCAAAGACACAGGTAGGCACCACTCAACACTTTCAGTTGACAAGAACATCAGGTTTAATCCCCATACCTTAACACACTGTACCAAAGACACAGGTAGTCACCATTCAATACTTTCAGTTGACAAGAACATCAGGTTTAATCCCCATAACTTAACAAACTGTACCAAAGACACAGGCAGTCACCACTCAACACTTTCAGTTGACAAGAACATCAGGTTTAATCCCCATACCTTAACACACTGTACCAAAGACACAGGTAGTCACCACTCAATACTTTCAGTTGACAAGAACATCAGGTTTAATCCCCATAACTTAACAAACTGTACCAAAGACACAGGTAGTCACCATTCAATACTTTCAGTTGGCAAGAACATCAGGTTTAATCCCCATAACTTAACAAAGTGTACCAAAGACACAGGTAGTCACCACTCAACACTTTCAGTTGACAAGAACATCAGCTTTAATCCCCATAACTTAACAAAGTGTACCAAAGACACAGGTAGTCACCACTCAACACTTTCAGTTGACAAGAACATCAGGTTTAATCCCCATAACTTAACAAAGTGTACCAAAGACACAGGTAGTCACCACTCAACACTTTCAGTTGACAAGAACATCAGGTTTAATCCCCATACCTTAACAAGCTGTACCAAATACATAGGTAGTCACCACTCAACACTTTCAGTTGACAAGAACATCAGGTTTAATCCCCATACCTTAACAAGCTGTACCAAATACATAGGTAGTCACCACTCAACACTTTCAGTTGACAAGAACATCAGGTTTAATCCCTATAACTTAACAAAGTGCACCAAATACATAGGTAGTTACCACTCAACACTTTCAGTTGACAAGAACATTAGGTTTAATCCCTATAACTTAACAACGTGCACCAAAGACATAGGTAGTCACCACTCAACACTTTCAGTTGACAAGAACATCAGGTTTAATCCCTATAACTTAACAAACTTCTCAATATTACGTATTTGTATCTAATGGGGCGTGTCTAGACCTAAAGTGTCTTCCGATAGTATTCGCTAACCCATCGAGGGTACCAGCTGCCAACATTTTGTAGAGAACATTCTCCAACTACGAAGAACAATCGATAACATGTTAGATATTCTAGTATTTTGAAATTGTTTTTATAAACTTTATATGTGTTGAAATGCTCCTTTATTATTTATAAAGAAAATTAAGGATTGAAGACTGAAAAACACGTAAAATGGACTGTCGTTTGTTCTTCAATCATTGTTTACACCTAACATTATTAGTGTGACAAGCACTGCACTAACTTTGCACCTCGATGGATAATACATAGAGAAGAAAAAATATGCACCAAACTGCAGGACTCGAACCGTGACACGCTGGAGGCTATAAGGGAACATGAAATTAACCAGTTGAGCTACAATCATTGTGCCCAGCTTGTCTGTTAAAACTTGCAGGTGTCACACATGTCTCCCTCTCCGCTTCTCATCTCTTTATAACTGTTGTGTGACTCCTTGTTGTAGCTTAAGTCGTTCATTTAACCTTCATTCGTTATAATTCACGTTACAGAACATATGACAGTTATCCTGTTGATATAACATGTACTGTAACAGGAGATATTAAGCGCATGTTTTTGGAGTGAACGTAACTATTGCTGCTAAGGTCTATTTTCCTATGAAAAGCAGGCTAGATTTGCGTCGTTAGCAAATAGTGGGCAGGCACGATAATTTCGACCTTAATAATTTCAGAGTACGAAGTGTTGCTTATCTCCAAAAATAATAAGGAACAGGTGAGCCATCTTGTATAGCATATATGCATACTTAGATTTAGGAATAGCTTCAAATATACAGAACGCCTGACTGCAGATATCTCAAGCTAAGAAAAACGAATATAGGGGTTTTCGTAAGGCGAAAATAGTATTTGGGCTCATCACATTAACTTTAGTTACGTCATTACTTCGGACAAGATATTTAAGTTATCGGCAGGAAAAGTGTGTATCAATTATTGAATTTTGGCGCAAGTTTAACATATATTGGCGACCAAAATTTTACAAATAAAGTCGCTGATAAAATCTCTCGGGTGAAAGTCATGTCTGTCATCCAGTTTACCGACATTTACAAATAATTCCTCTAGAACTGGGTGCCAAAGAGCAGCGAGTTACTCACTTAAAGGAATATGTCTGCACCATGCAATTCGCCTCATTATTGTGGGAAACGTATCTCTCGGCTGAATCAAGGGTACGAATGGAAGTGCAAGATGCATTGAGCAACAATCTTCTCCAGATATTGGCTGTCACCTTCCTCACTACCCGGGATCCGAGGTTTGTGGTTCGGCACTGATAACTTTGAGAAAAATTAACTAAAAAGTTTAATTCTTCGCAAACGGGAAGTCCTCATCCATTTCATAATTCTCGTGTTTTACTTCTCATCATGAAAACAGAACCGAATTTTAAAGTGAAGTACGTAAAGACAGCTTTTAAAAGATCTGATTATCCGCCTCTTTAATTATAAGAATGCAAGTAATAAGACAATTTATAGTAATGCTTATCTTGTTTAGCCTGATGTAAATAGAATAACATTATTTTGTAAGAATAGTGTGTTTGCAGAACATGTAGAGTAAGTCATGAAAATGAAATATATCCGATTTTTAATTTCTCTACGCAGTGTATAGAGAAGCTATTGTATTTAATGCAACAAGAAATTCGATACCGATATTTCACCGGAAATACATGTTTTGGGACGCACTGAAACTAAAAAAATCTGATGTGTTACACTCACATTACTTTCTCTAGCTGTTCTACACACTTCAGACATAAGATAATTCTTCTTTCTGCACCTTGCTAATCGAGGTACTCATTAGCACAATGTTCTTATTACTTAGTTCCGTATAAATAGGAAGAAAATAAGGGAATACACTAGGCTAAACCAATAGTCAAATGTTTTAAAAACTGTCGTTACGCGATTGTCATTACAAATCTCTTCTTTTCTTGGCCAGGAGTAGAACAAAAGAAAAACGGACACTCCCGTCTGAGAAAAGTAAAAGTACTTCACAACTGAAACTAATAACAATGCGTACCTCGAAAACGGTAAGCTCCACGAGAAAAATGTATATAACATAACTTGTGTATTTTAACAAGATCTACCTTTTTTGTATAGCAAGTTTTGTCTATCTCTTACGGTTTACTAGTTATGGCAAATTAAGCAAAATTCATCCATACTAAAAACAGGTCTGTAGAAGCTATTCCTAGAAAATTCAAGATGTACATGTTATTTGTCAGGTAAATATCTTTAATATACCATTTTTATGCCATTTTTAAGAAAATCAAAATTTACGAAAAAATTTCCATGTAAAGGGAAGTTTGGGGTGGGGGGACTTTTCTCAAAATCTTCGTGTCGCATCCCTGGAAGATACTAAACTTAATACCAAGTTTGGTATTTTAGTTACTATTCGTTTTTGAGTTATTGTGTTCGGACACACGGACACACACACGGACCGTTTTTCTGAAAATGCTTTTTATGGATACAGGGGGTCCTAAAACATGTATTTTCGGTGAAATTTCGGTATCCACTATTTAGGTGGAATACAATACTTCTCTATCCCTATGTACATTGTACATATGGGGCTAGAGAAAGTAAAAATGCATTTTAGAAAAGTGCTGTGTGTGTGTGTGTGTGTGTGTGTGTGTGTGTGTGTGTGTGTGTGTGTGTGTGTGTGTGTGTGTGTGTGTGTGTGTGGCAGCAGAGCTCAAAAACGAAAAGTCCATTAAATACCAAACTTGATAGTTAAGTTCAGCATCTTCCAAGGATACGGTATGAAGATTTTCAAGAAAATCCCCCACACCCCAACTACCCTTTACTTGGAAAAAATCCGAAAATTTTGATCTTCTCAAAATCGCTACATCTTATATTTTAGATATTTGCAAAACAAATAAAATGTATATCTTGAATTTTCTGGGAACAGACTCTGAAGTCCGGTATCTTCTGGACGAATTTTTCTGACGTTTGCATAATTGGTAAATCATAAGAGACAGAAAAAAATGACTGCACAAAAATATAGATCTCGTTAAAACACATCATTTATATCATATACATTATTTTCGTGTAGTTGACCGCATTCGAGATATTCCTGTTGTTGGTTTCAGTTTTAAAATAGTTTTAACTTTTCTCACACGGAACTTGTCAACTCCTGGCCACGCAAAGAAACGTATTTCAGTCCCACAGCAACCACATTTTAAAACATCTGACTGTCGGTTTAACCTAGTGCATTCCCTTTGTTCATCTCTACTTGTAAGGAACTAGTAATAAAACCTTTTCTCATAATGCTTGTCTCGATTAGCATGAAGTGAATAGAAAAAAAAATCTGATGTGTTCCATTCACATGACTTTCTCTACATTTCTGCAATAAATTGTTGTTATAAAGCTTATGATTCTATTACTTAATGCTAATCGAAAAAATATTAGCAGAAATAGTCGTATTATTTGCTTCCTTGAAAGTAGAAACGAAATAAAGGAGTACCATAGGTTAGAGTAATAGTCAAAAGTTGGTTGCTATGTGACTGAAGTTTCTTGGTTGTATGGACAGGAGTTGACAAATTCCTGTATGAGAAAAGTATGTTTTTCAAGCCAAAACTAAAAACAAGGAATATCTAAAAAATTATTAACTCCACGACAAAATGTACATAACATAACATAAATTGTGTGTTTTTACGAGCTCAACATTTTTTATGTGGTAAGTTTTTTTCCAACTCTTACGGTTTAGCAGCTATGCAAAATCCCACAAAATTCATCCAGAATAAAATAATCTTCAGAGGCTATTCCCATAAAATTCAAGATATACGTTTTATTTGTCAGGTAAGTATTTTTAACATACGATATCTTATTCAAAATTGTTAGAGAAATTTTTGAGAAAACCAAAATTTTCGAAAAAAAATTCATGTAAAGGGTAGTTTGGAGTGCGGGATCCGTGTGTCTGTGAACAGGATAACTCAAAAACGAAAATTCGGTAAAATACCAAACTTGGTATTTAAGTTTAGTATCCTCCAGGGATGCGACACGAAGATTTCGAGAAAAATCACTCCCTCCAAACTACCCTTTACATGAAACTTTATTCGAAAATTTTGATTTTCTAAAAAATGGCTATAACGATTTTGATTAAAATATAGTATATTAAATATATTTAGCGGACTAATAAAATGTATATTTTGAATTTTTTGGGAATAGCTTCTGAAGACTACTTTATTCTAGGTCAATTTTACGGAATTTTCCATAAATGCTAAACCGTAAGATATGGACAAAAACTTACCATACAACAAATGTAGAGCACTTTAAAACACACAATTTGTGTTACATACCTTTTTTTCGTGGAGTTGATTGTTTTTTTAGATATTCCTTGTTTTTAGTATCAGCTGTAAAAAACTTATACTTTTCTCATACAGGACTTTGTGAACTCGTGTCCATACAAACAAAGGAACTTCAATCACATAGCAACCAGCTTTTAACTATCACTTTAACCTATGGTACTCCCTTATTTTGCTTCTACTTACAAGGAAGCAAGCAATAAGACTATTTCTGCTATTTTTTTCACGATTAGCATGAAGTAAATAGAAGCATAAGCTTTCTAAAAATAATTTATTGCAGAGATGTAGAGAAAGTCATGTGAATGGAACACATCAGATTTTTTTATTACAGGGGACCCTAAAATATATATTTCCGCTGAAATTGCGGTATAGAATTTTTAGGTGCAATACAATACCTTCTCTATACACTATTTGCATAGTACGTATAGAGAAAGTAATAAAGCTTATGGACAATAATTTATGAAAGAGATGTACAGAAAGTCATGTGAATGAAGTACATAATTTTTTTTAAATATATCAATTGGCTACATTTAGTTGGCCATGTCTCTGCTCACATCAATCTGAACTTTTTTTTTTTTTTTTTTTTTTTTTTTTTTTTAATACAGTACCGGAGACTGATCAGGACTCCGGCACTGTATACCCTACTTTTATTTACCTTTTTTCTTTTTACTTTGTTTTGCCGTATTATTACTGTTTATTACTGTTTTCTTATTTTTACAACACACACACATATACACAAACATATAACACCCATTCCCAAGGCGGGACTCGAACCCACGATCCCCAGCGCTACGAAGCACCAAAGCAGGGACGCCTTGGCGAGCGCGGCTATGGGGACCGGCCAACTCAGCAGTAAAAGTTATTTGTTACTCCTATGTTGCCACAGCGAGTATAAATCGAGTATTTCTTGGAAGTTGCTTCAAGTCACCTTAGAGATCCGTGATGAAGGTTGGGTGAAAACGAATTTGGAAGTTTGAGTGAGAGAGTTCGTATGAATTTAATGTTTACAGAGCAAATCCAAATATTAACACAACAGTAAAGCCAATGATATCTTTGCCGATGAGCAACTGTTTCAAAGCCGCTGCTATAACCTTTGACGTTAACGGCACTTGGTACGGATAGAGTAGCAATTTCTAAGCTGAACTTAAATAAAATATATTTTAAGGTTTCTTGAAAACTCGACAAATTATTATAATTAAAATGTTGCCTCTAGTAAAACAACTTAGGCTAATTCAGGAACCATTTTTCTCCTGAACTATTCAATCACTTTAAAAATATGATATTTTATAGAGGTGGCTAAAAATTAAGATATTTTAGCCATAAATAGCAATTTTAAAAGATATATTAAGCCCACTTTATTACTTTTTCTACGCGTGTGATAACTGAAAAACGAAAAGTCGGTAAAATACTAAACTGGCACTTAAGTTCAGTATCTTCCAGGGATGTGACACTAATTTTTTGAGAAACATCCCCCCACACCAAACTACCCTTTGCACCCAGAAATTCGATACCGAGATTTCACCGTAAATACGTTTTGGGACCTCGTGAAACCAAAAAAAGCATTTTTAGAAAAAGGTCTATGTGTGGTATGTGTGCATGAGTCTGCGGGTAACATAGTTCAAAAACAAAAAATCCGTTAAATACCAAACTTGATATTTAATTTCAGTAACTTTCAAGGATGCGACACGAAGATTTTCAAGAAAATCCCCCACCCCCAATTACCCTTTATATTGGAAAAATATTCGAACATTTTGATTTGATCAAAAATTGCTAATTTTGATTAAAATGTCGCATATTAAAAATGTCTACATGAAAAATAAAATGTATATCTTTAATGTTCTGGGAATAGCCTCTGAAGGCATATTTATTTTAGATAAAGTGTGCGGAGTTTTACGTAAACTGCAAGACAATGACTTACTTAACATAAAACACTCTTTAAAACACAATTTATACTATATATATTTTTTTTCATGGAGTTGGCCGTTTTTGAGATATTTGTTGTTGTCAGTTTCAGTTTTAAAATACTTATTCATTTCTCATACGCGAATTTTACCACTCTTGACCATACAAAGGAACTTCGATCGCAAAGCAACCATCTTTTAAAAGATTTGACTATCACTTATTTCCCTTCTACTTATAAGTGTTCATTTAGATTTGCATGACTCAGGTAAATGAATAATATTCTTTAAGAGAAATGTGTTTGTAAAACAGCTAGAGAAGGTTATGTGAATGGAACACATCTGAGTTTTTTGTCATGAAAATATTCTTAATACACGGTATTTTAATAAAAATCGTAAGAACTATGTTGAGAAAATCAACATTTTGGCAATGTTTCCTTGTAAAGGATAGTTAGTTTGGGGCAGGGAATTTATGAAAATGGAAGATGCTGAACTCAATAGTCAAGTTTGGTATTTAACCGACTTTTCGTTTTTGAGTTTTGTTGTTCACATACTCACACACATGGATGCATACAAATAGACACACACGGATATTTTTCTAATAATGGTTTTTACTTTCCCTACTCGTACTATGTACATAGTGTATAGAGAAGGTATTGCACTCCACCCAAAAATTCGATACCGAGATTTCACCGAAAATATATGTATCCCAAAAAAAAATTATTTTCAGAAAAAGATCCGTGTGTGTGTTTGTGTGTCCGTGTATCTGTGAACACGATAACTCAAAAACGAAAAGTCTATAAAATACCAAACTTGGTAATTAAATTTATTATCTTCCCCCCATGCCAAACTACCCTTTACATGGAACTTTTTTCGAATTTTTTATTTCTTAAAAATGACTGGCGATTTTGGTTAAAATACTGTATATTAAACATATTTACCTGACAAATAAAATTCTGGGAATAGCCTCTGAAGACTGAATGAAGTTTTACGGAATTTTGTAACATTGCTAAACCGTAAGGAATAGACATAAAGCTACCACAAAAAAATGTAGAGCACATTAAAACTCAAAATTTATGTTTTATTTCGCTTCTACTTACAAGGAAGCAAGGAATAAGACTGTTTCTGCTATTTCGATTTTTTTTTTTTTTTTTGTCAATTAGCCTGAAATAAATGGAAGCATAAATTTTTAGCAATAATTTGTTACAGCGATGCAGAGAAGGTCATGTGAATGGAACACATCAGATTTTTTATGTTTTAGAGTACTCTAAAATGTGTGAAATTTTGATTTCACATTTTTTGGGTGCATTATGTAGAAAGTAGAGAACGTAAAAACAATACTGCGATGGGAAACGGAGCACTTTATCGCAGACTGGAATGATGAACTCGCCACTACTGGTGCCACTTTGTCGAGGCAATTTGCCAAATTTGTAGCGAATATTAAACCACTTCTGTGCAAAAGCATACTTTTTCATCGTCAGCAGCTGTTCCAAAGTTGTCCAGAACTGGAATTTCCGCGTACTAATTATTCCGCCTCCTAGATTTTATTTCATTATTCATAGCAAACGCAAACAAAAGCCTCAGTAATACGTTTTACCCCTTCTAAGGCACGTTGTACAGCAAGAAAAAAGATAAAAAAAGATGGAGACGAGATAATATTAATTTATGTGCTCCAGGAAACACGTTCGCGGCCATAAATATGGATCCTAATGAGGGGGTTTTCTGTATACCTACCTGCGTGGAGAAATTGGCACAAGGACGGGATTGGTTTTTCTCCAGCTGTACTCTTTCACTTTTAATTAAGAATAAGTTATTATGGATGTTTTATAGGTACTTTCAAAGGTGTTCCTTCTTGTTAAGTTAAGATTGTTCCGAATCATTATTACTCACTGTAATAGTTATTATTATTATTATTATTATTATTATTATTATTATTATTATTATTATTACGTCTCAGGGTCGTGACCGCGAGGGAGATAATGCATTACAGGTAATACAATACTTGTAAATAATACACTGGTAAGATGTTCTTGTCAATATCACTGGATACAATAATTATCAACACTGTAGGATGGCACAGATAAATTAAGATTGCATTCTACAGCACGCGTTCCCATAGGACGCTACCCTTGTGATGATCACATGAAGACTGACCAATAACGGTTGAGCGTCTATTCAGCTCTTATATAGGCTCGAAACTTATTTTACATGTTTCTCCTTACTAAAAATTCTTTAAGGAAGTATATAACACAGGCTTGCTTTTATTTATAAATAAATTACTTTTGGTAAATATAATATTTATTTCATAAGCTATTTGCGCTTAGTGAATATTTAAATATGGGTATACAACGCTTGGGGATGCGGTATACTAGAAAGAACAACTTCCTTTTTCATGCACGTAGCAATGTTGATGTTTTTCATATAATTATTTAAACCATAAATGAAATTATACTTAAATGCAATATTCTGATATTCACATAACATTACTTTTCAGTAATTCGTTTTTTGTTTACCACATAATCAATAAATCAATATGCCATCAATTTCCCTCCATTAACATAAAATAAACACTTGATATGAAAACGCCTGGCTTCCATATGTTGACGTCTCAACATAACTTATGCTACTTTCTCCTCCCAGAACATTATTACGATATAGAGTAGTGTGTGTTTACAACAGACGGACTGGAGCCCTATATAGGTACACTGGGGGGCACAAAAAGTGGCGTATTTCCCTAGATCTCTATAGTCTCTTTCCTTCCTAGTTGCCACCAGTGTGATTGACCTAAAGAAATAAAATGTGATGTGTTCCACACGTAGTGAAGTAACGTGCCTCTCACTAAGCTACATATCTCAAGGTCAAGTTATAATACTACTTCTCTACTATGTTCACAACGTATTATATTTAATTGGAGTTTTATTCTAAAATCCTATATCCCTTAATCACATTTCGCAAAAATATGTTTTTAAGAATGCGGAAATTGTCTAATGTATGCAATCGTCCGCCTCATAGATTTAATATCATTACTCTTCCACATGAAATGTGATATGTCTAGCCAAAGGGGCTGACACCTGTCATTACTTCTCCTAAGTTAAAACGTCTTACACACAGAATTGGGATAAATAAATAAAATATAACGTTTTAAGATACGTAACATCTATAATTCGTTACTCACATATCATATATCCCGTTCATTTTATTCCATAACTCACCAAACTAAATACTACAACAATGAATTATGTATAAACTAATGAAATAGTTGCAGCTGTAACAAAATATCAGATGTATGACAATACTTTGAGATACCTTGTGCTCAACTGTAGGCTGATATAAAATTCGTTGCTGAAATTCTGCACTGACTAAAACAAAACAGAAAAAGGCATTTTTTAACCACTCTACCAAAAAAAAGCTCCTTGCGCTTCAGTTTTTCAAAATACATGTAGGCATTCCAGAAATATCACATTAAAATGATCCGATGAGTTTCAAATTAATTAAATATTACTGCAAGAAAAAGGTAGTTAAAACTATTCCTTCATATTTTGTATTACTTTTGTGAATTAGTTAATTTTGTTACTTGATTTTACTTACTTAGAGCTTTCATTTGATAATTTCTATTTATTATGATATTAAGGTTCTCTAGTAGAAAAGTCAAACTGATTGTTTGAAATGTACACCGCTAGGAGCATTTTGAACATTCACAAGCGTTGGCAAATGAATTTAGAGAAAGATGCCTTTTAATATTTCAAGTGTCATTTGTTACCATTAGAACTTCCATTAAAAAGGACACGCGAAAAGAGTTCAAATTGCAACTGGCTGGAAATAATTTGGCATATTAATATACACGGACAAGGTATATTACTGAGCTAAAATTCAAACATCTACATTTTCAAGCAGTTTGGTTAGTTTATACAGTGTAATCCACGGGAATGAACCACTGAAAATCCTATTTTCAAACGTTTCTGACCAATTAAGTTCAAAATTTAACTTCATGTGTATCTTGCATAGACATTGCACGCTTATGAGTTTTAGTTCAAAATTTGAAATAGTTTTGAAGTTATTAAACATAAAATATTATATATTAATATAGAATGTTAATATAGGCATACGCAAAATGCTCCACACGATGCAATTTTGAACCTCTTTTTTACAATAATTTATGTAATTTATATCATAATAGACGACATGATTTTTTGCACTATTTTTAGTTTAAGGGAAAATTGCAAATTTCTACTTTTCAACAGAATTTATTTTTTTCAACACTTCCTACGTTACTTTATGGACTTGATATACTTTTCTCAAACATAAGTCATCCGCGTTTCATTTGTTTTCTCCTGGTCATCAACGAAAACGAATTTCAGTGAAATGCACTTAGCGACAGCTAATACACTAAGCTGACTATCACATTATAACAGTATATACCCCTAGTTCCCTTCTATTTACAAGGAACTAAGATAAGACCATTCCTCTAATGTTTATGTCGATCAGTTTGAAGCAGATAGAAGAATTTCTTAAGGAGTTTGTTTGCAGAAGGGGTAGAGAAAGTCACGTGAATGGAACACATAACATTTTTTCTTTCTTTTTCGTTTATTTTTATCATGTGAACATGCAGACATGCAGCACAATTTCAAAGCCAATAAATAGCCAACCAATCGCAAAGATTTGAACCTACCGCATTCCCCTAATCTTCTTGTACATACAAGGAAATTGAAGAAGGCAATGTCTGTCTCGAAGAACACGAAGTAGTTAGAAGAATAAGGTTGCAAGAGTTTGTAAGTGAGTCGGTAGTGAACTTTGTAGCTAATTTTCTCGAGTTTATTTGATACCAAACATTCATGTGCAACATTCTTCAATGTGAGTAATTTAACACTTATCGGTTGTTAGTGAAAAACTAAGCAGATAATGTACTTGCTATATTTCGGCTCATACTTTTTAATGTTTCTTTGATGCTGTTAAAAATTATTGTACATGCGTGCTAGAGAAAGTAAAGTCTTAACGTTTATCACTCTTTCATCACAATACACCGATTATAGAAAAAAAATTTTCTAGGATAATTTAATCAGAAACTTTTCTTCCGTTCTTTACAAGCGAAAGATGTTTAAATTAAATTCATATTATTTTATATAAGTAGTGGCCATTAAAGAAATATGTGCAAGGATTTATGCTGACTGATTCGGTGTTTTGTTTACTTAGACAGTCCTTCTTTTCTGTATTGCAGAACCCACCTCAGGGGCTGACGATGCTGTTGGTAGTGGTGGTTGCAGCGGAAGTAATAAGAGACGACGTTCTCGGACCAACTTCAACAGCTGGCAGTTGGAGGAACTGGAGCGGGCGTTCCTTGCAAGCCATTACCCTGACGTGTTCATGAGAGAGGCTCTGGCCATGAGACTGGATCTCAAGGAATCCCGAGTAGCGGTCAGTATGCTCTATATAGTATATTACAAGACATTGCCCTGACGTGTTCATGAGACTGGATCTCAAGGAATCCCGAGTAGCGGTCAGTATGCTCTATATAGTATATTACAAGACATTGCCCTGACGTGTTCATGAGACTGGATCTCAAGGAATCCCGAGTAGCGGTCAGTATGCCCTAAATAGTATATTACAAGACATTACCCTGACGTGTTCATGAGACTGGATCTCAAGGGCTCCCGAGCAGCAGTCAGTATGTTCTATATAGTATATTAAAAGACATTAACCTGACGTGTTCATGAGACTGGATCTCAAGGAATCCCGAGTAGCGGTCAGTATGCTCTATATAGTATATTACAAGACATTGCCCTGACGTGTTCATGAGACTGGATCTCAAGGAATCCCGAGTAGCGGTCAGTATGCTCTATATAGTATATTACAAGACATTGCCCTGACGTGTTCATGAGACTGGATCTCAAGGGCTCCCGAGCAGCAGTCAGTATGTTCTATATAGTATATTAAAAGACATTAACCTGACGTGTTCATGAGACTACATCTCAGGGGCTCCCGAGCAGCGGACAGTATGCTCTATATAGTATATTACAAGCCATTAACCTGTGGTGTTTATGAGACTGGATCTCAAGGGCTCCCGAGCAGCGGTCAGTATGCTCTATATAGTATATTAAAAGACATTAACCTGAGGTGTTCATGAGACTGGATCTCAAGGGCTCCCGAGCAGCGGTCAGTATGCTCTATATAGTATATTAAAAGACATTAACCTGAGGTGTTCATGAGACTGGATCTCAAGGGCTCCCGAGCAGCGGTCAGTATGCTCTATATAGTATATTAAAAGACATTACCCTGACGTGTTCATGAGACTGGATCTCAAGGAATCCCGAGTAGTGGTCAGTATGCTCTATATAGTATATTACAAGCCATTAACCTGAGGTGTTCATGAGACTGGATCTCAAGGGCTCCCGAGCAGAGGTCAGTATGCTCTATATAGTATATTAAAAGACATTACCCTGACGTGTTCATGAGACTGGATCTCAAGGAATCCCGAGTAGTGGTCAGTATGCTCTATATAGTATATTACAAGCCATTACCCTGACGTGTTCATGAGACTGGATCTCAAGGAATCCCGAGTAGTGGTCAGTATGCTCTATATAGTATATTACAAGCCATTAACCTGAGGTGTTCATGAGACTGGATCTCAAGGGCTCCCGAGCAGCGGTCAGTATGCTCTATATAGTATATTACAAGCCATTACCCTGACGTGTTCATCATTGAAGCACTGACTGTAGCTGTATCTCACGGAATCCCAAATAGCATTCACTATACCTTATCCTGACATGCTCACGAGAAAACCGGTCTCAGGTCCTGTTGTTCAATTAATGTCTAAGAGCAATCATTACCCTGGCGTGCTAATGATAATACTTGTCTCAAGGAATCCCTAGTGGCAATCGTTGTACCTTACCCCAACGTGTCATGCGAGAACCTCTATCTGTGAGACTTTATCTCAAGAAATACCGTAACGAACAGTATTCCTTACCTGAACGTGTTAATGAGAAAACTGTCAGTGAAACTGTAATTAAAGGAATCTTAAGCAGTGATTAGTATACCTTACTCTAACTCGCTCAGGAGAGAATGTAAGTCCGACAAACTGTATCTCAGGGGATCCTAAGTAGTGATCAATGTGCATTACCTTTACGTGCTCACCAGAGAATGTCGGTTCCTCAGTTGTATCTCAAGTAATCCTCAGTAGTGAAGAGTGTGTATTACTCGCACGTGCTCATGAGAGATCGCAGGCTCTCAGATTATATCTCAAGTAATACCAAGTATTGATCAGCGTGCATTACTGGCACGTGCTCATGAGAGATCGCAGGTCTCTCAGATTATATCTCAAGTAATGCCAAGAATACTTGGCATTACTTGATCAGCGTGCATTACTGGCACGTGCTCATGAGAGATCGCAGGCTCTCAGATTATATCTCAAGTAATGCCAAGTATTGATCAGCGTGCATTACTGGCACGTGCTCATGAGAGATCGCAGGTCTCTCAGATTATATCTCAAGTAATGCCAAGTATTGATCAGCGTGCATTACTGGCACGTGCTCATGAGAGATCGCAGGTCTCTCAGATTATACAGATTATATCTCAAGTAATGCCAAGTATTGATCAGCGTGCATTACTGGCACGTGCTCATGAGAGATCGCAGGTCTCTCAGATTATATCTCAAGTAATGCCAAGTATTGATCAGCGTGCATTACTGGCATGTGCTCATGAGAGATCGCAGGCTCTCATATTGTATCTCAAGTAATGCCAAGTATTGATCAGCGTGCATTACTGGCACGTGCTCATGAGAGATCGCAGGCTCTCATATTGTATCTCAAGTAATGCCAAGTATTGATCAGCGTGCATTACTGGCACGTGCTCATGAAAGATCGCAGGCTCTCATATTGTATCTCAAGTAATGCCAAGTATTGATCAGCGTGCATTACTGGCACGTGCTCATGAGAGATCGCAGGCTCTCAGATTGTATCTCAAGTAATACCAAGTATTGATCGGCGAGCATTACTGGCACGTGCTCATGAGAGATCGCAGGCTCTCAGATTGTATCTCAAGTAATGCCAAGTATTGATCAGCGTGCATTACTGGCACGTGCTCATGAGAGATCGCAGGCTCTCAGATTGTATCTCAAGTAATACCAAGTATTGAACGGCGAGCATTACTGGCACGTGCTCATGAGAGATCGCAGGCTCTCAGATTGTATCTCAAGTAATGCCAAGTATTGATCAGCGTGCATTACTGGCACGTGCTCATGAGAGATCGCAGGCTCTCAGATTGTATCTCAAGTAATACCAAGTATTCATCACCGTGCATTACTGGCACGTGCTCATGAGAGATCGCAGGCTCTCAGATTGTATCTCAAGTAATACCAAGTATTGAACGGCGAGCATTACTGGCACGTGCTCATGAGAGATCGCAGGCTCTCAGATTGTATCTCAAGTAATACCAAGTATTGATCACCGTGCATTACTGGCACGTGCTCATGAGAGATCGCAGGCTCTCAGATTGTATCTCAAGTAATACCAAGTATTGAACGGCGAGCATTACTGGCACGTGCTCATGAGAGATCGCAGGCTCTCAGATTGTATCTCAAGTAATACCAAGTATTGAACGGCGAGCATTACTGGCACGTGCTCATGAGAGATCGCAGGTCTCCCAGTTAGTATGTCAAGGAATCTCAAGCAGTGATAGTGTGTATTATCCTAACGAGCTCATGAGAGAACTATGCCTCTCTGACTGTATCTCAAGGCATGCCGAGTACTGACCAGTGTGTATTATCCTAACGAGCTCATGAGAGAACTATGCCTCTCTGACTGTATCTCAAGGCATGCCGAATACTGACCAGTGTGTATTATCCTAACGAGCTCATGAGAGAACTATGCCTCTCTGACTCTATCTCAAGGCATGCCGAATACTGACCAGTGTGTATTATCCTAACGAGCTCATGAGAGAACTATGCCTCTCTGACTGTATCTCAAGGCATGCCGAATACTGACCAGTGTGTATTATCCTAACGAGCTCATGAGAGAACTATGCCTCTCTGACTCTATCTCAAGGCATGCCGAATACTGACCAGTGTGTATTATCCTAACGAGCTCATGAGAGAACTATGCCTCTCTGACTGTATCTCAAGGCATGCCGAATACTGACCAGTGTGTATTATCCTAACGAGCTCATGAGAGAACTATGCCTCTCTGACTGTATCTCAAGGCATGCCGAATACTGACCAGTGTGTATTATCCTAACGAGCTCATGAGAGAACTATGCCTCTCTGACTGTATCTCAAGGCATGCCGAATACTGACCAGTGTGTATTATCCTAACGAGCTCATGAGAGAACTATGCCTCTCTGACTGTATCTCAAGGCATGCCGAGTACTGACCAGTGTGTATTATCCTAACGAGCTCATGAGAGAACTATGCCTCTCTGACTGTATCTCAAGGCATGCCGAGTACTGACCAGTGTGCATTAAACTGACGTGCTCATGAAATAATGTAGATGCCTTAGATTGCATTTCAAAGAATCCCAAGTAACGATCACTTTACCTTACCTAAGTCTACATGAGAGAATGTTATTTGAGTATCTATCATAGATAGCGACCAATTTGCCGTTTCTGGGAGAAGCTTTTTCCATCAGACGTTTATCCCAAGATATTAAGTGTTGATTAATATAGTTTATATAGTGTATTTGTAAACAAATTATGGGTGTTCATAAGTTCTGATCATAATACAGAATCTTGAATGACACTGTGATAGTTCGCAACCAACAAAGTCTATGCAACATTAAAATGTAGGAAAATTTAAGTGGTCAACAATGAAGATTTTCAAAACCCTTAAGGCCTGTTGGACGCTTATGTTACGCATTTAAATTCCTGTTTTCAATATATTTAATTAGACGCATGTGATCACTCATATTGGTAATATGGTTCCTCACCCCCCCCTTCCCCAGCAATGGTACAATGCGTTAGTACAAAACCTGACTTACTGTATGCCAACAGTTGGGTTTTGCTTCCCTTATTGTACATGTAATTTAATCTGAATTACTTAATTTGAAATTAATTTTAGTCAAAATTTGTCGTTTAAACTGAAGGGGAGAATAATTTTGTACAATAAATGTTGTAGGTGGTTTGAAAAGTTCTCGGGTTGAACACAGAGATGCTACTGGCAGTATCATTGTGGATACTTTCACAATGTCAATTTAAGCAGATACTTTCATTTGGTTCTTATAGAGATGCAGAACAATAACAAAGCTTTCTTCCAAATTAGATAAAATGACTGAATACTTTGTAGTGAATGGTTTAGTGCTAACCGAAGTATAAAAGGAATTAGATCCATATTATTTTTACTTTCTCTATACGTACAATGTACACAGTGTATAGAGAGAATGTTGTATTGCACCCAAAAATCGATACCGAGATTTCACTGGAAATATGTTTTGAGACCCCCTGAATCCAAAAACAAAACATTTTTAGAAAAATGTCCGTGTGTCTGTCTGTCGGTCTGTGTGCATGTGTGTGTGCGTCTGTTGACAGCATAGCTAAAAAAATCAAAATCTTCGAAATTTTGTCCATGTAAAGGGTAGTTTGTGGGAGGGGCGTCTTTTTTTTTTTTTTTTAAATCTTCGTGTCGCATCCTTGGAAGATACTAAACCTAAATACCAAGTTTGGTATTTATTGGTCTTTTCGTTTTTGGGGCTATGTTCTCCACAGACACACACACACTCACGGACATTTTTTTAAAAATGCTTTTTTCGGACTCAGGGGACCACAAAACATATTTCCGGTGAAATCTCGAAATTGAATTTTTGGGTGGAATACAATAATTCTCTATCCCTATGTACATTGTATAATTTGGAAGAGAAAACTAATTACATTCATTCCATTCATCATAAAAATGTCTTAAACATATGGTATTTCAATCACAAATATTTTGAGAGAAGCAACATTTTTAAAATAGTTCATGTGTAGTTTCAGTTGCGAGATATTTTTTGAGCATCTTCTGTTGAATATTACGAAGTTGATGAACTGAAATGCCAAGTTTGATGTTTTGCGAGCTTTTCCTTTTTCTCGTGTTTTTCATGTACACACACGCGCGCGCGTGCGGATCTTTTTCTAAGCTTCATTTATTACTTTCTCTAAACTCATGTACACAATGTATATAGTAGATTAAGAAGGTATTGTATTTTACGTAAAAACTCCATACCCGGAAATTCATTCTTTGAGGGCCCTAAAAAGAGAGGTTTTAGAAAAAGTCACTGTATATGTCTGTGAACAGCATAACTCAAAAACAAAAAGTAGGTTAATAGCAAACTTGGTATTTCGGTTTGTTATCCTCCAAGAGAGACACAAATATTTTCAAGAAAGCCATTCCCCAATCTGAAGCGTTCTATTTTCTCAAACGATTTTAAATAAAATGTCATACATTAATGCTATTTAAATGGCAAATAAAATGCATATCTTGAATTTCTTGGGCATCATTTCTGAAACCCTCTTCATTCTGGAGGATTTCTGCATACTAGTAAACCGTAATAGACAAAACCTTACTATAGAAAAAAATCAGATGTGTTACATTCACATGACTTTCTCTACATCTCTGCAACAAATTATTGTTAAAAAGTTTAGGCTTCTATTTACTTCATGCTATTTGGGAAAAAGATAGCAGAAATAGTCTTATTACTTGCTTCCTTCTAAGCAGAAGCGAAATCAGGGAGTAAACTGATAGTCAAATTCTGGTTGCTATGTAACTGAAGTTCCTTTGTTTGTATGGACAGGAGTTGTCAAATTTCTGTATGATAAAAGTATGTTTTTCAAAGCTGAACTAAAAACGAGGAATACCTTAAAAATGATCAACTCCACGAAAAAAATGTACATAACATAAATTGTGTGGTAAGTTTTGTCCATCTCTTACTATTTAGCAGTTATGCAAATATACGTAAAATTCATCCAGAATAAAGTAGCCTTATGAGGCCATTCCCAGAAAATTCAAGATACACATTTTATTTGTCAAGTAAATATCTTAAATATACGACATTTTAATCAAACTCGTTACAGCCATTTTTAATAAAATCAAAATTTTCGAAATTTTTTCAATGTAAACGCTAATTTGGAGTGGAGGGGATTTTCTTGAAAATCTTTGTGTCGCATCCTAGGAAGCTACCAAACTTAAATATCAAGTTTGGTTTTTAACGGTCTTTTCATTTTTGAGCTATGTTGCCCACAGACACACACACACACACACACACACACACACACACACAGACACACACACATAAAGACAGACAGACCCACACAACGCACATTTTTCTAAAGACACTTGTTTTTTGATTCAGGGGGACCCAAAATATGTATATCCGGTGAAATCTCGGTATTGAATTTTTGGGTACATTACAATACCTTCCCTATACACTATACTCATAGTACGTGTAGAGAAAGTAAAAAGGATCTTGCTTAAACACATACCTACGATAAGGTTTTTTGAATAGTGAATCTCTTCGTTATTAGAATAAATTTTCCATGCTTATAGCGTTCTCATACTCATCACTTAGGACCGGGTCTTAAAAGATTTGACATAGGGGTAAATAACACAACTATTGCTCGAGGTCTTTATCTTCATTAGCATGCACAAGATAGAAGAATAAGCTTTTGTTGCAGACCAGGTAGAGAAAGTCCTGTGAATGAATAAAATAGGATTTTTAATTCAGGACGTGTAAAAACATGTATTTTCATGAAATCTCGGTACTCTCTACACGTACTTTCTCTACACGTACTATGCACATAGTGTATAGAGAATGTATTGTATTCCACCCAAAAATTCGATACCGAGATTTCACTGGAAATATGTTTTGAGACCCCCTGAATCCAAAAACAAAACATTTTTAGAAAAATGTCCGTGTGTCTGTCTGTCGGTCTGTGTGCATGTGTGTGTGTGCGTCTGTGGACAGCATAGCTAAAAAACCAAAAGATCGTTAAAAATCAAACTTGGTATTTAAGTTTGGTATTTTCCAAGGATGCGACAGGAAGATTTTCAACAACATCTCCCCATCCCAACTACCATTTACTAGAAAAAAAAATTCGAACATTTTGAGTTTCTTAAAAATGGCTCTAATGATTTATTAAAATACCGTATATTAAAGATATTTACCTGACAAATAAAATGTATATCTGGAATTTTCTGGGAATAGCCTCTAAAGACTACTTTACTCTGGATGAAGTTTACGGAATTTTGCAACACTGCTAAACCGTAAGAAATAGATAAAAATTTACCACACAAAAAATGTAGAGTACATTAAAACACACAATTTATGTTATAATCATTTTTTTCATGGGGTTGATCGTTTTCAAGATATTCCTTGTTTTTGGTTTCCGTTTTGAAACACTTACTTTTCTCACACAGGAATTGGTCAATTCCTGTCCATACAAACAAAGGAACTTCAGTCATAGCAACCAGTTTTTGTCTATCACTTTAACCTATGGTATCCCTTATTTCGGTTCTACTAACAAGGAAGCAAGTAATAAGCCTATTTCTGCTAATTTTTTCTCAATTAGCATGAAGTAAATAGAAGTCTAATCTTTTTAACAATCATTTGTTGCAGATATGTAGAGAAAGACATGTGAATGGAACTTATAAGATCTTTGGTATAAAGGCCTGGCTGCAATGTTTAAAATTGGCCCTCCTTCCAAGTGATTGGTCGTCCAGTTATCACCATGACACCTTGGACACGGACAGTGAGTGTTAAATGTTGACGATTTGCAGACACAGCCAAGATTTTATTGGATCGAGTGCACACGCATTTCTCCTGAGAAAGTTCGTGGCACCTCTGATTGTTTTCCGCTAATCAGAAGCGCATATTAATACACAGGAATGCCTGAGCACGTGTAGACGTCGCTCGACCAACGTTTCACCACCTCTGAATAATGTGAAGCGCTCTAAAACTCAACTATGTTTCTCAGCCCGAATTACAAGGGCTGTTTTTTTCTTTTCTGGGATGTCCGTATAAGGTATTGCTACACTACCTAGAAAAAGGCAAAAACATCAGCTACCACATAAAACGTGACCTAACTCTCTTCTGGAATATATATCAGAACAAAAGCTGCTCCAAATTCGCTGCAGCAGTTTGCAGTGTGGGGAACAAGAATATCACAAACATTTTTCATTTCGAGAAAGTCGATTTTTCGATGATTCTCGGCTCCCTGGACACGAAATATGCTCAGAACAAAAGTTGCTCCAAATTCGCTGCAAAAGCTATATACGAGCAGTTTGGAGTGCCGGGAACAAAAATATCACAAATTTTTTTCATTTCGAGAAAGTCAAAGTCGATTTTTCGATGATTCTCGGCTCCCTGGACACGAAATGTGCTCAGAACAAAAGTTGCTCTAAATTCGCTGCAAAAGCTATATACGAGCAGTTTCGAGTGGGGGAACAAGAATATCACAAAAATTTTTCATTTCGAGAAAGTCGATTTTTCGATGATTCTCGGCCTCAGGAGAACAAATATGCTCAGAACAAAAGTTGCTCCAAATTCGCTATATATTGTCGCTGTCCGTTGTGCGCCAATATGTCGCCGTTCATTTGTCTACCTCGGAATTAGTCTGGAAATACCGTGAAATACTTTATAAACCGACGTGTACATACCTCTGAAAAGTCCTTTGATGCACCGGCTCTGCTCGTCCATGTAGAACACCAGTTTGACTCTCACTGAGGGGGAGAAAGAATGACTGCGGTATGTGACACGGGTAGACTCCCAAATAGAAGTACTTCACTTTAGCTTCCTCTGCATTAATGTTTTTATTCATCTTTGCTACTTGTTGAGGCACTAATCCTACGAGCGACTCCCGACATGTAATTCTTGAAGACGTAGAAATATTAACAACTAGTGCTATTTTCTGCTATTTACTAAGTCTTGTTTTCGACGGTCATCGTTAATCCCTGCGTACTTTCCTATTATGTGACAATCGACTCATGCGATAACTACAATATCTCGCGTCATAAAATCACATACTTAGACACTCACACCGCCGCGTTCACGTACGTACAGCATATGGCGTAACGCATTCAGCATCACGCGTCTATCACGAAGAATAAGTAGCAACAGCAACAATAATCACAATAATAATAGTAATAATAATAATGATAATAATAAAATAGTAGTAATAATAATAATAATAATAATAATAATAATAATAATAATAATAATAATAATAAATTTAATTCCTTGTAAGCGCATCGCTTAAATACCTGAAATCTCCAATATTGAACCCATTCCTGATTGGCTGAAAAGAAGCGCGAAAATAACGTTGTCACGTGATTAACTTTGTAAGTTCTTTGTATTCAACTCACGTGACCGCTCTTTATAATGGAGAAGTCCCGAGCTGCTAACCTTTGGGGGACAAACCTCTCTCTAAAATTTACCCTGTTACTTATGTCTCTAATGCGCTAAAATCTTGCTACAAAGGCAATTGTGTTGCTAACATTAACAAAGAAAATATGCTTGGCGAGCATAGTAGCAACTTCTTCGCCTTAGGGTTTTGAGTTCTGTAATCTGCTCAGTCTTGGCTGCTGAAGCAGATATATTTCTTATATGAATCCTATGCAAAAATATTAATTAAATTAATAAAAATACACAGCGGGCTAAGATAATGTATATATATATATATATATATATATATATATACATATACATATACATGACAGAGATTTGCCTCTGATGCGGATAGCATGTCAAAATCTTATTCTGAAGATTTTGGACATAAATATTTTACTTCAACCCTTGGATATGCTATCCTATGTATTATCCTCTGATTCTCAACAGGTCCTAGGGTGTATTCTCCGTATGAGGAAGCAAGTAAATATTTTACTTCAGCCCTTGAATATGCTATATCCTATGTATTATCCTCTGATTCTCAACAGGTCCTAGGGAGTATTCTCCGTATGAGGAAGCAAGTAAATATTTTACTTCAGCCCTTGAATATGCTATATCCTATGTATTATCCTCTGATTCTCAACAGGTCCTAGGGAGTATTCTCCGTATGAGGAAGCAAGTAAATATTTTACTTCAGCCCTTGGATATGCCATCCTGTGTATTATCTTCTGATTCTCAACGAGTCCTAGGGTGTATTCTCCGTATGAGGAAGCAAGTAAATATTTTACTTCAGCCCTTGGATATGCCATCCTGTGTATTATCTTCTGATTCTCAACGAGTCCTAGGGTGTATTCTCCGTATGAGGAAGCAAGTAAATATTTTACTTCAGCCCTTGGATATGCCATCCTGTGTATTATCTTCTGATTCTCAACGAGTCCTAGGGTGTATTCTCCGTATGAGGAAGCCAGTAAATTGAAAATTACATGGAGAAGGCCATGATTATAATTTATGTCATCGAGGAGCTAGAAATTTCTGCTGGAGCAAGTTTTACAGGAAGGACCATTATCCTTACAATAAACTGGGTTGTGAGACAGATGATCGTGCACGTTAAACAATTTATGAACGGTATACTGTATTGAAAAATAAAAATATTTGATTAGAATATTTTATTTTCCTTTCAGGCCAAGAAGTATCGAAACGACTTCTTAGTAAAGGATTATATTTATGTTGGGCATTGAAATTTGATGTTGTATGATCAATATATTCCTATAGCAACTTGTTTGAGAATAGTGGTGAGTTTCTTAGTAGAATTACCCAGTTAGCTATGAGATTAGCCTTCAGTGATTACAAACATGCGACATATCATTAAGGGTTGGTCAAGAACAAGATGTCGTGCTGTTATCTGTACACTTCCACTGCGGAACATAACATTAATGTAATGACCGAAAGAGGCCTTTAACGACAACTCACTTGCCGTGAAAGCAAAAGTAATTTGGTAAACCATTTTTGGATGTAAAATACTGCAGCTATGCATTGGGTGACATGCAAGCGTAACACCTCGACTCTTGTCACAAACACGACACGCGCTCAAGTCACGTGTTTTGCTCATAAATTATACAGTAAACGATTAGAATGACTCGTAAATTTCCCTCGGGTGGTGTTTGGAAGGCATTCCAACTTTATTATCGCTGCACCGAAACAAAACGCACACAAAGCGTTTAAGAGAAAAGACAGAATATAATTAGAAGGTATATTTTACATACATACGAGAAATACTCACGAATATAATTATAATTTTAATGCATTTACAAAAAATATCAATATTTATAAAAAGTATTTATTACTTTGAATGTTCAAATAAGCACTTCAATTTCCGCAAACACTCGATGAGGTGGCTGGAGACATTTTTCTAAGGTTCAGTTTGTTCACTGAGCCAACAGCAAATCACGCTTAAAAGCTAATAACAGAAGTGTACACTTTGATAAAATAGTTTATGTTACTCTCTCTCCTTCTATCTATAATAAAGAGATGAAATGTTTTATTCCGACCAATTCTACGTCTCGATTCACCGAAAAATTGAAGTACATTGAATCCCTGCCAAATAGTATACTTAGAGATAGTGTATTTTTTTTTTTTTTTTTTTTTTATTCTTTTTCCGCTCATGCTATCATGCGTGGAAAGTTGAAATTTCTGTGCTCATTTTTTTCGCAGATGCCAATAAAATGTATATTATTCTCCAACAATTGATATGTATATTTATTGTTACGGATATACATTATAATCTAAGTTCATGGCTGAATTTTACCTTTTAAATTATAACAACATTACTTCCCTCAAGCTTCGTCTGAGACTGGAATTCGGGAGTTCATGGGCTCAATTTCCGCGGCCAAATTCTCCGACCAATGAGTTTTTAGGGGAGTTTCCCCGGTTCATTAGTCAAATACTGGGGAGGCTTTTTTCATTCCCCGAACTTCCGCTCCCTTCACTTCATCTCATTTTATCCAAACGGTCTCTTTCAAGGTTGTAAGTGTCGGCGAGGTGGCGCCCATCCGTGATAGTGAATGCGCTTTGAAAATACAGCTCTTGGCGGCGGGATAACTTTGGAGTCGTCTGTAGGATCCAGGATTTGTTCAGACTTGGGCTAGACCTGGGAGATAGTGCTCCCTAGGTCGAGATGAAGAACTGCTTTGGCTATATTAAAGACCCTCCACGGTAGCTCTTTCCCCAGCGGTGGGGTTTCGGTCACCCGACAATAGCATTTTCATATCGTTCTATCCTCTTGGAGACTGACGCACAATAAACTCACTGTGGAATCCTCTCCGGAAAGATACACACACTCACATACACACGTTGTCCCTTTTGTGTGCTGTTACTTAACATTTATTTCTTTGATTTTACACACAATTTAAATAAATATTGCGTTTTTTGGCGCAAACAGCCATTTTATCTTCAGGTGTTGGCTGGCTTGATCAACTCGATATACGTGATTAATTGATCACCAGGATTCCTGAAGAGAGAGAGAGAGAGAGATGTCTATTGAAAGTACTCCTAAATTCCCGTTGAGCGTTTATAATGAATAATATGCTCCGAGGTCAACGCTCCATCGCAACTGACCTGGAAGCACTGCATTATCAGACTATAACCACAACTATCAACTGTGTTACCAACCTAAAACAAAAAAGAACAAATGCACTCAAATGATTATTTTAGTACATTGTACTATATCTTTCACGAAGCACACAGTATTCTGCGTGTTTAAAAACCGTCTGGTGTTTATGCCCCACCAGTTATTTGTATTCTATGTATTTTAACGAGATCCAAGATCTAGCCTTAACTTATAAGATAGCTTTATATAAAATTAACTTTCTTTTAAATGATTGCTGAATTTCAGGACATGTAAATTTTTTAGAAATCAAATATTATAGTTAATATAAATACCTTAAATATTAATATGCTGTATCGGTTTATGCTCGCATTCTTTAAACGCTACAGGAACAAGCCAGGAGGTACTAAAACGGAGTATTAACAAACTAAATTGAACGTATATAATGAAATTATTGTAATTATTTTAAAATCATAAAGTATAAACCAATATGCAACTTGTGAAATACGCTTTAATCTGTGCAATTAATTTTAAGAATGTATTTATTGCATGTGTGATAATCTTTAGCAAATACGTATACAGCATATTCCCAAGGCCGATTCAACTTACTGCATAAATGCACTCTTGTCCTTCTGATGTGTTGGATTCATATTAATTTCTCTACTCTCTGTTCTAAAATTATTCTTACAAAATGTTAGTTCTTATTCATCGAGATAATGTTTCAAAACAAATTTTCACATATTTTCCTTTTAGGTATAATAATAATAAGAAGATAAGCGATAGTCAACATATTTATAAAAATTGCTAAAGCAAGCTTTGAGAAACCCAAAAAGCAACACATTTTTTCCATGCACAGGTAATTTGGAATAGAGAGATACTCTTTAAAATCTTTATGTAACATCCTTGAAAGTCGCTCACCTTATGTTTTGTATTTAACGAATTCCCGTGATGTAATTGCACTGTTCACAGCCACACGGAAGTTATTGAAAAACTTTTTGAGAGAGAGAGAAGGGAATTCAGGGTGTCTCAAAACGTGTATTTCCGTGAACTTTCGGTATTGAATTTTGGATGGAATGCGGTACTTCTTGTTATGGCTTAAATAGTAGAGAAAGTAAAATTGTATGATTATTTATGCTTAATTGGAAAAAATAAAAACACAGAAAAAATAAAAACAGTAATTTTCATGAATCTTTACGAAGTATAGCTAGATTTAATTTGTTAGCGTTAAATCAACAAGAGTTTACATTTCAGTTATCAACAATTTCAGATTTGTTTGAAATTGATACAAAATTAAGAGTGCTTAAAATTAAAATCATTCTAAAATTACTAGTTTTACTATTTCCACATGCATGTACAGTGCACATGGTAGGTACAGAAGATATTGCATTCCACCCAAAAAAATTGGATATCGAGATTTCACAGGAAATAAGGTTTGAAAACACCTAAATACAAGGAAAAATAGTTTTATAAAAATATATGTGTGTTTCTGTGAATAACATAATTAAAAATCGAAGTTGATTGAATATCAATCTGCTACTGTCCGATGTGAATTGTGACACGAAGATTCTCGGGAAAATCCTTTCGCTGCAAACTACCCGTTAAATGGAGCTTATTTATAAATTTTGCTGTTATTCAAAAATTGCCCCAACGAGTCTGATTAAAATGAAAGATATTTACAGGACAAATAAAATATATATTTTTAATTTTCTCGGAATTGCATCCACAGCTCTCTTTGTTGTCGAGAACTTTTGCTGATAACTGGTAAACCGTAAGAGATAGACAATTTTTTGCTATATGAAAATGTAGATCTCATTAAAATCTACAATTTATGTCTATTTTTATAGAGAAATAAGCCATTTCGAGATATGCCTTGTTATTGGTTTCAGTTTTAAAATATTTTGAATCAGATTTGAAAAGAACATTAATATCACAGCTGGATCTCCAACTACCGATCTGCTGCCTATTCTGTGCCTCTGGAGCGAACCTTCAAAGCGCACGAAAAGCAGAATCATGCTTCGAGTTCCGACTGTGACAGAATATGCTAAGTGACAATGTACGACTGTTATCAAATAGCAAATTAAAATAGGTTCCGAATCTTTGTGTTTCAGGTATGGTTCCAGAACCGTCGGGCCAAGTGGAGAAAGAAAGAGCACACAAAGAAGGGCCCTGGACGACCCGCACATAACGCGCATCCCCAAACCTGCAGCGGGGAACCCATCCCCGAGGAGGAGTTGAGACGCAAGGAACAGGAGAGGCGGGAAAAGAAACTATTGAAATCTCTGGAACGTCAACAACGTAAATTGGCTGCTAAAGGCATCAAAGTGGACCTTGCTACCCTTCGACAAGAATGGGAGGCTAAGCGTCGTGGTGAATCATCTTCCACAACGGCTACATCCTCCAGTGTGACCTCAAGCACACTGACCGAGGAGAGTACCACCACGACGACGGGCAGTCCAGCAAGCCTCATACAGCGACAAAGGAAAGATGATGACGATGACGATACTGACATTGATGTTGAAGAAGAAGATGACTCCAACGCTGGCTCCACTTCCTTAATCCAGGCGAAAGACTCGCTGAACAACTTCGTTATGGACTCTGACCCCTCAACAAATCTTTACCTAAGTTCTAAAGATCAACTTCGTAGGTTATCCAGTCAAGGAACCGATCTCAGGCTGGAAGATTCGTACCGAAGACTTCACAATGCCTTTTTGGAGAAGCCGACGCTGCCTCAAAGTGCTCCGGACCGTCTCGGCATCTATCACAGGACAGACTTTCACGGTATATCGTACTTCGCGGCGAGGGAGAGCGAGGAAGATGTGAATATTACGTCGGATGACGAAGACAATCGCGAAGTTGCATCACCGGTGAGCATGGGTAGAACTTACAAGTCCCAGGAAGTGCGGGAAATAACGCCCCAGACTTCCAGTAGCGTGACGACTCCGGCGAAGAAGTCAAATCCGTTTAGCATAGAAAGCTTGCTCTCCCACGCGGAGGACAGGACGAGTGATCAGTGATCTTTGTGCGATGGACGAACTGACACTTTTCAGAGTTCCAATTAATCTGTCAATTCTTGCCTTCATATATATCAGTTTTATACGACTTCTGAGCATGTAGTGTTTAACTTGCACATATCTGTCTAATCTGAAACTGCAAATCTAGAGAACATTATGTAGGCATTACTTCAGTGTTATTAATGCTTAGAAATAAATACTAGTATCTTAATTTCAACACAAAATCTCTCAACAAAACTGAACATGATTTTTTTTTCTTCGAAGCAGCGAATAGAGCTTCTAAGTTGTGTAACAACAATGTAAGTAAATAATATGTACATAGTTAGTCGGCAACTTCAGTCGATTATCGTGAAATTCATTAATTAAAATTCTATGGAAATAATGTACTGTTCCTGATTGCTTTTAGAAACCCAATAGCATCTGATGAATTTATAAAACAATCAGGTGTCTTAATTGTTTCGTAAAATGCATGAATTCGGCTACAAATATCCTTTGCACCTCCTTAGGCAGAGATGAGTTAAGTGGAAAGTATTTTGAAAATAAGTTTTTCGTTTCTTTGAACCTATGTTGTTATTTCAAACAATTTTTATAGTAAGGTTATATAGCTTTTAGGCGTTCTATTTAAGTATAATATTATAATTATCAGTGCATTTTGGAAATTGGATAATAATGGGATCCAAGAATATTTCACTGTATCCTCACTATGAAGGCAAATTGAGACACTCCTCGAAAATAAAGAACAAGAATGAATAAAATATTAGTGCTAAAATTAATTAAGAATATTATTGTTAGTTATTTGAATAGATTTTTTCTGGAAAAATGCTTTATTTCAAATTGTTTCATATCAAAATGTTGCAGGTAGTAAGTAGCGTAGGGTGACTTTAATTCTGCTTAGTCTGCAAATTCTAAGTTATATGTTGTACACTGATTATAATACTATCTTGTAAATGTTAAAAACAATAGATACAGGTCTAAATTTATAAAATAAGGGAGTAGCATAGGCTAAAGTGATAGTCAAAAGTTGGTTGCTATGTGACTGAAGCTCCTTTGTTTGTATGGACACGAGTTGACAAATTCCTGTATTCGAAACCTATAAGCTTTTTAAAGCTGAAACCAAAAACAAGGAGTATCTAAAAAACCATCAACTCCACGAAAAGTGTATATAACATAAATAGAGTGTTTTAACATATTCTAAATTTTTTGTGTGATAAGTTTTCGTCCATCGCTTACGGTTTAGTAGTTATGCACAATTTCGTAAAATTCATCCAGAATAAAGTAGTCTTCAGAGGATATTCCCAGAAAATTCAAAATATACATCTTATTTGTCTGGTAAATATCTTTAATATATGCTATTTTAAACAAAATCGTTAGAGCCATTTTTAAGAAAATTAATAATTTCGAAAAAAGTTCCATATAAAGCTGGTTTGGGGTGGGGGTATTTTTCTCAAAATCTTCGTATCGCATCCTTGGAAGACACTAAACTTAAATACCAAGTTTGGTATTTTACCGACTTTTCGTTTTTGAGTTATCGTGTTCACAGACACACACACCTTTTCCTGAAAATACTTCTTACTTTCTCCATACGCACTATGTACATAGTGTATAGAGAATGTATTGCACTCCACCAAAAAATTCGATACCGATATTTCACCGGAAATATAGGTTTTAGGGTCCCCAATATCCAAAAAAAGCATTTTCACAAACAGGTCCGTGTGTGTGTGTGTGTGTGTGTGTGTGTGTGTGTGTGTGTGTGTGTGTGTGTGTGTGTGTGTGTCTGTCCGTGTGTCCTTATGTCCGTGTGTCTGGGAACACGATAACTCAAAAACGAAAAGTCGGTAAAATACCATACTTGGTATTTAAGTTTAATATCTTCCAGGGATGCGACACGAAGTTTTGAGAAAAATCCCCCCACCCCCAACTACCCTTTACATGGAACTTTTTTCGAAAATTTTGATTTTCTCAAAAATGGCTCTAACGATTTTGATTAAAATTTCTTATATTAAACATATTTACCTGACAAATAAAGTGTATATCTTGAATTTTCTGAAGAGTTGTTTATTCTGGATGAATTTTACTAAATTTTGAATAACTGCTAAACCGTAAGAGATGGACAAACATTTACTACACAAAAAATGTAGAGCACATTAAAGCACACAATTTATGTTATATATATTTTTTTTCGTGGAGCTCGTCGTTTTTGTGACATTCCTTATTTTTGGTTTCTGCTACGAAAAACGTATACTTTTCTCATACAGGAACTTGTCAACTCCTATCCATATAAACAAAGGAACTTAATTGACATAGCAACCAGCTTTTGACATCACTTTAACCTATGGTAGTCCCTTATTTCGCTTCTACTTACAAGGAAGCGAGTAATTAGACTATTTCTGCTATTTTTTTCTGATTAGCATAAAGTAAATAGAAGTATAAGCTTTTTAAGAATAATTTATTGCAGGGATATAGAGACAGTCATGTGAATGGTACACATCTGATTTTATTTTTGACACAAGGGATCCTAAAATATATATTTCCAGTGAAATTTCAGTATCGAATTTTTTGGTGGAGTGCAATAACTTCTCTATACACTATGTACATAGTACGTGTACAGAAAGTAAAAATTCTCAGCCTTCTATTTCTTAGCCGAAAACAAATCAATGCCCGGTGATATAATTATGGACATCTAGAGGATATTAGTCCAGCTGGGGCTGTTAGGATTTTTCAGGCGTAAAAGTCATGTCTAAGGCTTCCTTGGGAAGGGAGGTAAAGGCGGTGGTCCCGTGTCGTAGATTTACGGGGCGTATAAGCCGGTATTCTCATATAGAATGTAACGCTGAGACCCACAACAATTAAACATTTTGCATAAATAAAACTCAGTTTCACTTCTCTAGGATATAGTATTAGGATAATTTTTACGATGGTACATATATTCAAAGTATGAAGAGCAATTGGTTTGTCATAGAATTTTATTTCTTTACCTATAAGTACTATGTACATAGTGTATAGAGAAGGTATTGCACTTCACCCAAAAATTCGATACAGAAATTTCACCGGATATGTGTTTTACGGTCCCCTGTGTCCAAAAATCTGATGTGTTCCATTCACATGACTTTCTCTACTTCTGTGCAACAAATTATTGTTAATAAGCTTATTCTTCTATTTATTTCAAGCTAATCGAGAAAAAATTAGCAGAAATAGCTTTATTCCGTGCTTCCTTGTAAGTAGAAGTGAAATATGGGAGTATTATAGGTTAAAGTGAAGTCAAAAGCTGGTTACTAGGTGACTGAAGTTCCATTGTTTGTATGGACACGAGTTGACAAATTCCAGTATGAGAAAAATATAGGTTTTTCACAGCTAAAACCAAAAAACAAAGAATATCTCAAAAACGATCAACTCCTCGAAAAAAAATCATGTAACATAAATTGTGTGTTTTAATGTGCTCTACATTTTTTGTGGGGTAAGTTTTTGTCCATTTCTTACGGTTTAGCAGTTAAGCAACATTCCTCCAGACTAAAGCAGTCTTCAGAAGCTATTCCCAAAAAATTCAAGATATACGTATTATTTGTCAGGTAAATAATTTTAATATACGATATTTTAATAAAAATCGTTAAAGCCATTTTTGAGAAAATAAAATTTTTTGAAAAAAAGTTCCAGGTAAAGGGTAGTTCGGGTGGGGGGATTTTCTTGTGAATCTTCGTGTCGCAACCTTGGAAGATACCAAACTTAAATACCAAGTTTGGTATTTAACGGTCTTTTCATTTTTGAGCTATGCTGTCCACAGACACACAGCCACACACACATACACACACAGACCTTTTTCCAAAAATGATTTTTTTTGGATTAAGGGGGGCCCAAAACGTGTATTTCCGGTGAAATCTCGGTATCAAATTTTGGGTGGAACACAATACCTTCTCTATACACTATGTACATATAGTACGTGTAGAGAAAGTAAAAAAAAGGATTTTCAGAAAAAGGTTCGTGTGTGTCTGTGTCTGTGACCACGGTAACTCAAAAACGAAAAGTCGGTAAAGTACCAAAATTTGAATTTAAGTTTAGTATCTTCCAGGAATTCGACACGAAAATTTTGAGGAAAATCCTCCCATCCCAAACTACCCTTTACATGGAAATTTTATCAAAAATTTTGATTTTCTCAAATGTGGCTCTGACGGTTTTGATTAAAATTTCGTATATTAAAGATATTTATTTACCTGTCAAATAAAATGTATATCATGAATTTTCTGGGAATAGCCTCTGAAGACTAATTTATTCTGGATGAATTTTACGGAATTTTGCAGAACTACTAAACCGTAAGAAATGGACAAAGACTTACAACACAAAAAACGTAGAGCACCTTAAAACGCACAATTTATATCCTATACGTTTTTTCGTGGAGTTGATCGTGTTTTAGATACTCCTTGTTTTTGGTTTCAGCTTTAAAAAACATACTTTTCTCATACTGGAATATAACAATTCGTGTCCCTACAAACGAAAGAACTTCAGTGACATAGCAACCAACTTTTGACTATCACATTAAGTAAAATTACTCCCTCATTTCGCTCCTACTTACAAGAAAGTAAGTATAAGGACCATTTCAGCTGATTTTTTCTCGATTAGTATACAGTAAATAGAAGCAAAGCTTTTTAGCAGTAATTTGTTGCAGATATAGAGAGAAAGTCATGTGAATGGAACACTTTCTCTAGCCCCGTATTTATAATGTACATAGGGATAGAGAAGGTATTGCACTCCACCCAAAAATTCGATACCGAGATTTCACCGGAAATATATTTTTAGGGTCCCCTGTATCCAAAAAAGCATTTTCAGAAAAAGTTCCGTGTGTGTCTGTGTGTCCTTGTGTCTGTGAACACGATAACTCAAAAACGAAAAGTCGGTAAAATACCAAACTTGGTATTTAAGTTTAGTATCTTCTAGGGATGTGACACGAAGATTTGAGAAAATTTCCCCCACCCCAAACTACCCTTTACATGGAAAAAATTGCGAACATTTTGATTTTCTTAAAAATGGCCCCAACGATTTTGATTAAAATATCGCATATTAAAGATATTTACCTAGCAAATAAAATGTATATCTGGAATTTTCTGGGATTGGCCTCTGAAGACTACTTTATTCTGGATGAATTTTACGGTATTGTGCATAACTGCTAAACCGTAAGAGTTGGACAGAAACTTACTACATGAAAAATGTAGAGCACGTTAAAACACACAATTTATGTTCGACACATTTTTGCGTGGAGTGTATAATTTTTAAGTTATTCTTGGTTTTTCATTTCTGCTTTGAAAAACATACTTTTCTCATACAGGAATTTGTAAACTCCTGCCCATACAAACAAAGGAACTTCAGTTACATAACAACCAGCTTTTGGCTATCATGTTAGCTATGGTACTCTCTCATTTCGCTTCTACTTACAAGGAAGCAAATAATAAAACTATTTCTGCTAATGTTTCTCGATTAGCATGAAGTAAATAGAAGCATAAGCTTTTTAACTACAATTTGTTGCAGAGATGTAGAGAAAGTCATGTGAATGGTGCACATCAGATCTTTTACTTTCTCTACACATACTATGAACATAGTGTATAGAGAAGGTACTGCACTCTACCCAAAAATTCGATAGCGAAATTTCACCGGAAATATATGTTTTAGGGTGCCCTCTATCCAAAAAAAAAAAAAAAAACCAATTTTCAGAAAAATGTCCGTGTGTGTGTGAGTGTGTCCATGTGTCTGTGAACACAATAACTCAAAAACGAAAAGTCGGTAAAATACCAAACTTGGTATTTAAGTTTAGTTTCTTTCAGGGATGCGACACGAAGATTTTGAGAAAAATCCCCCCACCCCCAACTACCCTATAAATGGATTTTTTTAAGAAATGTTTGATTTTCTCAAAAATGGCTCTAATGATTTTGATTAAGATATGAGTTATTAAAGATATTTACCTGACAAACAAAATGTATATCATGAATTTTCTGGGAATAGCCTCCGAAAACTAGTTTATTGGATGAATTTTACGAAACTTTGCATAACTGCTAAATCGTAGGAGATGGACAAAAACTTACCAAACAAAGCATGTAGAGCACGTTAAAACACATAATTTATGTTATATACATTTTTGATGAGGAGTTGATCGTTTTTTAGATAATCCTTGTTTTCGGTTTCAGCTTTGAAAAACATACTATTCTCCTACAGGAATTTGTCAACTCCTGTCCATACAAACGAAGGAACTTCAGTCACATAGCAACCAGTTTTTGACAATCACTTTAACCTATGGTACTCCCTTATTTAGCTTCTACCTACAAGGAAGTAAGGGTTAGGACTATTTCTGCTGAGTTTTTCTCGATTAGCATGAAGTAGATAGAAGCATAAGCTTTTTAACAATTTTCGTTCAGTGATGTAGAGAAAGTCATGTGAATGCAACACTTCATTTTTTTAGCTATGTTTTATCTCATTATTGAGTATTCTAAGCTCTTTTATTCTTCTTCAAGGAAATAGCCGACTTTATATGCGAAGGCAAAGTTAGATCATATTTTCCCTTAAATTCGTGTAAATAGTTTAATGTTTCATCTGTGTACTTGTGTATATTTTATATTTAATACCACTGCTGCATGAAAACTCTGCTTCAAGATGATTTAGGGTACATTGAAAGTCACCATAGATATGTAAATACTTAATAATTACTATATTTTGGATAATACATTCTGCATCTGGATATCCCCGCGGTAGTGGTAACCTGAAACTGCTTCTTTGCAGATTCACGCATGCACTTCAGTAGACGTACAACTGACTTCTTATACCAGTCTCTCGAAGTCCGAAAAGTGCGAAACTGACCGAGAATGAAATAATAGGCTGGATCAGCCTCTACAGCAGGTTGTTGCAAGTCGACTCATCTGAGTCGGAATACTAACTCGTGGTTAACCAGAAACCTTGCAGCAAGGCTGGAAGAAAAACGTGACAGCCAAAACAAAACTAGGCAAGGTCATAGTACAATACATGCTCTTCTTCCAGCTGTGGCTCACCGTGAATTCCCAATTGTATTGCAAATGCAGGCAGAGCTCTGTGAGTCATGAGTAACATGTTGTTCTTTTGACAGCTTTTGTGGACACAGCGACCGTCATCCGGTTTCCCCCGCCATCACATTCTACCGGTGCTGCATCTTCATTCCATGTATAATCAATGGCATCGCCTGTGGCGCCTCAAATAGTAAAAGCGGACGTTAAACAAACACCATTCAAAACAAAAAGATAGCTTTCGTGTTAAAACGTATAGTCGAGTACATGTAATCGGTTGATATAATGCTCAGTAATTTATGTTGGTACGAAAATATTAAACTCTCTCTGCCTCCACACCACTTCCTATAAAGATTTTCTTATTCTCAACTTTTCCTTCACTCCTGCAACCAACCAATGTTCATAGATTAATACAGAATGCCTGAGATTTACACAAAACCAATACGAGGCGGACTGATTCAGGGGTTGATGTGGACCGTCGTTCCAAAGCGTTACATCCAGGTGAAATGTTTCCTCACAATTTTATTTGGCTCCTCACATAAGCCAGGTAATGTGGTAATCGTCGGACTTGAATTTAAACTTTAAATTTAAGAAATTGAGGTTCTCGCCCTGGGTATGAAACACAGATGATAGTGAGCTTTTGCAAATATTATAACAAAAGAAACGTACTATAGGATACCTAAAACAACAGCAGGTTTCCCTGAACTCAACCTACATATTTCTAATTATAATGAATTGAAGTGACAAACATCATATGTTGTCTTGAACTCAAGCAATTTCTGTTATACAGTTAAGAAAATATCCACGCTTCGCGAACTTAAGAATTTCATCCACATAGCAGGTACAAAACTGCCCACTTTTAAGGTTTGCCCGTAAGAGTTACATAAATGGGAAAGCCTTTTTTGTAACTTTACGGCTTTATTGACAAATTCAAAATGTTGAGGGCATGTCATTAACTTCTGTTGCATCATATTCTAACTTAAGATTACACACTTAATGTTACGCTCTAATTGAGAGGTCTGCAAAACAATAACAGGCCAGAGCTTGTGTCCGTGTGTCTATCCACTTCACGGTCCCCGTTGCATAGCGTGCGGATTTCAAATTTGATTGCAGCAATAGTGACTGACATTTGGTAACCAGCAGCAAACGGGAGCGAACATTCAGTAATGGACGAGGTTATTGTAAAGCCTACTTCCTCACGTGAGTTGCTTAACTCTTTGACATTATTTGGCTACGTTTATGATTCCCATTTTGTGGCAGTTTTAGTTGTACGTCATGCTAGAAGGTGGCCTTATTTTATTGTGGAGTCAGAGATAACTTCAGCATATGTGACAGACATATTTATAAATATGTATTTCCAATTTATTTTGCATGTGATGCTCATACATTTTCTGCACGTGAGATTTTACGCATTCTAAATTTCCACTCGTTGCTAAATAATTACGCCGTGCAATTTTTAATTACTGTTTAACGCCTGCTTTTACTACTTTTGGCACCGCAGGCGATGATACTGGTGGTGTGAATGAAGATGAAGCACCGGTAGAATGTGATGGCGGGGGGAAACCGGATAACCCAGAGAAAACCCGCCCCTGCGCCGCTTTGTCTATCACAAATCTCACATACGGTCGCTTGGGATCGTATCCTGCCCGTCTAGTGGTCTAACCACTCGGCCCCACACCGTGGAATGAATACCCAGAGTGACAATAATGGAAAGTCGTGCAATTGCATTTCATGTGATTCATTTAACTACCTAATGTATTAGTCAATCTCGATAAAATAAAATTAACAACGAGATTTTTTCAACGTGGAGAATAGTTTGGTGTGGTGAACTTTTCTGAAAGTCTTCTAAAAGTTTTAAAAAATGTAGGATCCAAATGCGAATAGTGATGTTTTTTATAATGTTAAACGCACACACACACATCCACACACAGACACACACACATCCACACATCCACACACCACATACATACACACACCACATACATACACACACCACATACATGCACACACCACATACATACACACACCGCATACATACACACACCACATACATACATACATACACACACCACATACATGCACACACCACATACATACACACACAGACACACACACACATCCACACATACACACACCACAGACACACACACACATACACACACACATCCACACATACACACACCACATACATACACACACAGACACACACACAGACACACATAAATACACACACAGACACACACCACATACATACACACACAGACACACACACATCCACACATACACACACCACATACATACACACACCACATATATATACACACACGGACATATACTCACATACATACTCACATACATACACACATACATACACACATACATACTCACATACACACATACATACACACATACATATACACATTTTTTGGTAGTGTTTAACGCCCGCTTTAACTACTTTGGCACCGCAGGCGGGTACATACATACACACATACCTACACGCATACACACATACATAATACATACATACATACATACACACACATACATACACACATTCACACATTATTACACACATACGCACACATACACACATACACATATATGCATACACATACATACACAGATACATACACACATGCATACATATACACACATACATACAAGCATACACACATACGCACACATACACACAAACACATATATACATACACATACATACACAGATACATACACACATGCATACATATACACACATACATACAAGCATACACACATACGCACACATACACACATACACATATATACATACACATACATACACAGATACATACACACATGTACACATACATGCACACATACACACATAAATACTCACACAATCACACACATACACACACACATAAATACTCACACAATCACACATACACAAATACACACACATACACACATACACACACATATACACACATCACACACTCACACACACACTACACACCGTATGTACCTAGGCGGGCGTGAAAGTAAAAATTGTATTCGTTCTTGTTCCTTATACCTGTTTAACTGTTAAAAACTGTGAACTATTTTATATAGTTAGTTAATGATAGGTAAAAATGCCTGCTGCATTTAGAACATATGAAACTATCGCTAATCGTGCACCTATAAGCAGTAATTAACGTACACATATTGGCATTAATAACAGTTACGACACGCAGCTAAGCATTACAGTCTATCCATCTCAGTCACTTGACGTCATTAATCAGCCGCTTCTCATTGAAGAGAAGCTCTGCTCTCTTACAAGTACATATTTTGCTGAACACAATATTCTTATAAAACCTTCTTATTTCATCTAGTGAAACGGCTGCAAGATATTATAGAGAGGAATACATAAACGATATCTGATACATAATAGTGCAATAGTTAATGTTAAATAGGGTGCCTCTATGCTGGCTTTCAAATTCCATATGAGAATCAATCACTTTTGATCACTTCAAAAACTAATAAAGTATTGAACAATTCAACCCCAAAACAACACATAGCTCGAAATGGCTAAGGCAATAGAAAATATATTTGAAATTAATTGAGTGCTTTAAAACAAAAATATATTTTATCCATTATAGGTGTTAGTTTATGGTTTATGCTGATTATAACATTATATAACATTCTTTTTGTGTGAAACGGACTTTACAAGCAATTCTCGCAAAATCCAATAGGCAGATGAATTTTGTCACGTAAAACCTTTCACATACATGGCATTTTAATCAAAATGGTGAAAGGCACTCCTATGACAATAAAAGTACAGTGAAACTTTTCCACAGAAAGAAGTGGGATATTCTTGAAACTATCATGTCGCATGTGTACTGATATTGAATTTACTTATCAAATCAGAAATTCAACGGACATTCCGCTTTTGTGTTTACAGGCACACAACTGACACACATCTTTTTCTAATTGTTATGCAGGAGTTTCAAAACATGTATTTCTAGTGAAATATCGATGCTGAACTTTTGGATAGAATAAAATACTTCCTCTATTTCCTGATAAGAGGTAGAGAAAGTGAAGGAAGAAAACTATTAAAAGAAAAGGAAAACAATAACAACGTATACCACCTGAACAGAATATATTGGATTTCAACGTTAAAACCAATAGTTCATAACATCTCATAAATAAAAATATCAGAACAAATAACATAAATTGTGAGTTTATCGAGAGCTACCTTTGTTGAGCAAGAAGAAGAATTAGAAGTTTTTGTTTATGTCTTACGTTTAGAATTTAAAACATCTATAAAACCGTTCAAAATGAAAAAGATTTCACTGCTCTTCCCAGAAAATTATAACTAAGGTTTTTATTTATTATCTTAAACATTTGATTTAATTAATACAGATTGCATTCTTTATGAGAATAAAAAATAAGTAAGCATTTGCCGTTTAAATGATAGTTTTGGAAACAATAATGCAATTGTTTCTCTCCTTACCACACAGTGATTATGTACAACTGACACATTTCTTTCTTTAATTATTCCTTTGGAAATTCATTCAATGACCCAATTTTAGCACCACATTAAGCAGAATATTCTGGAGTTTCGATTCCTTGTCACTTGATGCGCAGATGTTTAGGTTTTATTCCTAATTACATTATTAGCAGCTGTTTCGACATTTCGTTCTTGTAGTCAACGTGAAAATACAGTACGATGAAGAGCTGAGTTAAGGATATTTTCAACAAGATGGCGCTGCATACCATACATCACATAAATCCATAAACGTAATTGCAAGTTTCATTGACGACCGAATAATTTCCAGGAACCTGTGGCCACCGAGATCTCCGGATTTAACATCGCCGGAATTCTTTCTATGGGGATATTTAAAAGACAGGGTTTGCGCCACACGTCCCCAGACATTGGACGATCTGAAGCACAACATCACAAAGGAGATTCAATCTATTGACAACAGAGTCCTCCAACGAGTGGCCAGTACGACGTGTTGAGTTGTGCCTTATGCAGGATGGAGGACATTATCAACATTTGCTATAGCGGTAAAAAATCTCCCAAAATTCCTCTTTAATTTAGGTATAATATGTTGTCGCTAGCATAACACGTTTTGAAACAATTAATGAAAGAAATGTGTCAGCTCTATATAAACCACCCTGTATAATATATTGATAGAGAAAGAAAAAGTCTGATTGGTAACAAACAGTAACACGACTTCTCTATGCGTTACCTCACTTCCTAATATGATAAAATGTATTATTTGCTATTTATAACAATTGTGGAAACATCAAAACGAGTATTTATATATGGAATCCAGAGAAAAAACTCACCTTTCTGTGTCTCAAGTGGAACTTTCATTAATAGTAGGGTTTCAAACTAACAAAGAATGGAATATTTTCAAATAAATAGCGCACCAAAGGGATTTAGAGCCTGAAAATAATTCAACAATTAATGTTTACGAAACACTCAACTATTAAAATAATATACGACAAAAGTTGCACGTTCTAATGAACATAATTTTCTTCTGTAATACGGTTTTATTTAGCTTTACTGTTCTCAGTTTTACAAAATTCCTTTTCAGTTAGAGAAGAATTGAAATGCACATATTATTAGACGCTTTGTCTAACATAAACGTTTTTCAATAAAAGCTAGAGCGCTAGACACCATTAAAATAAATAAATAAACGATCTGAAATTCTAACGAATATTGAATGTCATGCATATCTCATACATCATATTTTTTTTTTACTTTCTCTATACGTACTATGTACTTAGTGTATAGAGAAGGTATTGCACTCCACCCAAAAATTCGATACCGAGATTTCTGCGAAGTATAGGTATGTTTTAGGGTCTCCTGTATCCAAAAAAAGCATTTTCAGAAATGTGTGTGTGTATATATATATATGTGTGTGTGTGTGTGTGTGTGTGTCCGTGTGCCCGTGTGTGTGAACACGATAACTCATAAACGAAAATTCGGTAAAATGCCTAACTTGGTATTTAAGTTTAGTATCTTCCCGGATCGCGACATAAAATTTTGAGAAACCCCCCCCCCACATCAAAATACTCTTTACATAGAACTTTTTACGAAAATTTTGATGTTTTCAAAAATGGCTCTAACGATTTTGATTAAAATATCGTGTATTAAAGATATTTACCTGTACCTGACAAATAAAATTTATATCTTGAATTTTCTGGGAATAGCCTCTGAAGACTATTTTATTCCGGATAAATTTTACGGAATTTTGCATAACTGCCAAACTGTAAGAGACAAAAACTTAAAACACAAAAAAAGTAGAGAACATTAAAACACACAATTTATGTTATATAATTTGTTTTCGTGGTGTTGATAGTTTTTGAGATATTCCTGTTTTTGGTTTCCTGTGAAAAACTTATCTTTTGTCACACAGAAATTTGTCAACTTCTGTCCATACAAACAAAGGAACTTCAGTCACATAGCAACCAGCTTTTGGCTTTCACTTTAACCTATAGTATTCCCTTTTCACTTCTACTTACAAGGAAAGAAATACCAAGATCCGTTCTGTTATTTGTTTTTTCTCGATTAGAATGACGTAAAGAGATGTATACGCTTGTTAACAATACTTTCTTACAGAGATGAAGAGAAAGTCATGTGAATGGAACACATAAGATGTTTTTAATCTTCGTTTCACATCGTAGGTAGATGCTGATCCTAAATATTAATTTAATTAATTTAACAGGCTTTTAATTATGCAGTTCACAGGTAAATAGATGACATTGTTATACACACGCGCAGACCAATTTGTAACAATGTACATTCCGTGATTTTCTCTACTCGCTCTTCTACAGGCTATTCTGACAAAAGGCACTATCCGTCTACTTCTTGTTAATCAGAACAGCTCATCCACATTCATCCAGAATAAATAGGTCTTCAGAGGCTATTCCCAAAAATTTTGAGATATACATTTTATTTCGGGTATAAATAGTTTTAATATGCGGGATTTTAATTAAAATCGTTACAGCCATTTTTAAGAAAATCAAAATCTTCGAAATTTTGTCCATGTAAAGGGTAGTTTGTGGGGGGGGGCGTCTTTTTTTTTTTTTTAAATCTTCGTGTCGCATCCTTGGAAGATACTAAACCTAAATACCAAGTTTGGTATTTATTGGTCTTTTCGTTTTTGGGGCTATGTTCTCCACAGACACACACACACTCACGGACATTTTTTTAAAAATGCTTTTTTCGGACTCAGGGGACCACAAAACATATTTCCGGTGAAATCTCGAAATTGAATTTTTGGGTGGAATACAATAATTCTCTATCCCTATGTACATTGTATAATTTGGAAGAGAAAACTAATTACATTCATTCCATTCATCATAAAAATGTCTTAAACATATGGTATTTCAATCACAAATATTTTGAGAGAAGCAACATTTTTAAAATAGTTCATGTGTAGTTTCAGTTGCGAGATATTTTTTGAGCATCTTCTGTTGAATATTACGAAGTTGATGAACTGAAATGCCAAGTTTGATGTTTTGCGAGCTTTTCCTTTTTCTCGTGTTTTTCATGTACACACACGCGCGCGCGTGCGGATCTTTTTCTAAGCTTCATTTATTACTTTCTCTAAACTCATGTACACAATGTATATAGTAGATTAAGAAGGTATTGTATTTTACGTAAAAATTCCATACCCGGAAATTCATTCTTTGAGGACCCTAAAAAGAGAGGTTTTAGAAAAAGTCACTGTATATGTCTGTGAACAGCATAACTCAAAAACAAAAAGTAGGTTAATAGCAAACTTGGTATTTCGGTTTGTTATCCTCCAAGAGAGACACAAATATTTTCAAGAAAGCCATTCCCCAATCTGAAGCGTTCTATTTTCTCAAACGATTTTAAATAAAATGTCATACATTAATGCTATTTAAATGGCAAATAAAATGCATATCTTGAATTTCTTGGGCATCATTTCTGAAACCCTCTTCATTCTGGAGGATTTCTGCATACTAGTAAACCGTAATAGACAAAACCTTACTATAGAAAAAAATCAGATGTGTTACATTCACATGACTTTCTCTACATCTCTGCAACAAATTATTGTTAAAAAGTTTAGGCTTCTATTTACTTCATGCTATTTGGGAAAAAGATAGCAGAAATAGTCTTATTACTTGCTTCCTTCTAAGCAGAAGCGAAATCAGGGAGTAAACTGATAGTCAAATTCTGGTTGCTATGTAACTGAAGTTCCTTTGTTTGTATTGACAGGAGTTGTCAAATTTCTGTATGATAAAAGTATGTTTTTCAAAGCTGAACTAAAAACGAGGAATACCTTAAAAATGATCAACTCCACGAAAAAAATGTACATAACATAAATTGTGTGGTAAGTTTTGTCCATCTCTTACTATTTAGCAGTTATGCAAAAATACGTAAAATTCATCCAGAATAAAGTAGCCTTATGAGGCCATTCCCAGAAAATTCAAGATACACATTTTATTTGTCAAGTAAATATCTTAAATATACGACATTTTAATCAAACTCGTTACAGCCATTTTTAATAAAATCAAAATTTTCGAAATTTTTTCAATGTAAACGCTAATTTGGAGTGGAGGGGATTTTCTTGAAAATCTTTGTGTCGCATCCTAGGAAGCTACCAAACTTAAATATCAAGTTTGGTTTTTAACGGTCTTTTCATTTTTGAGCTATGTTGCCCACAGACACACACACACACACACACACACACACACACACAGACACACACACATAAAGACAGACAGACCCACACAACGCACATTTTTCTAAAGACACTTGTTTTTTGATTCAGGGGGACCCAAAATATGTATATCCGGTGAAATCTCGGTATTGAATTTTTGGGTACATTACAATACCTTCCCTATACACTATACTCATAGTACGTGTAGAGAAAGTAAAAAGGATCTTGCTTAAACACATACCTACGATAAGGTTTTTTGAATAGTGAATCTCTTCGTTGTTAGAATAAATTTTCCATGCTTATAGCGTTCTCATACTCATCACTTAGGACCGGGTCTTAAAAGATTTGACATAGGGGTAAATAACACAACTATTGCTCGAGGTCTTTATCTTCATTAGCATGCACAAGATAGAAGAATAAGCTTTTGTTGCAGACCAGGTAGAGAAAGTCCTGTGAATGAATAAAATAGGATTTTTAATTCAGGACGTGTAAAAACATGTATTTTCATGAAATCTCGGTACTCTCTACACGTACTTTCTCTACACGTACTATGCACATAGTGTATAGAGAATGTATTGTATTCCACCCAAAAATTCGATACCGAGATTTCACTGGAAATATGTTTTGAGACCCCCTGAATCCAAAAACAAAACATTTTTAGAAAAATGTCCGTGTGTCTGTCTGTCGGTCTGTGTGCATGTGTGTGTGTGCGTCTGTGGACAGCATAGCTAAAAAACCAAAAGATCGTTAAAAATCAAACTTGGTATTTAAGTTTGGTATTTTCCAAGGATGCGACAGGAAGATTTTCAACAACATTTCCCCATCCCAACTACCATTTACTAGAAAAAAAAATTCGAACATTTTGAGTTTCTTAAAAATGGCTCTAATGATTTATTAAAATACCGTATATTAAAGATATTTACCTGACAAATAAAATGTATATCTGGAATTTTCTGGGAATAGCCTCTAAAGACTACTTTACTCTGGATGAAGTTTACGGAATTTTGCAACACTGCTAAACCGTAAGAAATAGATAAAAATTTACCTACAAAAAATGTAGATTTCCTTAAAATACACAATTTATGTCAATCATTTTTGTTGCAGAGTTGGCCATTTCTGAAATATTCTTTGTTATTGGTTTCAATTTTAAACACACCTTCTCAACTTTTCGTTTCATCTCTTTTTTGTTTTTCTGGAAATTCCAAGCGAACCAAAGTTCAATTGTTCACATATCGATTGACTTTTAAAAGATTTGACTATCGCTTTAGCCTGGTGCATTCCCTTACCTTCCTTGGTAAGACCAATTCTGTTAATGTTTGGATTAATTGGTTTTTTCACACAAGCCGTGGGTAGCACAGGAGTTGGATAGGTAGAGTTAGACTGAAAAATTCAATGCCATACCCAAGGATCTCCTGATCTCTAGCCGGTGAAAAATTCAATATCATAGCTGGGTTTTGAACCACGGATCTCCCGATTTCCATCCGAAAATTTCAATAACATAGCCGGGATTTGAACCACGGATCTCCCGATCTCTAGCCGAAAATTCAATGCCATAGCCGGGATTTGAACCACGGATCTCCCGATCTCTAGCCGAAAATTCAGTGCCATAGCCGGGATTTGAACTACGGATCTCCCGATCTCTAGCCGAAAATTCAATGCCATAGCCGGGATTTGAACCACGGATCTCCCGATCTCTAGCCGAAAATTCAATGCCATAGCCGGGATTTGAACCACGGATCTCCTGATCTCTAGCCGAAAATTCAATGCCATAACCGGGATTTGAACCACGGATCTCCTGATCCCTAGCCGAAAATTCAATGCCATAGCCGGGATTTGAACCACGGATCTCCCGATTTCCATCCGAAAGTTTCAATAACATAGCCGGGATTTGAACCGCGGATCTCCCGATCTCTAGCGTATCTCAACTTCTAGCCATTTCGCAACATGCGAGTCAGTTGAGAAATTCAATGTTATGCCGGTATGTTGCCATGGTAGCTCAGTAGAAGAGCAACCGGCTAGAGATGGGGAGATCCGTGGTTCAAATCCCAGCTATAACATTGAATTTTTCAGTATGACTTTACCTATCCAACATCTGTTAATATTCGTCTCGTTTAACATGTTATAGGTAGAAGAATAGTCTTTTCTAAGAATAGTATTTTGCAGAGCAGGTAGAGCAAGAATTTTGAATACAATACATCAGATTTTTGTTTGTGGAATACAATGCTCAAACTACTTACTATAGATACGTGCCAGTACTGTGTAGACCAGGAATAAGCAACTAACGTTTTCATAAACCAACGTAGTGAATACAACTTATATGTAAGTAAATGCAAAATGGCTGCTGCATATATACGTAAAATTAAAATGAAACAGCTGCCGGGGGTTTAAAACAGTCATTCCACAACAGATGCTTCTTTAAAGGGATAAGAGAAACTCAACCCTCATTGCCACCCTCGACGCTCAAGCTACTGCAATATAATAAACCTTTACACCATTTTCCAACCCTTAGTCCTGTAAATATCGCCCCTCTCTTGCTGCAAAACAACCCCGAGAAAGGAAGGAAGGAAGGCATGCATTAAATAAAATCCAGCAACAATGGGAAGCCGAGGGGGAAATGGAATTGGTTTCTGAATAGCTCGACATGTTCCTGGGCAAGCCGCAATTGGGGAGACGCGACGTGGCAGTAAAACCTGAGGAAATCCCTCCGCTGTTATTTTATTGGCCAAGAGAGGCGATGATGGGATAACATCGCCAGGGATTAAGTTAGGTGTGTGACAATTTACTGCAGAAAAGAACAGAAATCAATGGATAACTGCGCCACTCAACTGAAAAGGAGCAAAACAGCTGAGTTTCGGGCGCGGCTGCAGCATTTCACGTCACAGTTACTCCTATAGAAAAGCATGACTTTGGAGGTAGAGTAAATTGGAACAAGGCAGTTAAAGGTACTAAAATATCATACATTACTTAATATTTATATAACAGCATGTTTATAAATACAAATTCTCGCTGTAAATTAAATCCATATACAGGAATATGTTTTTAAAAAACAAACATCTACATTATAACAAATATAGCTGGTACTAGCATATAGGGGATTTTACTCGATTCATTTACAGAAAATATCGGAAAATCCGAGCCAATCGTCCATGAGAGCAGATGATCCCAGCCTTAGTGAATTCATAACTCGGAAGAAGAGGTTTCTGAAAACAGAAAAACACGTACTCTGTGCCCCCTAAACTGAAAAGAAAGACAGGATACCCTTGCTACAATTGTCAGCGTGCGATATGTCGAATTTCTGTTTATACCATACAAAAGTGTTCAGTTATCCAAATTAAACAAACAACTACTTTTTCCCAATATTTTAAAGTTATCTAAGTCAAAAAGTGTTTATTAAAGAACTTTTTAATAATGTGAAACAGTTTTAAACAATTATGCTGTCAGGATTTTAACCGTAATTGTTTTAAACTTACGCGGGCTCTCAGACCTCCTGTACCAATTAGGTTATATTTTCGTACCGTACCAGTTGAGGGTTAATATCAAAGGGCGTCCATAAATGTATGGACCAATTGATAAGACTGAGCTTTTACAACTTAATATAGATTGTCTTATCGTCATTTGAAAGAGGGAAGCTTGAGATTTTGGAGTATCTTAGATGACTAATGCACACATCAGACAGCAGCTATCTGCAGGAACTGGCCATTTCGCAACTACACTACAATCATAAGTAGGGCTCGGAGTTTTAGGCGCTAAAAACTTGGGAAATATTTATTTTTATGCATTAAAAATATGTATCGAAAAGTAAAAAATATTTGCCAAAACAAATAAAATATTTTGTTAAAGATCTAATTCGGCTGATCTAATAGAAATGTACCTACATGATACTCACGTCATAGCAGGAATCACCAAATACTGTAGAGTTACAGTATACGACCATAAGCTTCCTCAAACTTTCCACTATTGTCACGAAGTGCCTTGAATTTCGAAAATGATCCCTCCACGTCACAAGAAGTAGTTACAGCATGGAATGTTACTCACATCAATAATTTCAGGATTTTACCATCGGAACTGAAAACATCCTTACATTCCACAGCATGTTGTTGCACTACTTTTCACTCTGGACATGTTTAATCCACTGTGAAGTCAAAACTGTCGATATGTAACTTCCCAACACAACTTTACGGATTCACAAATGGCAAATGAGTGGCTAAATTGACTATCCAGTTTAACTAGTTATAACTTGTATAGTGTATATGCTAGCCGGGCTGCGTTTGTTTATTTCAAGCATATGGCAGTGGAGGAATTCCCGTTCTTATCCTGCGAGCTCATGTAACTAAGGAATGCATTCTTCAAACTGAGGGGATATTATAGCTGACATATCAGTTCTTCCAATAATTAATAACAAATTACGTCATATGGCATGTGCAATTCAGCATTACAGAACTGAATAGTGACTTGTTAAAATAATTCTGCTGCTGCTTTTGTGATTCTATGATTATGTGAAAATTATTTTAAAAAACTTTCCCATATGCAGTTTTTGTGTAATTTATGTGAATACACAAAAAATATTTATTTACATAAAAATCAGAAAATGTGCATTTTTATGTGCAATTAAACTTAAAGTGTTTGGTCTAGTGTACATATCCAGAACATTAAACTCTGTTTCAAGTTCATATTAGGACGCAAACAAAATATGTATTTACCTAAATCCGAGCCCTAAGCATAAGTATCCCAATGTTAAAGTAGTAAAATACGTCAAATATATATTATGGCTTTGTATAATATGAGGTAATTACGAATATAAAAATATCGCAGAAACATTGAAAATAAAATTCTTTGGCATCCCGTGTTTTATCATTGATGATTAGCCTAACTATATGTTAGTTTAGAAAACGAAAATTAATTGGATATGATGAAAGGGATGATACAACAAACGGATGTGAAATTATCCCACCCGGTATTCGCCTAGCGACCTAGGAAATGCGCGAAAAACCTTTGGTCAGAATGGTCTAACTCGGGGGTTTGAATCCTAACTGCTCTGGTGGCTTAATGCGTGACGCGGGAAGCTGTTATCCCATAGGTCATACAGTAAATGTTCGACTGCCTCCGTGGTCAAGTGGTCAGCTGACTTCTCACCCGGAGGTCCCGAGTTCGATGAGGCAGGGAATTTTATGCTGGTCCCCATGGCCGCGCTCGCCAAGGCTTCTCGCTTTGGTGCTTCGTGGCGCAGGGGATTATCGGTTCGAGTCCCGCCTTGGTTATGGGTGTTATATGTTTGTGTGTGTAAAAGAAGAAAACAGCAATTAGTAATCATACAGTAAATAAAGTAAAAAAATTATGCAAATAAACGTAGGGTATACAGCGCCGGAGTCCCGACCAGACTCCGGAATTGTATTAAAAAAAAAAAAAAAAAAGGCAAGTCCCGGTGGCCACGCTCACTAAAGTGCCTCACTATGGTGTTTCGTGGCGCACGGGATCGTGGGTTCGAGTCCCGCCTTGGACATGGGTGTTTCTGTGTTTGTAAATGTGTTTATGTATATGTAAAAGGAAAACGTTAAATATTAATAGGTCAACTAAGGAAATGTAGGAAACTGAAAAAAAAAAAAAAAAAAAAAAAAAAACAGAAAAAAAAAAGAATAGAGCGCTCGAGTCCTGACAAGCCTCCGGAACTGTATTTTGTTATGCAAAAAAATTCCGGGCGTAACGAATGCGGGCCATAGACGTTGTTATTGCCTGAGCCATCCCACAGGCGTGAAGTGAAGGTGATAAAACGCGTAGGTAAGTTAGGCTACCAGTACTAGCCGCAGGAAATTCAGCCTGTGGAATGGCACCAAGACCGGGATACGGGTCAAAACACCGTCATCGAAAAAATAACGAAGGCATTTCTGTTGTATAGTGGCGAGCAGTAGTGCTCTGTTTCAGCGGTTCCATAGCCTACTCGACATTTTGATCCGTTGTTAACTCAATATGTCGGTACAATTACTGAAGACTTTTGTGGCTTACAACAAGAAAAGTCTGATGTGTTCCATGCACAAGCCTTTCTCTACATCTCCGCAACAATTATTCTTAAAAAGCTTATGCTTCAATTTACTTCATGCAAATCGAGAAAAAATTAGCAGAAATAATCTTATTACTTGCCTCCTTGTAAGTAAAACCGGAATAAGGGAGTAGCATAGGTTAAGGTGATACTCCAAAGCTGGTTGCTTTTCAAAGGTGAATCAAAAAACAAGGAAAATCTCAAAAACAGCTCCACGAAAAATTTTATATAACAAAATTGTGTGTTTTAATGTGCTCTACATAATTTGTGTGGTAGGTTTTTGTCCATCTCTTACGGTTTAGCAGTTATGCAAAATTTCGTAAAATTCATCCAAAATAAAGTAGTCTTCAGGGGCTATTCCCAGAAAATTCAAGATATACATATTGTTTGTCAGGTAAATATCTTTAATAGACGATATTTTAACCAAAATCGTTAGACCCATTTTTAAGAAAATAAAAATTTTCGAAAAAAGTTGCATGTAAAAGGTAGTTTGGGGTGGAAGGATTTCTCACAAAGTCTTCGTGTCGCATCCCTGGAAGATACTGAACTGAAATACCAAAATTGTTATTTTACCGACTTTTCGTTTTTGAGTTATCGTGTTCACAGCACACGGACACACACACGGATCTTTTTGAGAAAATTCATTTTAGGATACAGGGGACCCTAAAACATATATTTCCGGTGAAATCTCGGTATCGAATTTTTGGGTAGAGTGCAATACCTTCTCTATAAACCATGTACTTAGTACGTGTAGAGAAAGTTAAAAAGAGCAAAAAATCTTATGTGCTGCATTCACAAAACTTTCTCAAGCTGTTCCATATACAAAGATTATTCTTTTATTTACATCATGGTAACCGAGATAAACATTAGCAGAAATGGTCTTATTACTTGCTTCCTTATGTGTAGAAGGGAAATGAGAAAATGCGTTAAACTAAAGCGATAGTCAAGCCTTTTAAAAACTGGTTGCTATGGGCAACAATTGAGGTTCGCTTAACTTTGCATGGTCAGTGTTTTAGAAACGTTAGGTAGTTTAAAATTGAAACCAATAACAAGGAATGTCTCGGAAACTGTCAACTTTTCAAGAAAATGAATATAACATAAATTATGCATTTTAATTAGATCTACATTTTTGTGTATTAAGTTATTGCCTAACTCTTATGGTTTGACCGTTTTTAAAAATTCTGCAAAACTTATCCAGAATAAGGATGAGTTTTACAGAGTTAGAAATTTTAGATCATTCAAAATATTAATGCAAATATTTTAATATACAGTATTTGAATCAAAATCATTACAGCCATTTTTGAGAAAAACAAAACTGTAAAAAAATTTGGCATGTAAATTGTAATTAGTGGGTGGGTAATTTTCTTGAAAATCTTCGTGTTGCATCCTTGGAAGATACTTATTATAAATACGAAGATTGGTGTTTAACAGTCTTTTCATTTTTGAGCTATGCTGTCCACAGGCACACAGACATACAGATTCTTACACGGATCTTTTTCTAGAAGTGCTTTTTTCGGACTCCGGTGAAATTTCGACATCAAATGTTTGAGTTACAATGTGCATTGTATTTACATACTGCTAAAGTAAGTAAAAAGCCTGATCTATTCCATTCACATGACTTTCACTACATCTCTGTAACAGATTATTGTTAAAAAGTTTATGCTTCTATTTACTTCATGCTAATCCAAAAAAAATTAGCAGAAATAGTCTTATTTCTTGCTTTCTTGTAAGTAGAACCTAAATAAGGGAGTAGCATAGGTTAAATTGATAGTTAAAAGGTGGTTACTATGTGAATGAAGTTCCTTTGTTTGTATGGACAGGGGTTGACAAAGTCCTGTGTGAGAAAATTATGCTTTTTAAAGCTGAAATCAAAAACAAGGAATATCTAAAAAAAAAAACGACCAAATCCACGAAAAAAATGCATATTACATAAATTGTATGTTTTAATGTGCTCTACATTTTTTGTATGGTAAGTTTTTCTTCATCTTTTACGGTTTAGCAGTTATTCAAAATTCTGCAAAATTGATCCAGAATAAAGTAGTCTTCAGAGGCTATTCCTACAAAATTCAAGATATACATTTTATTTTCCAGATAAATATCTTTACTATATAATATTTTAATCAAAATCATTAGAGCCATTTTTGAGACATTCAAAATTTTCGAAAAAAGTTCCATGTAAAGGGTAGTTTGGGGAGGGGGGATTTTTCTCAAAATCTTCGCGTCGCATCCCTGGAAGATACTAAACTTAAATACCAAGTTTGGTATTTTACTGAGTTTTCGTTTTTGAGTTATTGTGTTCACAGATTCACGGACACACGGACACACATACACACACGGCCGTTTTTCTGAAAATACTTTTTTTTGGATACAAGGGATTTTAAAACATATATTTCCCATACCTTCTCTATATACCATGTACATTGTACGTGTAGAGAAAGTAAAAAATGGAACATAAATATCATGGCAATCGGGATACACAGAGGAACACTGAGGTGGTGTACCAATGCAATTGGCTATATTGCTCGCATATTAGCGCCCTACTGTTACATTGTTACTATATAACCTCCACTTTGTATACGTTTGTTTTGTAAGATTAACGGTGAGGTCATCAAAGTGCACAACACAGTGACCAGCAGCAACACGAAGGAGCAGAAATATTGAAATTTTAGGATCGGTCCGCAGGCAATTACCAGCGCCATCCCTCCGCATCGCAGTCACGTCCACTGAATGGTGCCTCTGCCGCAGTGCTCGACGACTCTTGCAACCCTGAAAGAGACCGAAGGGATGAAATGAAGGAGAGGAAGTTTGGGGGAATGAAGAACTCTCCACAACATTTGCCTAGTACGCAGGCGTCGCCCTGCGTGGTGTAATGGTTACCATGCTAACTTCATATACCCAAGGTCCTGGGTTAAAACCCGGCGGAGGACGATGGATTTTTTCAGGCGTAAAAATCCTTAGCTTGGCTTCCTTCTGAAGGGAAGTAAAGCCGTTGTTCCCGTGTCGTATATTTACGGCACGTAAAGGAACCTCAAGCCTGATAGAGAGGCTTCTGAGCAGAATTAAGCGGTCTTTCACGCCCAATTTAGAATGGGAAGCTGAGAACCACAGTTGTTAAAGAGCGTCCATAAATAACACGCCATTTTATTTACATTTAGTGATCAGGGAAAATCCCCAAAAAACCAATGAGTGAGAGAGGTCGATCCCACGCCAATTCCAAACAAATGCCTGGGGACCTGAAATCAAAACCTGATATCGAATGTTTGGGCGATACACATTTCCCCTACTATAAGTAGGTGCTAGGTGAAAGTGAAAACATGCCGGATGCATTTTGAATTTCCAAAGCTTCTATATAAAATTTAGAATAATATGTAATACGGCTTTGAAACTGAAAGGAGTTCTAAAAGTCATCTATAAATCATTAATGTGGATAGGTGGAGTCAGACTAAAAATGAAACGCATAGGCAAGATTTGAACCACAGATGTCCCACGCACTCAAGCAGGCGGCTCTAACCACTGAGCTACCACGCCAACATACCGACAGCATATTAAATGTACCAACAAGTCGCAGATTGGGAAATTGAATGGGGCCATGTTCAAATCCCGGATGTGTCAGTGAATTTTTCAGTCGGACTCTACCACTCCAACTCCTGTCCTACGCACGCCCTGTGTGGAAAAAACAATTAATTAGCACATATTAATTTCGTTAATTTTATTGCAAAATATAAATTTTGGATATGTCTCTCAAGGAAAGATATATTTAAAATTTTAAAGTAAGAAAAAATATTTTATAGCCTTTATTTTCCGAAGCGCATTTAGTGGGGGAAGTGAATCTCCAAATCAATCCTACAAATACTAAAGAGACACGTATACTAGGATTTTGTGTCTTCTGCATTAGGATTATCCATGGACGATAGGGCGCCGCATGTAGACCTTTGAGGCCCTTAGCGACTTATGTCACCTCAGGGAGGAGAAGAGACACGTATACTAGGATTTTGAATCTGCTGCATTAGGATTATCCATGGACGATAGGGCGCCGCATGTAGACCTTTGAGGCCCTTAGCGACTTATGTCACCTCAGGTAGGGACGGAGGAGAAGAGACACGTATACTAGGATTTTGAATCTGCTGCATTAGGATTATCCATGGACGATAGGGCGCCGCATGTAGACCTTTGAGGCCCTTAGCGACTTATGTCACCTCAGGTAGGGACGGAGGAGAAGAGACACGTATACTAGGATTTTGAATCTGCTGCATTAGGATTATCCATGGACGATAGGGCGCCGCATGTAGACCTTTGAGGCCCTTAGCGACTTATGTCACCTCAGGGAGGAGAAGAGACACGTATACTAGGATTTTGAATCTGCTGCATTAGGATTATCCATGGACGATAGGGCGCCGCATGTAGACCTTTGAGGCCCTTGGCGACTTATGTCACCTCAGGTAGGGAGGGAGGAGGAGAGACCCGGATCCAAACCATAAATCCCGGCCTTCCGGAAATTCCGAAGAGGAAGATAAAATTATGGGTCGTCAGCAAGATGTAGCACACACATGAAATATTTGTAGCTCAAGTACATGTGTACATTGCGCGAACGTAAAATAGTCAAATTCCCTGGAAATTCCCTTCACTCTTTTGAGATTTTTAAGCTTAGGCTAGCTAAATGATACCAAAACATACCGCTGATATGTTTTGATATTATTTCGGTGGTTAAATATTTGCTGCCTGATTATATGAAAATAAAAAAAACAAAACTTAAAAAAAAAGAAAACCATCTGGTGTGTTCCATTCACATTACCTTCTCTACCAGTTCTGCAAACAAACTATTCTTACAACAGACTATTCATTTATGAACCACATGCTAATCGAGATAAACATTAGGAGAAATTGACTATTTACTTCCTCGAAAGAAGGAGCATAAAGCCAAAGTAAAATCTTTTAAAAGCTTGTCATTGTGTGGACAATTGAAGTTAAGTTCGCTTTGCATTACCAGCAGTTAAATAAAAGAGAGATCTAATGAAAGATAGCTTCTGGTTTGAGAGAATTTATCTATGTAACTGAAACCAATAACAACAAGGAATATTTCGAAAATGGTCAACTCTAAAATAAAAACCTTGGTGTGACATTCTTGAACTTAAAATTGCTCGACATTCGTCTTTTCAGCATAAGGGAAAACCCCGGAAAAAAAAACTTATCCGGGAAACTACCCTAAGCGAGATTCGAACTCGCGACCTGTTGAATGTGAGGCAGACACACTACCCAGGCGGGAATGACATAATTTGTGTGTTTTAATGGGACTGCATTTTTATAGCAAGTTTTTGTCCATCTCGTAGGGTTTACCGATTTTGCAAAATTCAACCGGAATAAGGAGATGTTCAGAGACTATTCCTAGAAAATTCAAGGTATCAATTTTATTTGTGCTGCAAATATGTTTAATATGCAATATTTTAATAAAAATCATTGTATCCATTTCGAGAAAAACAAAATATTAACAAAACTGTCCATGTAAAGGATAGTTTGCGGTGGGGGATTTTTCTTGAAAAATTTTGTGTCGCATCTTAAATACCAAATTTGGTGTTTTTTGAGTTTTGCTGTGCACAGACACACACACACATTTTAAATTCACATGTATTTTCGGTGAACTCTTGAAATCGAATTTTTGGGTGGAGTACAATAACTTCTCTGTTTACATTGTACATACGTGCTAAAAAGCAATAAATTTAGGTCATTGCTGCGCCCCGTTTATGAAAATCTGATGTGTTCTATTCACACAACGGTTTCTAACTTTTCCATATACAGATTATCTTACAAGAAAGCAAGTAATAAGATAAATTCTGCTCATATTATCCGATTAGCATGACCTCAAACACGTTTCTGGTGAAATATCGACATGGCATTTTTGGATGGAATACAATAGGTAACTTCTCTAACTACCATGTGCATTATATGCGCATACGTGAAAGAGCAAGTAAAGAATTAAAGAAGGTTATTTTCCCCATCTAGTATTGTTGTATAATTTCACTAAGGTTGTTATAAACTTTATGAACTTTTAGTAACACAAATTAGAAAAGAAATTTATAATATTAATTCTGCAATTAACTTTAGGTAATTATCTCCTAAAGGGCCACGACAGTGGTCAACAAAATGGTGATCATGTAACCTAAATTACCATGGAATGATATAAAATGATGGTAGTGTACGCAGTGTAGTTTAATAAAACCGTGTGCGCTATGTGCCAATTAGGTGGAGTCGTTTGCGAAATGGGCTCTGCCTTCCAGAAGTCACTGGAAGACGGGTTCTGATAGAGCGGTACCGCGACAACGCCAGTAATAAACCTGCAGCTATCCATGAGCTCAATCGCCTGGTTATTCAACTCTGAAACTAATGGCAAGGAAATGATAATGTAGGAAATACACAGAAACTTCAGGGGATATAATCAACCTTCCCAGATTTCACCTGGCGACTCGGAAAATACCCGAGAAGCCCAGGGTAAGGAACGGGGATCGAATCCACTTTATCCTGGCAATCTACTGCGTTCCGTACTGACCTTAGTGTTCTGGCGGCTTTTGTAAAAAGTCTGATGTGTTCCATTCACATGACTTTCTCTACATCTCTGCAAAAACTTATTGTTAAAAAGCTAATGCTTCTATTTACTTCCTGCTAATCGAGAAACAACTAGCAGAAATAGTCTTATTACTTGTTTCCTTGTAATTAGAAGCGAAATAAGGAAGTACCATAGGTTAAAGTGATAGTCAAAAGCTGGTGGATAAGTGATTGAAGTTCCTTTGTTTGTATGGACAGACGTTGATAATTTCCTATATGATAAAAGTATGTTTTTTAAAGCTGAAACCAAAAACAAGAAGTATCTCAAAAACAATCAACTCCACGAAAAAAAAAAAAAAAAAGATAAATTGTGTGTTTTAAGGTGCTCTACATTTTTTGTGTGTGATAAGTATTTGTACAACTCTTACGATTTAGCAGTTATACAAAATTTCGTAAAATTCACTCAGAATAAAGAAGAAGTCTTCAGTGGCTATTTCCAGAAAATTCAAGATATAAATTTTATTTGTCAAGTAAATACCTTTAATAAACGAAATTTTAATCAAAATCGTTAGAACTATTTTTGAGAAAAACAAAATGTTAGAAAAAAGTTCCATGTAAAGGGTAGTTTGGGGTGAGGGAATTTTCTCAAAATCTTCGTGTCGCATTTCGGAAAGATACTAAACTTCAATAGCAAGTTAGGTACTTTACCGACATTTCGTTTTTGGGTTATCGTGTTCACATACACATGGACACACACACGAACTTTTTTATGAAAATATTTTTTTTGTATAAAGGTGACCCTAAAACATATGTCGGTATGTAATTTTTGGGTGGAGTGCAATATCTTCTCTATACACTATGTACATAGTACGTGTAGCAAAAGTAAAAAATCTTATGTGTTTCATTCACATGACTTTCTCTACATCTCTGCAACAAATTATTATTAAAAAGCTTATGTTTCTATTTACTTCACACTAATCGAAAAAAAATCAACACAAATAGTCCTATTTCTTGCTTCCTTGTAAGTAGGAGCGAAATAAGCGGTTACTATTGCCTAAAGTGATAGTCAAAGATGGTTGTTATGTGATTGAAGTTCCTTTGTTTGTATGGACAGTAATTGTTAAATTCCTGTATGAGAAAATTATGTTTTTTAAAGCTGAAACCAAAAACAAGGAGTATCTCAAAAACGATAAACTCCAGGAATAAAATGTGTATAAGATAAACTGTGTGTTTAAACGTGCTTTACATTCTTTGTGTTGTAAGTTTTTGTCCATCTCTTTTGGTTTAGCAGTTATGCAAAATTCCGTAAAATTCATCTACAATAAGGTAGTCTTCAGAGGCTATTCCCAGAAAATTCAAGATATACATTTGATTTGTCAAGTAAATATCTTTAATATACGAAATTTTAATCAAAATCATTAGAGCCATTTTTAAAAAAATAAAATATTTCGAAGAAAGTTCCATGTAAAGGGTAGTTTGGGGTCCCCATTTTTCTGAAAATCTTCGTGTCGCATCCCTGGAAAATATTAAACTTAAATACCAAGTTTGGTATTTTACCGACTTTTCGTTTTTGAGCTATCATGTTCACAGGCACACGGACACACGGACACACACACACACACGGCCCTTTTTCTGAAAATGCTTTTTTGGGATACAGGTGACCCTAAAACGGTGAAATCTCGGTATCGAATTTTTGGGTGGAGTGCAATACCTTCTCTATACACTATGTACATAGTACGTATAGAGAAAGTAAAAACTGTGTCATGGGCTAACATCTGGTAATGACGGATGAGCATAGCAAAGTGCAGACAGGAAACTGACTTAGACAACAGTAATAATTAAATGTGTTGATTAAAGAGGTCACTGCAAGAGCGGTTTCTTTTAGCAGATGACGCACAGTAAGGCAGTGATAATAAACACGGAATGATGACATGTATTTCAATGAATCTTCAGTCCATTATCGTTGTCATTCATCTTGTCACAGAAGCAGTCAGCGTGATCTTCTATCTACGTCATCGGCAAACGAAAGTCCTTGTGCTTCCAGCAGCTGGAACCAAAGTTTTTTATTACGTTCAGTTGTTGCAGTTTTCTGAATATAAGCTAGATCAGCAAGAAATATGAGTACGTCTGTTTATTCCTAAGACAAAATAAAATTAAAAATCTGATGTGTTACAATCACATGACTTTCTCTACATCTCTGCAACAAATTATTGTTAAAAAGTTTATGCTTCTATTTACTTCATGCTATTCGAGAAAAAAATGACATATATAGTCTTATTACTTGCTTCCTTGTAAATAGAAGCGAAATAAGGGAGTACCATAGGTTAAAGTGAAGTCAAAAAACGGTTGCTATGTGACTGAAGTTCCTTTGTTTGTATGGACAGGAGTTGGCAAATTCCTGTATGAGAAAAATATAAGTTTTTCATAGCTGAATCTGAAACAAGGATTATCGCAAAAACGATCAACTCCAAGAAAAAATGTGCATAAAATAAATTGTGTGTTTTAACGTCCTCTACATTTTTGTGTGGTAAGTTTTTGCTTATCTCTTACTTTAGCAGTTATGCAAAATTTTGTAAAATTCATCCAGAATGAAGTAGTCTTCAAAGGCTATTCCCAGAAAATTGAAGATATACATTTTATTTGTCGATAAATATCTTTAATATATGATATTTTAATCAAAATTGTTACAGCCATTTTTGAGAAAATTAAAAAGTTCGAAAAAGGTTCAATGAAAAGGGTGGGATTTTCTTGATAATCTTCGTGTCACATCCTTGGAAGACACCAAACTTCAATATCAAGTTTGGTATTTAACGGTCTTTTGGTTTTGGAGCTATGCTGTCCACAGACACACACACACACACGGGCACACAGACACACACACACGGACATTTTTCCAAAAATACTTTTTTTTGGATTCATAGGGACCCGAAATATGTATTTCCGTAAAATCTCGATATCGAATTTTTGGGTGGAATGCAATACCTTCTCTATACACTATGTACATAGTACGTATAGAGAAAGTAAAAAGCCTGATATGTTCCACTTCACATAACTTTGTCCACAACTATTGATACAGAATACCTAATATTCTTTTATCTTCAACGTGGTAATTGAGATAAATATTAGCAGAAATGGCTGTATTAGTTCTTTCTAAATAGATAGAAGGGAAATATGGTAATACACTAGGTTAAAGCGATACTCAAATTTTGTAGTTATGTGAAAGAATTAACATTCTGTACTCCTTACATGACCAGGAGTAACACAAAAGAGAGATGATATAAGGCTTCACGAAATAGTTTGTAATTGATGCCAATAACAAAGAATATATCAGAAACGGTCAATTCTTTTAAATGTGTTTCATTTACATAGTTATAAGCCGGAGAAGACGAGTCGGTGAGCTAGAATGATGACGCAATACAAACGTCAGAAAATGCAGCGCGTCGCCTTGTATTCACATTGTTAGTGATGCAATGTATTGTTGTTGGAAGTGGAAAATACCACTGAACATGGCTGTTGCTTCTTCTCACTTTAATAAGATAGACGAGGAAGGAATATCACCTTGAAGAAAGTGGCGTGGGCAAAACTAAATCCCCTCAAGAATAAAAATCTGCTGTGTTCCATTCACATGGCTTTCTCTACATCTCTGCAACAAATTATTGTTAAAAAGCTTATGCTTCTATTTACTTCATGCTAATCGAGAAAAAAATTTGCAGATATAACTTACTTCCTTGTAAGTAGGAGCAAAATAAGGGAGCACCATAGGTTAAAGTGATAGTCAAAAGCTGGTTGCTATGTGACTGAAGTTCCTCTGTTTGTGTGGGCAGAAGTTGACAAACTCCTAAATGGGAAAAGTATAAATTTTTCAAAGCTGAATCTGAAAACAAGGAATATCTTAAAACCGATCAACTCTACGAAAAAAAATGTTTATAACATAAAATGTGTATTTTAATGTCTCTAGACTTTTTGTGGTAAGTTTTAGTTCATCTCTTACGGTTTAGCAGTTATGCATAATTCCGTAAAATTCATCCAGAATAAATAAATCTTCAGAGGCTATTCCTACGAAATTTAAGATATACATTTTATTTGTCTGGTATATGACTTTAATATACGATATTTTAATCAAAATCGTTACAGCCATTTTTAAGAAAATCAATATTTTCGAGAAAAAAAAAGTTCCATACAAAGGGTAGTTGGGTGTGGGGGGATTTTGTTCAAAATCTTCGTGCCCCATCCTTGGAAGATACCAAACAAAAATACCAAGTTTGGTTTCTAACGGTCTTTTCATTTTTGAGATATGCTGCCCACTGACACACACACACACACACACACACACACACACTCACAAACAGACAGACAGACACACACACGGACATTTTTCTAACAATGTTTTTTTTTGTTTTCAGGGGGTCTCAAAGCATATATTTCCGGTGAAATCTCGGTATTGAATTTTTGCATTACAATATCTTCTCTATATACTATGTACAGAGTACGTAAAGCGAAAGTAAAAAGTTGATGTTTTATTCATTTGACATATCATGTAAAGTATTGTTTGTGGTGGGAAGATTTTCTTGAATACCTTCCTGTTGTATCCTCGGAGCTAGCAGAGCAGTTCAAAAAACGCCTGTACATAACTTAAGAATTCAGTTGCCCGCCTGGGTAGTGTGGTGGTAGCATGTCTGCTTAACATTCAACAGGTCGTGAGCTCGAATCTCGCTTAGGGTGAGTTACCCGGTTAAGGTTTTTTTTTTCGGGGTTTTCCCTTATCCTTAGAAGACGAATGTCGAGCTCCATGGACCCCGTTATCAATTGAGCATCATTTCAGCAATTTCATTCATCGTCCGATATGACCAACCAGGTTAAAGGACGTTAAACTAAAAAAAAAAAAAAAAGGAAGTTAATGAATGCTCAGTGTCGCACTGTCAAGTGATTAATTCGACATTTTTGCGACATTAAATCTTGAGAACGCTAGTAACGAGCCGCTAAAAATCGATATTTCTATACTCGGGCAGCAGTTTTAAAGACATTCTAAGCCCTTCTTTCAACCTGCTTTGCTTTAACACCGACTTATCAGCACCTGATACCCACACGTTTAACGCTATATAGCTGAGTTATGTTTATCCGGGGACCATTCATCACTGATCTCAAATTACTTCTATCAGTCACGTGCACAATCTCGCAAATGATTTCGGTGTAGTTCATTAACACCCTGTATATACTCATGTATGTATACATATTAACGTAGGATACACACAAAACATGAGGAAAGTGGTATTCAAATAGATATCGTTCGCATTGGAGTATGCATGCAGCGCTCTAATCTTTCGCGTTTTCCTAATCGCACTATACAGTGGGGAGTGACGCCATTACTCGGACATATAGGCTCTCCGATCAGGACCACCCTCACCTTGGTTGCAGTCTACAAAGGATTATTCCTTTATTTACAATCTGGTAATCGATATAAACATTAGCAGAAGAGCGAAGTAAAAAGGAAATAAGGTATTATACTAGTATATGTGAAACAATTGAAATTCGGTTCGCTTTGCACGGCCAGGAGTAAAACACAAGAGATGAAGCAAAAGATGATTTCCCGTTTATGAAAAGTTTCAAGCAGCTTAAAATTGAAACCAAGAACAACGAATACTTCTCAAACTGCTAATTCTATAAAAATTGCATATTTACTATGTATTTTGCACATTTTAACAATATCCACCTTTTTCGCGTCGCAAGTGGTTGTGTGTGTATGTTTTTTTGTTTTTTGTTTTTTTTTCTTTCACAGGTTACCACTTACGCAGCAAAATGCATCCAGAATGAGAGGTCTTCAGAGGTTACTCTCAGAACCTTCAACATTTACATTTCATTTGTCATGTAAATATCTTTAATATATGGTATGTCAATAAATGCCGTTAGAGCCATTTTAGAGAAAAAACATTTCAAAAAGTGTTCCATGTAAAGGGTAGTTTGGGGTGGGGGATTTTCTTGAAAATCTTCGTGTCGAATCCTTGGAAGATACTAAACTTAAATACCAAGAATAGTGTGCTACTCTACCACACACTGCATCCATAGAAGGTAAAAAAGATATTGTATTTCAACAAAAAATTCTATGTCGAAATTGTTCCATAAATATATGCTTTGCGTCCCTGAATTAAAAAGAAAATAGATAAAGGTCTTCAATTTCAACATATTTTAAGGAAGTGACACGCAGATTATAAAAGATTCTCTACTGTCAACTACCCATTACATGGAATATTATTTTCTTAAAACTGGCTCTCACGATTTTGATTAAAAGACTATGTCTTTAATTATAAACAAAGAGCTTGAAATATTAACGACATCACAGAGCAACCTGCAGTTTAGCTTTAGCCGAGACTGTATTTGCCTCATTCCTGAAATGTGTTTATGGGAATGAAAGATTTTCTCCATTCAAATCCCGAAACCAATGTGGTAGTTTTTATTTTCTTTACCAATTACTATATACGCCAGGACATAGTAGGTAGAGAAGGTATTGTATTCCACTCCCCTGATTAGAAAAAGCATTTATAGGAAAAGTGTATATGTGTGTGTGTGTGTGTGGGGGGGGGGGCAGCACAACTCAAAAACGAAAAGTCGGTTAAGTACCAATAATTTCCGAGTTATTCTCGGTTAATATTCGTACATTTTTTCTTAACAGGTAGTCTTTAATCGTTTAATATAGTTTTTTGTTTTAGTTCTGATCATGCAGAAAGAACCAAATTTTAATGTCGATCATATAGCGGCAGCTTTTTGAAAATTTGAGTATCGCTTTAGCCTATCCCTGATTTTCCTTATGGTAGCGAGATCATTGAAGCGCATAGAAGAATAAGCTTTTCAAGAATAGTTTTTACAGAATGCAGAAAGTCATGTGAATGGAACTCATCAGATTTATTTTTTTGGCTTTGTTTGTTTGTTTTTCTTTTTGTGGATTTCCTCAGTAAGCAAAGTAAATACCAGATTGAATACCACGACCTAAAGATCCACCTTCAGGCTAAAAGAACAATGACACTAAAATAGATAGTAACAGCGACCGCACTGCCATATTGCGATGGTTTTATTGTGTCACGTGATGGTTGCCAAGTACGGAAACTAACATAACGCACCACGTTGTATATGTAAAGTATACAGCGTTATCTAACACCCCTTTGAAGAGCCAAGTCTGAAGTTGGTGTTGCTCTTGTGTTGACGGGTGGCTCTAGACTCACTCCGCTACCAAAAGAGTAGATCTCCACGCACCTTGTTCAGAAGATCCAGTAGTGGTGGTTTGCCTCACCAGCATGAAGTTGGTGTTGCTCTTGTGTTGACGGGTGCCTCTAGACTCACTCCACTACCAAAAGAGTAGATCTCCACGTACCTTGTTCAGAAGATCCACTACCGGTGGTTTGCCTCATCAAGCATGAAGTTGGTGTTGCTCTTGTGTTGACGGGTTTCTCTGGACTCACTCCACTACCAAAAGAGTAGATCTCCACGTACCTTGTTCAGAAGATCCACTACTGGTGGTTTGCCTCACCAAGCATGAAGTTGGTGTTGCTCTTGTGTTGACGGGTTCCTCTGGACTCACTCCACTACCAAAAGAGTAGATCTCCACGTACCTTTTTCAGAAGATCCCCTACCGGTGGTTTGCCTCTGGCTCAGCTCAGTCTCCATGTGGGTTTGTCTCACTCGGGTGAAGCAATGAGGGTAGCTTGGGAGTGATCTTACTAAATAGATAACACACACTTTTGTTTTACCTTTTCGTTTATTCCTGACTAGAAGACATGTCGACAAGCACTTTGCTTTACAATCCAACCGCAATTATTTCTAGGAGCTTTCCTTCTTTAACGATATACATTAACTTCACTTATTAAACTTATTACTGGTTCACTTGTTACTCTCAAACCGTATTAACAATCTTATAACAAGTATGCGGCTTGAACTTAGCGGTTACATAGGGACTGAGTGTATTTGAATACCTTGATGAGTATAACTGCGGGTGTCTTGATGTGCGTAACTGAGATGCCTAAATGTCCATAATTGAGCGAGTGTGACTGCCTAACTGAGGGCCTAAATGTGCATAATTGAGTGAGTTTGACTGCCTAACTGAGGGCCTAAATGTCCATAATTGAGCGAGTGTGACTGCCTAACTGAGGGCCTAAATGCGCATAATTGAGTGCCCTGAGGTCCTACAATCTCCTACTTATATAGTAGATTTACTGTCATGGCTGCATCTTTCTGATTGGTCAGAAATACCGCTAATTTGGCGTTGATGTGGCCCATAACGCATCATTTTCTACCCAGAATGCATCATAACACCCACGTGACCAACATCACACAACGGAAAAATACTCATTTTACTACAACCTGAGTATTCATTATCACTTATTTCTCTATTGCACGCACATGCACCATGTACGCGACCAACAAAAGAGAAATTTCTGACAAAGAACCTTCCCCTTCCCAGTAGCCAAGTTTGGGTAAACAACTCTGAGCTGTGCTTACTAGAAGCCATCTTTACACTTCTAAATATATAAAATAATTGATTATTAACACTCTTAAAAACATTAGCTAATTAACAATTGATGGAAATGACAATAGTCATAGTAGCGAGGCCGATTAACGTTCTCAATCTACTGACATATAATTAAGGCAGCTATATTGAATGGCATCCTAACGCCATTCGACTGTCGCAGATCAAAGTTGTATCACATATATAGATGTGGGCCCAAAAGCTGGATGAGCTCTATCATCTGACTAGGATGATGGAGGCGACTATACTAAAGGTCGTGGTGCCTGTTTATACACCTCCATCTGACTACAGATGGTGAAAGTAGATAGATTGTGCCAGCATATCGCCATCTGGTTTGCACGAAGCGAAAGTGACTCGGTATCGGGATGAGTCCTGAAAGGCTACTGTCCACCACAAACTGTCTACGTCTTACGGAACAGATCCGTCGCGGTGTGACGAAGAAGTTAAGGTGCTGGAAAATAAAACAGATCCTATATAAATTTAAAAAGAAAATGTGTGACGGAAGGAGGAAAACCATTTGCACCTATAGGTTATACAACGGAGGGCCACATCTCCCGTAAAGTTCCTTACAGTTCCAAGCTCCAAAATTTGGAACCTTCTAACGAGCACAAAGAATGTCCCGTGGACCAAACAATCCTATTCTTTACTTTGAGTAAACATCCCGCCATCGCTGCTGTTACACACATTAAATCTAGAATCAAACCTGAAAAATCTCATGTGTTTCATTCACATGCCTTTCTCTACATCTCTGTAACAAATTATTGTTAAAAAGCTTATGCTTCTATTTACTTCATGCTAATCGAGGAAAACATATTATCTTATTACTTGCTTCCTTGTGAGTAGAAGCGAAATAAGGAAGCACCATAGGTTAAAGTGATAGTCAAAAGCTGGTTGTTATGTGGTTGAAGTTCCTTTGTTTGTATGGACAGGAGTTGACACATTCCTGTATGAGAAAATTATAAGTTTTTCAAAGCTGAAACCAAAAACAAGGAATATCTAAAAAACGATCAACTCAGCGAAAAATATGCATATAGCATAGATTGTAAAATTGATCCAGAATAAAGCAGTCTTCAGAGACTATTCCCAGAAAATTCAAGATATACATTGTATGTGGCAGGTAAATGTATCTGTAATATACGACATTTTAATCAAAATCGGTAGAGCCATTTTTAAGAAAATCAAAATTTTCGAAAAAAGTTCCATGTAAAGGGTAGTTGGGGTGGGCTAATTTTTCTCAAAATCTTCGTGTCGCATCCCTGGAAGTTACTAAACATAAATACCAAGTTTGGTATTTTTCCGACTTTTCGTTTTTGAGTTATCGTGTTCACAGACACGGACACACGGACACACTATGAGACAGTACATGTGTTGCCCCTGGGAAATAAATTACATCACAAAGAAACTATAAATGTATAGTGAAAATGGAAGACTTTTAACACGTATAAGGCACGAGCTCGGGATACAAGATCCGCTACCTCAAAGCGTTGACCCCAAGGAAAGGGGTGAAAATGCCCTGCCCAGGGATAACTAACGGGACACAGCAAGACAAGGCACTTGGTGAAAGACCTTCGAACAACCAAGATGTGAAATTTAGAATTCGTGATGGAGCCGAACAGGCGACATTTTAAGGCACTTGATGAAGAACGACCAAGATGTGATATTTGAGCGCGTGGTGTAACCCTTAGTTGTGACGGAAGTAATTGAGTTTAAGACCGATCAGAGTACGAGACAATAGCACTTCATCACACGAATAAATAGAAATGTTCGCGGGCGAGTAAACTGTGACGTCACAGTAAAGAATTAAGAAGTATACGCGTGTGTTGTACGGCGGAAAAAGGCCGGACTCAGTGAATAAAGCACTTGAGTCTCACCACAACCTGAAAGTGTCTCCATGTTGATAAAAACCCTGAGCAAATCCAATCAGAATTCCACACCAGCGCCCGGGACGTGAACCCAGTACCGCTCCAACTAACACTCGCACACACTAACACACGGACATACACACACATACACACACGGACCTTTTTGTGAAAAGGCTTTTTTTGGATACAGGGAACCCTAAAACATATATTTTCGGTGGAATTTCGGTATCGAATATTTGGGCGGAGTGCAATACCTTCTCTATACATTATGTACATAGTACGTGTAGAGAAAGTAATAAGAAGGGAACGGTATGAATGAGAAGTAATTTAAAAGAAAACGTGATCCCAGCACAGACCAAGAAAAACCAGGTCTGAGTGGACGACAGGATTCGAACTGGGAGTTCCGTATAAACCACGACAATCCCAGGTCTGAGTGGACGACAGGATTCGAACTGGGAGTGCCGTATAAACCACGACAATCCCAGGTCTGAGTGGACGACAGGATTCGAACTGGGAGTGCCGTATAAACCACGACAATCCCAGGTCTGAGTTGGCGACAGGATTCGAACTGGGAGTTCCGTATAAACCACGACAATCCCAGGTCTGAGTGGACGACAGGATTCGAACTGGGAGTGCCGTATAAACCACGACAATCCCAGGTCTGAGTGGACGACAGGATTCGAACTGGGAGTTCCGTATAAACCACGACAATCCCAGGTCTGAGTTGGCGACAGGATTCGAACTGGGAGTTCCGTATAAACCACGACAATCCCAGGTCTGAGTGGACGACAGGATTCCAACTGGGAGTGCCGTATAAACCACGACAATCCCAGGTCTGAGTGGACGACAGGATTCGAACTGGGAGTTCCGTATAAACCACGACAATCCCAGGTCTGAGTGGACGACAGGATTCCAACTGGGAGTGCCGTATAAACCACGACAATCCCAGGTCTGAGTGGACGACAGGATTCGAACTGGGAGTTCCGTATAAACCACGACAATCCCAGGTCTGAGTTGGCGACAGGATTCGAACTGGGAGTTCCGTATAAACCACGACAATCCCAGGTCTGAGTGGACGACAGGATTCCAACTGGGAGTGCCGTATAAACCACGACAATCCCAGGTCTGAGTGGACGACAGGATTCCAACTGGGAGTTCCGTATAAACCACGACAATCCCAGGTCTGAGTGGACGACAGGATTCCAACTGGGAGTGCCGTATAAACCACGACAATCCCAGGTCTGAGTGGACGACAGGATTCGAACTGGGAGTGCCGTATAAACCACGACAATCCCAGGTCTGAGTGGACGACAGGATTCGAACTGGGAGTGCCGTATAAACCACGACAATCCCAGGTCTGAGTGGACGACAGGATTCCAACTGGGAGTGCCGTATAAACCACGACAATCCCAGGTCTGAGTGGACGACAGGATTCGAACTGGGAGTGCCGTATAAACCACGACAATCCCAGGTCTGAGTGGACGACAGGATTCGAACTGGGAGTGCCGTATAAACCACGACAATCCCAGGTCTGAGTGGACGACAGGATTCGAACTGGGAGTGCCGTATAAACCACGACAATCCCAGGTCTGAGTGGACGACAGGATTCGAACTGGGAGTTCCGTATAAACGTTACCATGGAGGTCACTCGATTAAGCTTTTTTAAGAATAAGTGGTAGAAGGGTATCACATGATACTCTTATATTCTTTGCTTTCTTAGCACAACAATCGATATGGAACTACAAAGTTAGAATAATAAAGATATTGTTTTGATTCTAATATGTCACAGGATGTGGAGTTTATTTTTATTTGCCAAGCGAAATTAATCTATGTATACCATCACTGGTGACCCATGACCACATTTTGCACAGCGGACTTTAATTGTGACCTCGGCTGATCATATTTTCTCACATGTGTGATTTAAAGCTATCATGTGGAAGTGATAACACGAGATAACAACAGACATGTTTTGACATTCTTTATTTTATAGGCCTTGTGTGTAACATCCGACAAACTTTGGGAATTTATGCAACGTTTAGAGTTATCTTTTGTTCTTCTTCATATCAAATAAACACTGACATCACTAGGTATAGTAGAATTACGACTAGTAAAGATTTACCTATGCTAATTACTTGCTCTACCGCATCTATATAAACAAAAACCTTGTTAGTTACACTATTTATAACTCAAGAACGGCTGAACCAATTTGGCTGAAAATCGGTGCGGAAGTAGCTGACAACCAGGAGACGGACATAGGATACTTTTTATCCCGTTTCCATGGGACGTGACATAACAAAACGCAACAGACAGAAAAACGAAAAATTTATCAGTCAAAACATCAGTCTAGCCGTTCATTTGTTAAAAATGGTATAACAAAACGCAAATGACACGGAATAACAAAAGGCAACTGACAGCTAAACGTAAAGTTGTCTATGGTTAAGTATGGTTGGAAATTTGACAGTTAGAAATTTTGAAGTTGACCGGTTGATGTGTTTGTTTCGAGTTTCTATTGGCTTATTGTGTTGATATTATCATTAACAATGCCGTAACCAAGACGATCGAATCTTTCCCAACAAAGCCGTAATGCAACTAGGATTCGAAACATTGCGAATGAAAGGACTGAAGAAGAACAAGAAATTGCACGTTAGTATGACTCGACTTCGTGCTTCTCAATCACAAGAGCAAAGCGAGGCAGCCCGTGAAACGGCTCGGTTGGCAATGCGAAAACATAAACCAACCAAAACTGTGCAACGGAAGGCGTTTGGTGGTAAGTAAATTGATGAACAATGAGAATCACGCGACGATACTCAAAAGGAAAATTCGAAGGTGAGGAAGTTTTCATTCCGAGGATCTCGATGATCCCAACCGATTTGTCGTTTGAAATTAAATTACTTCAATTTCCGACCCGTCTTGCATTCGCCATGACCATTAACAAATCACAAGGCCAATCCTTGAAAATTTGTGGTCTGAATCTACAAAATCCATGTTTTTCCCATGGTCAATTATATGTGGCATGTTCACGGGTCGGAAGACCATCTGCGTTATTTGTTCTTGCGCCTGATAATAAAACAAGAAATGTCGTCTATCACAAGGTGCTTCACTGAAGAGTGCAATCCATGCACCAAAATACACGGCCAATAAATAATCATTAAAATACTTGATTCTTTGTATTTATATTTATTATCCTAATAAAAATTAACTTAATAAAATGCAAAACCTGCTCATTTATTGCCTCTAAGGTGGAACAAAGTTCCCCGAGTCAGCTAGTATTGCAAATATTCGTCTTCGAGGTTTACCGGAATTACATGTTTTGAGACCTCCTGAATTAAAAAAATCTGCTATGTTCCATTCACATGACTTTCTATAGCGGTTCCACATATAAACTATTCTTAGAGAACATTGAATACACTAGGCTAAAGCGGTAGTTAAATCTTTTAAAAATCCGATGTGTTTCATTCACATGACTTTCTCTACATCTCTGCAACAAATTATTGCTAAAAAAATTATGCTTCTATTTACTTCAGGCTAATCAACAAAAAACTTAGGAGAAATAGTCTTATTACTTGCTTCCTTGTAAGTAGAAGGGAAATAAGGGAGTACTATAGGTTAAAGTGATAATCAAAAGCTAGTTGCTATGTGACTGAAGTTCCTTTGTTTGTATGGACAGCAGTTGACAAATTCCTGTAAAGCTGAAACCAAAAACAAGGAATACCCAAAAAACATTAAATCCACGAAAAAAATAATGTATTACATAAATTGAGTGTTTTAACGTGCTCTACATTTTTTTGTGTGGTAAGTTTTTGTCCCTCTCTTGCGGTTTAGCAGTTCTGCAAAATTTCGTAAAATTGATCCACAATAAAGTTATCTTCAGAGGCTATTCTCAGGAAATTCAAGATATACATTTTATATGACAGATAAATATCTTTAATATACGACATTTTAATCAAAATCGTTACAGCCATTTTTAAGAAAATCAAAATTTTCAGAGGCTATTCTCAGGAAATTCAAGATATACATTTTATATGACAGATAAATATCTTTAATATACGACATTTTAATCAAAATCGTTACAGCCATTTTTAAGAAAATCAAAATTTTCTAAAAAACTTCCTTGTAAAGGATAGTTAGGGGTGGAGGGATTTTCTTGGAAATCTTCGGGTCACATCCTTGGAAGATATCATACCTAAATACCAAGTTTGGTTTTGAACGGTCTTTTTTTTTTTTTTTTTTTTAACTATACTGTCCACAGACACACATACACATAGACCTTTTTACTTTCTCTACACGTACCATGTACATAGGGTATAGAGAAGGTATTGTATTGCACCCAAAAATTCGACACCGAGATTTCACCGGAAATACATGTTTTGGGTACCACTGAATCCAAAAAAGTTTTTTTTTGGAAAAAGGTCCGTGTGTGCGTGTGTGTGTGTCTTGGTATTTACGTTTGGTATCTTTTAAGGATGCGACACGAAGATTTTCAAGAAAATCCCCCACCCCCAACTACCCCTTACATGGAACATTTTTCGAAAATTTTGATTTTCTCAAAAATGGCTCTAACGATTTTGATTAAAATATGGTATAATAGAGATATTTACCTGACAAACAAAATGAATATCTTCAATTTTCTGGGAGTAGCCTCTAAAGGTAACTTTATTCTGGATAAATTTTATGAAACTTTGCAAAATTGCTAAACCGTAAGAAATGGACAAAAACTTACTATACAAAAATGTAGAGCTCGTTAAAACACACAATTGATGTTGTATACATTTTTTTCGTGGAGATGATGGTTTTTGAGATATTTCTTGTTTTTGGTTTCAGCTGTGAAAAACTATAGTTTTCTCATACAGGAATGTTTTTGGTTTCAGCTGTGAAAAACTATAGTTTTCTCATACAGGACTTTGTCAACTGCTGTCCATACAAACAAAGGAACTTCTGTCACATAGCAACCAGCTTTTGTCTATCACTTTAACCTATGATACTCCCTTATTTCGCTTCTACTTAACAAGGAAGCAAGTAATAAGACTATTTTACTCCATTAGCATGAAGTAAATAGAAGAATAAGCTTATTAATAATAATTTGTTACACAGAAGCAGAGAAAGTCATGTGAATGGAACACATCATATTTTTCTAAATGTTTAAATTCAGGGGACCTCCTAACATATATTTTCGTGAAATCTGAACATGAGTTTTGGGTGGAATGCAATACCTTTCTAGCTACTATGTACATTGCAGTACATATGGGCTAGATAAAGTGAATAGAAATTTTTAAAAACGAAGTATGTGTGAGATCCTCGGTTTCTCTGTGTGTGTGTGTGTGTGTTTGTGTGTGTGTGTGTGTGTGTGTGGGTGTGTAAGTCCGTATGTCGGTAAACGGCATAGCCCAGAACGAAACAGTCAGTAAAATTCCAGGCTATGTGTTTAAGTTACACATCTTCTAAATATGCGACATTTAGATATTCAAGGAAATTATGGAAAACATTTTATTACGCTTTATGCTCTCAAAAATCTCTAGCGATTTTGGTTACAGCACCACATATTTAAGATATCTATCTTATTAATATAATACATGATCTTCCGTGTGTGTCTGTCTGTGTGTATCTGTGTGTAGTGTGTGTCTGTGTGTATATGTGGACAGCTTAGCCCCAAAACGAAAAGACCGTTAAATACCAAACTTGGTATTTAGGTTTAGTATCTTCCTAGGATACGACACAAAGATTTTCAAAAATATCCCCCACCACAAACTACTCTTTACATGGAAACAATTTCGAAAATTATGAGTTTCTTAAAAATGGCTCTAACGATTTTGATTAAAATCCCTTATATTAAAGCTATTTATGTCCGAAATAAAATGTATATCTCGCATTTTTTGGAAGTATCCACTGAAGACCTCTTTATTCTGGATGAATTTTACGGAAATTTGCATAACTGCTAAACCGTAAGAAATAGACAAAAACTTACTATACAAAATATGTAGTTCACGACGAAACACACAAGTTATGTCATATACATTGTTTTCGTGGAGTTGATCGTTTTTTAGATATTCCTTCTTTTTGTTTTCATCTTTTTGTTTTCTCATACAGGAATTTGCAACTCCTGTCCATATAAACAAAAGAACTTTAGTCACACAGCAACTAGTTTTTGACTATCACTTTAACCTATCGTACTCCCTTATATCGCTTCTACTTCCAAGGAAATAAGTAATAAGGCTTATTCCAACAAATTTTTCTCGATTTGATGAAGTATAAACTTTTTAACAATAATTTGTTGCACAGATGTAGAGAAAGTCATGTGAGTGGAACACATCAGATTTTTGTTATGGAGTTATATTGTCAAACACTTTATATTTTCCACCTGTAAAATGATTAATTTTTTTCACTGTGCAAAGAAGATGAATTTGAAACCCGGACAGAGTAACGAGCGCTTAAAGGATTTAATATCGATTTAGCCTGGCGTATTTTCTTATTCTTTTGTGCCTAAGGAAACGTATAAAAATACCATTTTTGTAAATGATTATTACTATAAGCGCAAACTAATAAAATAATTAACTTTTAAAAATATGGCTAGTGAAGAAATTGTGAATTTAACTTATTTGTATATGTATATTTCGTTAAAGGTTTATAATAATAATAATTAATATGAATCACCTTTTTGGTCGCATTGTCGGAAACCCTTCTCACTTTCTCTATTTCTTTGTTTCTCAGTGGTTTCTCACTCTCCCCCATCTCCTCTATTTCTTTGTTTCTCACTGGTTTCTCACTCTCTCCCATCTCCTCTATTTCATTGTTTCTCACTCTCCCCCATCTCCTCTATTTCTTTGTTTCTCACCCTCCCCCATCTCCTCTATTTCTTTGTTTCTCACTCTCCCCCATCTCCTCTATTTCTTTGTTTCTCACTCTCCCCCATCTCCTCTATTTCTATGTTTCTCACTCTCCCCCATCTCCTCTATTTCTATGTTTCCACTTGTTTCTCACCACCCCTCAACTCCTCTATTTCTTTGTTTCTCACTCTTCCCCATCTCCTCTATTTCTTTGTTTCTCACTCTCCCCCATCTCCTCTATTTCTTTGCTTCTCACTCTCCCCCATCTCCTCTATTTCTTTCTTTCTCACTCTCCCCCATCTCCTCTATTTCTATGTTTCTCACTTTCCCCCATCTCCTCTATTTCTATGTTTCCACTTGTTTCTCACTCTCTCCCATCTCCTCTATTTCTATGTTTCCACTTGTTTCACACTCTCCCTCGTCTCCTCTATTTCTTTGTTTCTCACTCTCCCCCATCTCCTCTATTTCTATGTTTCCACTTGTTTCTCACTCTCCCCCATCTCCTCTATTTCTTTGATTCCACTTGATTCTCACTCTCCCCCATCTCCTCTATTTCTATGTTTCCACTTGTTTCTCACTCTCCCCCATCTCCTCTATTTCTTTGATTCCACTTGATTCTCACCCTCACCCATCTCCTCTATTTCTATGTTTCCACTTGTTTCTCACTCTCCCCCATCTCCTCTATTTCTTTGTTTCTCACTCTCCCCCATCTCCTCTATTTCTATGTTTCCACTTGTTTCTCACTCTCCCCCATCTCCTCTATTTCTTTGTTTCCACTTGTTTCTCACTCTCCCCCATTTCTTCTATTTCTTTGTTTCTCACTCTCCCTCATCTACTCTATTTCTATGTTTCCACTTGTTTCTCACTCTCCCCCATCTCCTCTATTTCTTTGTTTCCACTTGTTTCTCACTCTCCCCCATTTCCTCTATTTCTTTGTTTCTCACTCTCCCTCATCTACTCTATTTCTATGTTTCCACTTGTTTCACACTCTCCCTCGTCTCCTCTATTTCTTTGTTTCTCACTCTCCCCCATCTCCTCTATTTCTATGTTTCCACTTGTTTCTCACTCTCCCCCATCTCCTCTATTTCTTTGATTCCACTTGATTCTCACTCTCCCCCATCTCCTCTATTTCTATGTTTCCACTTGTTTCTCACTCTCCCCCATCTCCTCTATTTCTTTGATTCCACTTGATTCTCACCCTCACCCATCTCCTCTATTTCTATGTTTCCACTTGTTTCTCACTCTCCCCCATCTCCTCTATTTCTTTGTTTCTCACTCTCCCCCATCTCCTCTATTTCTATGTTTCCACTTGTTTCTCACTCTCCCCCATCTCCTCTATTTCTTTGTTTCCACTTGTTTCTCACTCTCCCCCATTTCTTCTATTTCTTTGTTTCTCACTCTCCCTCATCTACTCTATTTCTATGTTTCCACTTGTTTCTCACTCTCCCCCATCTCCTCTATTTCTTTGTTTCCACTTGTTTCTCACTCTCCCCCATTTCCTCTATTTCTTTGTTTCTCACTCTCCCTCATCTACTCTATTTCTATGTTTCCACTTGTTTCACACTCTCCCTCGTCTCCTCTATTTCTTTGTTTCTCACTCTCCCCCATCTCCTCTATTTCTATGTTTCCACTTGTTTCTCACTCTCCCCCATCTCCTCTATTTCTTTGATTCCACTTGATTCTCACTCTCCCCCATCTCCTCTATTTCTATGTTTCCACTTGTTTCTCACTCTCCCCCATCTCCTCTATTTCTTTGATTCCACTTGATTCTCACCCTCACCCATCTCCTCTATTTCTATGTTTCCACTTGTTTCTCACTCTCCCCCATCTCCTCTATTTCTTTGTTTCTCACTCTCCCCCATCTCCTCTATTTCTATGTTTCCACTTGTTTCTCACTCTCCCCCATCTCCTCTATTTCTTTGTTTCCACTTGTTTCTCACTCTCCCCCATTTCCTCTATTTCTTTGTTTCTCACTCTCCCTCATCTACTCTATTTCTATGTTTCCACTTGTTTCTCACTCTCCCCCATCTCCTCTATTTCTATGTTTCCACTTGTTTCTCACTCTCCCCCATCTCCTCTATTTCTATGTTTCCAGTTGTTTCTCACTCTACCCCATCTCCTCTATTTCTATGTTTCCACTTGTTTCTCACTCTCCCCCATCTCTTCTATTTCTATGTTTCTCACTCTCCCCCATCTCCTCTATTTCCTTGTTTCCACTTGTTTCTCACTCTCCCCCATCTGCTCAATTTCTTTGTTTCCACTTGTTTCTCACTCTCCCCCATCTCCTCTATTTCTTTGTTTCCACTTGTTTCTCACTCTCCCCATCTCCTCTATTTCTATGTTTCCACTTGTTTCTCACTCTCACCCATCTCCTTCATTTCCTTTTTCTCTGCTCTCAATGTATTTTCATTGCATACAAGTTTGAAATGTAATAGAAAAATCTTATGTGTTCCATTCACATGACTTTCTCTACATCTCTGCAATAAATTATTGTTAGAGGAAGTATTGTATTCCACCCAAAAATTCTACACCGAGATATCACCGGATATACATGTTTTAGGACCCCCTGAGTTCAAAAAAAGCATTTTTACAAAAAGCTCCGCGCGCGCGCGCGTGTGTGTGTGTGTGTGTGTGTGTGTGTGGACTGCATAGCTCAAAAACGAGAAGACCGTTAAAGTCCAAACTTGGTATTTAAGTTTGTTATCTGCCAAGGATGCGACACGAAGATTTTCAAGAAAATCCCCCCACCCCAAAATACCCTTTACGTGCAAAAAATTTCGAAAATTTTGATTTTCTTAAAAATGGCTCTAACGATTTTGATTTAAATATCGTATATTAAAGATATTTACCTACAAATAAAATGTATATCTTGAATTTTCTCCGAATAGCCTCTAAGAATACTTTATTATGGATGACTTTTACGGAGTTTTGCATAACTGCTAAACCGTAAGAGATGGACAAAAACTTACCACACAGAAAATGTAGCTTAGGATAAAATACTCAATTTATGGCATATACATTTCTTTCGTAGAATTTATCATGGTTTTTCGTTTCAGCTTTGAATATCATACCTTTTTCATACAGGAATTTGTGAACTCCTGTCCATACATAGAAAGGAACTTCAGTTACATAGCAAGCAGCTTTTGACTATCACTTTAACCTAAGGTACTCCCTTATTTCGCTTCGACTTACAAGGAAGCAAGTAATAAGACTATTTCTGTTTATTTTTTCTTGATTAGCATAAAGAAAATAGAAACATAAGTTTTTAACTACAATTTGTTGCAGAGATGTAGAGAAAGTCATGCAAATGGAACACATCAGATTTTTTTTGGGTTTTGCTGATCCCACACACATTCAACACACACATATGCACATACATATATTTTGAGTAAAATCTCGACACATAAATTTTGGGTGTAATAAATTATTTCCTGTACCTAACAATAAGCAAGACTTAATTTATTTCGCTTTTGAAACCAATACTCTATGAATAAAGATTTTCAGCATTAGCATAATTGTAATATTAACAAAATTTGGATACGACAATCAGTTTATTAGCTATATTAATATTAAATTACGATTACTCCTATACGTAAACTGGATAGGAAAAGAAAGTATGGTTCCATCTCACTGGAAATAGAAGGAAGAACCAAATCTTTACTAAGGCTTAAATCATTAAATTAATCTTTAGTTTACGTTGACACCGCAGAAACAATAGCCTTTTTACTTTCTCTGCATGTACGATTTACATAGTGTATAGATAAGGTATTGCATTCCACCCAAAAATTCGATACCGAGATTTCACCGGAAATACATGATTTGGGTCCCCCTGAATCCAAAACAAGTATTTTCAGAAAAAGATCCAGGAATGAGTGTGTGTGTGTGTGTGTGAGTGTGTGTGTCGGGGGACAGCATAGCTCAAAAACGAAAAGACCGTTGAATACCAAACTTGGTATGTAAGATTGGTATCTTCGAAGTATGCGACACGAATATTTGCAAAAAAAAAAAAAAAAACCACCACCCCAAACTACCCTTTACATGGAAGTTTTTCCAAAAATTTTATTGTCTTAAAAATGGCTCTAATCATTTTGAAAAACACTTCGTATACTAAAGATATTTACCTGACAAATAAAATATATATCTTCAATTTTCTGGGAATAGCCTCTGAAGATAATTTTATTCTGGATCAATTTTACGAAATTTTGCAACATTGCTAAACCGTAAGAAATGGACTAAAACTTACTATACAAAAAATGTAGAGCACGTTAATACACATAATTTATGTTGTATACATTTTTTTCGCGGAGTTGTTGCTTTTTGAGATATTTCTTGTTTTTGGTTTTAGCTGTGAAAAATTATAGTTTTCTCATACAGGAATTTGTCAACTCGTGTCCATACAAACAAAGGAACTCTTGTCACATAGCAACCAGCTGTTGACTATCACTTGAACCTATTGTATTCCCTTATTTCTCTTGTATTTACAAGGAAACAAGTAAATAAGGCTATTTCTGATATTTTTTTTTTTCCGATTAGCATGAAGTAAACAAATACAAAAGTTTTTTAACAATAATTTATTGCAGAGATGTAGAGAAAGTCATGTGAATGGAACACATCAGATTTTTGGAATATGCATTACTGTAATCGAAAGAAGCAAGTATCGTTCAAACATTGGTTTTCAATCTGGGCATATTAATTTATTGGATTTAATTCGCTAAAATCAAAATGTATTTTCTTCTACAGATATTCAGCTATATGCATATTTCATTAATTATTCTTTGATGCCATTGAAACACATATTCTGGTTAATTTATTTCTTACTTTCTCTACACCTACTATGTACATAGTGCATAGAGAAGGTATTGTATTCCACCCAAAATTCGATAGCGAGATTTCAACGGAAATACATCTTTTGAGTCCCCCTGAGTCCAAAAAAAGCATTTTTAGAAAAATAACCGTGTGTATGTGTCTGTGTGTGTGTGTCTGTGGACAGCATAGCTCAAAAATCTGATGTGTACCATTCACATGACTTTCTCTATATCCCTGCAACAAATTATTCTTAAAAAACTTATACTTCTATTTACTTTATGCTAATCAGAACAAATGAGCAGATATAGTCTTATTACTTGCTTCCTTTAAAGTAGAAGTGAAATAAGGGACTACCATAGGTTAAAATTAAAGTCAAAAGCTGGTTGCTATGTCAATGAAGTTCCTTTGTTTATGTGGATAGGAGTTGACAAGTTCCTGTATAAGAAAAGTATGTTTTTCATAGCAGAATCCAAAAATAAGGAATGTCTCAAAAACGACGAACTCACCAAAAAATTTATATAACATAAATTGTGTGTTTTAACGTGCTCTGCATTTTTTGTGTAGTAAGATTTTGTCCATCTTTTACGGTTTAGCAGTTATTCAAAATTCAGTAAAATTCATCCAGAATGAACTACTCTTCAGAGGCTATTCCCAGAAAATTCAAGATATGCCTTTTATTTGTCATAAATATCTTCAATATACGAAATTTTAATCAAAATCGTAAGAGCCATTTTTGAGAAAATCAAAATTTTCGACAAAAGTTCCATGTAAAGGGTAGTTGGGGGTGGTGGGGTTTTTCTCAAAATCTTCGTGTCGCATTCCCTGGAAGATTAAACTTAAATTCCAAGTTTGGTATTTTACCGACTTTTCGTTTTTGAGTTATCGTGTTCACAGATACACGGACACACGGACACACTGACACAGGGACCTTTTTGTGAAAATGCTTTTTTTTGGATATTGGGGACACTAAAACATATATTTCCGGTGAAATCTCGGTATCGAATTTTTGGGTGGAGTGCAATACCTTCTCTATACACTATGTACATAGTGCGTATAGAGAAAGTAAAAACGAAAACACCGTTAAATACCAAACTTGGTATTTAGGTTTAATACCTTCCAAGGATGCGACAGGAAGATTTTCAAAAAACATCCCCCCAACAGAAGCTACCGTTTACATGTATCAATTTACGAAAATTTTGATTTTCTTAAAAATAGCTCTAATGAATTTGATTAAAATCCCGTATATTAAAACAGCTTATATCCGAAATAAAATGTATATATCGAATTTTCTGGGAATAGCCACTGAAGATTTCTTTATTCTTAATAAATTTTGCCGAATGTTGCTTAACTGCCAAACTGTAAGAGATAGACAAAAATTCACTACACAAATAATGTCAAAATACACGATTTATATTCTTTACATTTTTGTTGTGGAGGTAACTGTTTCCGAGATATTTCTTGTTATTGATTTCAATTGTGAAGTACTTAGACTTTTCTCTGATGGGAAGTGTCCGCTTTTCTTTTGTTCTTCTCCTGGTCAAGCAAAGAAGTGATTTGCAATGACAATCGCATAAAAGTTTTTAAAACATATGACTATCTCTTTAGCCTAGTGCATTACCTTAGATCCCGTTTAGTTATAAGAACCAAATAATAAGAGCATTCTGCTGGTGTTTATTTCGATTAGCATTGTGTAGAAAGAAGAATCTTTTGCAGGGAGTGTGTAGAGCAGTCATATGAGTGCAACAGATTTTTACTTTCTCTATACGTACTATATACATAGTGTATAGAGAAGGTATTGAATTGCACCCAAAAATTCGATACCGAGAATTCACCGGAAATGCATGTTTTGGGTCCCCCTGGATCCAAAAAGAGCATTTTTGGAAACAGGTCCGTATATGTGTGAACGTGTGTGTGTGTGTGTGTGTGTGTGTGTGTGTGTGTGTGTGTGTGTGTGTAAGACCGTTGAATACCAAACTTGGTATTTAAGTTTGGTATCTTCCTAGAATGCGACACAAAGATTTTCAAGAAAATCCCCCACCCCTAACTACCCTTTAAATGGAACTTTTTTCGAAAATTTTGATTTTCCAAAAAATGGCTCTAACGATTTTGATTAAAATATCGTATATTAAACACAGTTACCTGACAAATAAAATGTGTATGTTGAATTTTCTGGGAATAGCCTCTGAAGACTACTTTATTCTGGATGAATTTCGCGGAATTTTGCATAACTGCTACACCGTAAGAAATGGGCAAAAACTTAAGTCACAAAAAATGTAGAGCACATTAAAACACACAATTTATGGCATATACATTTTTTTTTTCCTGGGGTTGATCGTTTTTGTTTTGTTTTGTTTTGTTTCAGCTATGAAAAACTTATACTTTTCTCATACAGAAAGTTGTCAACTCCTGACCATACAAACAAAGGAACTTCAAGCACATAGCAACCAGCTTTTGATTATTAGTTTAGCCTATAGTGCTCCCTTATTTCCCTTCTGCTTACAAGGAAGCAAGTAATAACGACTATTTGTACTAATTTTTTCTCGATTAGCATGAAGTAAATAGAAGCACAAGCTTTTTAACAATAATTTGTTGCAGAGATGTAGAGAAAGTCATCTGAATGGAACACATCAGATTTTTTTTACTTATTTTATATCATGAAGTGGAAAAAAGAGAAATCTATCAATTTAATATACTGATTAAGTATTTAAAACTTATCTATGACCAATATAAAGGATCGAAACAGACATTTTATTATATAATCATTTCAGTGTCTAGATAAATAATTTATACATCTACCTGATGTGTTCCATTTACATGACTTTCTCTGTCTATTGTACAACAAACCATTGTTACAAAAAATGTTTTTCTACCTCAATATATTTGAAATAAACATTATTAGAAACTATCATGTTACTGTTTCTTTATAAGTAAACATCTAATAAGGGAATACACTAGGCTAAAGTGATAGAAAGATGTTTTAATATCTTGCCGCTGTGTGACACAATTGTAATTCGGTTTTCTTAGTATGGCCAGGAGTAAAACAAAATAAATATGAAACAAATATCGTCTTCCCCTTAGAGAAAATATTAAATGTTTTAAAACTGAAACCAATATTAGGGATTATCTCTGAAATGGTTAGCTCTAAACAAAAAGAAGAAGAAGAAATTATATACTTTAACGAGATCTTAAATGTTTATGTAGCAAGTTATTTCTGTCTGTTATACAAAGATCGCTCGGAATGAAGAGAATGTCGGTGTTTATTCCTAATAAATAAAATATATAGATTTTGTTTGTTATGGTAGAACCTTAATATAACGTACCTGCTTTAATACAAATCCTTACAGACAAATTTTAGAAAGTCGAAAATGTAGAAAAATATTCCAAGTATTTTTTCGTGAAAATCTCCGAGTAGCATCCTTGCATTATACTCAACTTAAATACCAAGTTGGGTATTTAACGACTTCTTGTTTTTCATGGACACACATACACAGCACACACTCGAGGGCACCCGGCTCTTTTTCTAAAAATCAAATGTATTCTACTCACAAGAGTAGAAAAAAAAACTCTGATGTGTTCCATTCGCATGACTTTCTCTACATCTCTGCAACAAATTATGTATTTACTTCCTGTTAATCGAGAAGAAATTAGCAGAAATACTCTTATTACTACTACTTTTAAGTAAATGGGAAATAAGTGAGTACCATAGGTTTGGTATTTAACGGTCTTTTCGATTTTGAGCTATGCTGTCCAAAGACACACACACACACACACACACACACACACTCACACAGAAACACAGACAGACACACTGACGGACAGACAGACAGACACACAGACAGAAAGACAGAGAGACAGACAGACACACACGGACATTTTTCTAAAAATGCTTCTTTTGGATTCAGGGGGTCTCAAAATATATATTTCCGGTGAAATCTAGGTATCGAATTTTTGGGTGCAATACAATACCTATATACACTATGTACATAGTACGTATAGAGAAAGTAATAAATTCAAAAGATTATTTTTCTTTATACTTCATGATAATTGGGATAAACATCAGCAGAAATGGTCTTATTATTTAAACTTATATAAGTAGAAGGGAACACCAGACTACAGCGACAGTCAATCTTTTAAAAGTTGTCGCTACACGATTGTCATTGATATTCACTTCTTTCACGACCAGAAGTAAAACAAAAGAAAGACGGAATACTTTAAGTTTGAAATCAATACCTAACAAGGAATATCTCGGAAATGGTTAGCTCCACAGCCAAAATGTATAGCACATTTGTTTTAACAAGATCTACATTTTTGTGTAGTAAGTTTTTGTCCATTTCTTACAGTTTAACATCTGTGCAAAAGTCATTCAGAATGAATAGGATTTCAGAGGGTGTTCCCAGGAAATCCAAATATACATTTTATTTGTCATGTAAACATCTTTAATATACGGCGTTTAAATCAAAATAGAACCATTTTTGAGAAAATCAAAAATTTCGATAGTTTTTCCATGCAAAGGGTAGGTTGGGGTGGAGGACTTTCTTGAAAATCTTGTGCGTATCCTTGGAAAATACTAAAATTAAATACCAAATTTGGTATTTAATGGACTTTTCGGTTTTGTATTATGCTGCCCACCGCACATACACACTGACCTTTTTTTTCTATAAATGCGGATTCAAGGGACTAAAAAACATGAAATTCTGGTGGAATTTTGACATTGTTGGTTGGAATACAAAACCTTATCTACCTACTATGTACATTGTGCATATGTATTAGAGAACGTAACTTTTGTTTTTGATTCAAGGGATCTCAAAATATGTATTTTTGGTGAATTCTTGGTGTCGAATATTTGGAAGAAATATAATACCGGCTCTGACTAGTATGCACACTGTACATATCTGCTGGAGTCAGTAGAATTGAACCATAGAGTATTGTTTTCAAGTTTGTCATAAAGTGCTTTAACCAACTCATCTCTTTAAAATGCCGTCCCAAACGTGTTAAATCCGCTCTGGGGAGTCAAGCATTGCAAGTGTGTACTTTAAAGTATGGTGCACCAAAAATCTCAAAACTTGCTACCTTCTCTATGTACATAGTGTATAGAGAAGGAATTGTATTGCACCCTTAAATTGGATACCCAGATTTTACCAGAAATATATGTTTTAAGAACCCCTGAATAAAAAAAAAAACCTTTTTAGAAAAAATGTCCGTGTGTGTGTCTGTGTGACTGTGGCCAACATATCTCGAAAACGAAAAGGCCGTTAAAAACTTAGATTCGGTATCTTCCAAGGATGCGACACGAAGATTTTCAAGAAAATCCTTCCACCCCAACTACCCTTTACATGGAACTTTTTTCGAAAATTTTGAATTTCTTAAAAATGGCTCTAACGATTTTATTAAACAATCTCATATTTACCTGACAAATAAAATGTATATCTTGAATTTTCTGAGAATAGCCTCTGAAGACTACTTTATTCTGGATGAATTTTACGGAATTTTGCATAACGGCTAAACCGTAAGAGATGCACAAAAACGTGTCACACAAAAAATGTAGAGCATTTTAAAACACGCAATTTATGTAATATCCATTTTTATTTTTTTTTTTTATTTTTTTTTTTTTTTAGATATTCCTTGTTTTTGGATTCAGTTTTGAAAAACTTACTTTTCTCATACAAGAATTTGTCAACTCCTGTCCATACAAACAAAGGAACTTTAGTCATATAGCAACCAGCTTTTGACTATCACTTCAACCTATAGTACTCCCTATTTCGCTTCTACTTACAAGGAAGTAAGTAATAAAGCTGTTTCTGCTAATTTTTTTCAATTAGCATGAAGTGAATAGAAGCATAAACTTTTTAATAATTTTTTTTGCAGAGATGTAGATAAAGTCATGTGAATGGAACACATAAGATTCTTTTTTATCAAAATCGCTAAAAATTACTTGTTTCTTTAGTCCTTAAACATTTTATATAATTATTTATTTATGAGATGTTCGTTATTATTGGTTTAGATTATATACTTCATATTTAATTGAGAGTGAACCTTGAGCACTGTGACCTACAGGTGGCTAACTGCCCCGTATTAGACTTGCAGATATTCCTTAGTGAGTTGCAAAACTCAACGGCGCTACATCAAGCTCAAATTCGCCAGCTAAGGGAAATTTACAAACGAAATCCTGGTAGATGATAAACCACCTCTACCGATCATGGAAAAACATGATATAATAGAAGATAAGAGTGAGCGGTTACACGAATCGAATTCAGGACCTCCCAAACTTTTACCGGGTGCCAATCCCTCGGTTATCTATTATTTCCAATGTGTTATCGTCATTCATCTGATTCTTGTGGTCCTGCAACGAGTCACTACAGAATTTCAAAGCCTGCATATAATGACCCATTTTTACTTTCTCTACACGAACCATGTACATAGGGTATACAGAAAGTATTGTATTTCACCCAAAATTCTATACCGAGATTTCACCGGAAATACATGCTTTGAGACTCCCTGAATTCAAAAAAAAGCATTTTTAGCAAAATGTCCGTGTATGTGTCTGTGTGTGTGTGTGTGTGTGTCCAGGGGAAGCACAGCTCAGAAACGAAAAGAGCGTTAATGCCAAACTTGGTATTTAGGTTTGATATCTGCCAAGGATACGACACGAAAATTTTCAAGAAAATCCCCCCCCCCAAAACTACCCTTTACATGCAAAAAATTTCGAACATTTTTATTTTCTTAAAAATGGCTCAACGATTTTGATTAATATATCACATATATAAGATGTTTACCTGACAAATAAAAAGTATATCTTGAATTTTCTGGGAATAGCCTCTGAAGACTATTCTGGGTGAATTTTAACTGTGCATAACTGCTAAACCGTAAGAGACGGACAAAAATATACATCACAGAAAATGTAGAGCACATTAAAACATACAATTTATGTCTTGTATATTTTTTTTCGTGGAGCTGATCGTTTTTAAGATATTCCTGGCTTTTCGTTTCAGCTTTGAAAAACTTACACTTTTCACATACAGGAATTTGTCAACTCCTGTCCATGCAAACAAAGAAACTTCAGTCACATAGCAACCAGCTTGTGACTATCACTTTAACCTATTGTACTCCCTTATCTGCCTTTTACTTACAAGCAAGCAAGTAATAGACCTATTTCTACTTTTTTTTCTCGATTAGCTTGAAGCATAAGCTTATTAACAATAAATTGTTGTAGAGATGTAGAGAAAGTCATATGAATGGAACACATAAGATTTTTTGATGTCTTAACTTCCGCATAGTACCTACATATAGATAGAAAAGTTATTGTATTCCATTTAAAAAGCCCATATCGGGATTTCACTGGACACATGTGTTTTAGGGTGTCCTGTATAAAAAAATATATTTTTGGAAAACAGTTAGTTTTGTGTGTGTGTATATATATATATATATATATATATATGTGTGTGTGTGTGTGTGTGTGTGTGTGTGTGTGTGAATGTTTGGTGGGGTGCATTACCTTCTCTATACACTATGTACATAGTACGTACAGAGAAAATAAAAATTATTGCAGAATAGGTAGAGAAGTTTATGTGATATCGCTTCGGTTTCCGACCTACAACAAAACTATTTCTGCAAACAGTCTCGATTAACGTAAAGGAAATAGAAAAAGCTATATATTATCTATAATAAGAATAGTTTGTAGAAGAGTAAGTAGAGAAAGTAAAGTGAATACAACACATGTGTTTTAGCAAGAGCGACGGGATTGTTTTATCAAGAGTAACGGTACAGAGCATCAGTAGATCAAAAGACCTTCGCATGACGTTTCATTTTAATTGGAGAGAAAAAGAAGTAGTAACATGGGAATAAATTGGGCGGCTCCTGGACATGTATGTCGTGAAAGATAAATGTTTCCTCCCTTGCTGTAAGCGCTCGTTTAGCAGCATAATGATAAGAAGGAGCTGACCCGGCGATAGGCATGACCTCTGTAGGGGTCAACTTGGAGAATACAAACAGAGCTCTCGTTGAGAGCCGAGCTGTCTCAGACCGGATATGTGCACTATAACATATGTCACCCTGTACATGATACATCTGCGTCATTACTCGCGCGGAGCTCGATGGCGCAAAACGTCTGCACATGTGAAAATCGTAATGAGAGCTAGGAAGCGAGTAGTTCACCAGTCGATTCATGCCTGTCACAGTCAATGTCAAATATCTGTCACCTGCACTATACGGCGCTACACATGTGTTTTCATATGCATATTCATATCTACAAAACATCTATACAAATGGCCTACTATATATAAACAATGTCAATCGTCTGCCTCCAATTCTTCCACACCTGACAGTCCTTCGTCTTCGCTCACGTCATTGTCATCATCAACGTTATTGCTACTTTCTGCACCATTATCTAGATTAGAATTCTTTCTATTTGATTTTCTACAATTCTTTCTAATGATTTTCAATGTTCTCAACATATCGACATGCATTTTCCCATTGTGGCCTGCCAATGTCTGCAATTCGCTAGCGACACAACTGTTCCAAATCTTTTAATTTAAAAGTGATATATTAAGTTTTATTTTTTTTTCTTTCTTATCTTTGATAACCCTGGAAACGGAACGCAGTGAAATATCAGTTGCCTTGGCTACTCTTTCATTCACTTTCTACAGGATTTTAAGAACTCGGAAAACATACATTTTCTTCCTTCATCTCTGCCTCTTGTGTCACGAAGTAAAGGACATTTGCAATTATTTCTCTGCTCTGATTAATTAAAACCCTGCCACTTAACTTTAAAAACGTAGGAGGCATGGTTAAGAAAATAGAATAAATAAAATGGACACCATTTACTGTCCACTTTGAATACAAACATATGCGGACCACTTTCGATTCAGACTGTACAACGTTTGCTCGCTGTGACTTTAAGTGAGCAAGGTATCATAGAACAAACTCCGATAAGCTAGGCTCGGTAGCTGAGTTGGCGGTCAAAGACACGGTTCCAGAAGTTTTGCGCTGGCAATAAACAACATCGCCGTGCCACCTTGTGGTGCAATTACTATACCGGCCTCCTTCTGAACTTATATTACGGGGAAATAAATAAAGAGATTTTTTTTTTTACTCTCTCTACAGGCCCTTGTACATAGTGTATAGAGAAGGTATTGTATTACACCCAAAAATCCAATACCGAGATTTCACCGAAAATATGTTTTGCGACCTCCTGAACGCAAAAAAGAAAATCATTTTTAGAAAAAGGTCTGTATGTGTGTGTGTGTCTGAGTGTGACTGTGTCTGTGGACAGCATAGCTCAAAAACGAAAAGACCGTTAAATACCAAACTTGGTACTTAGCTTTGGATTTTTCAAGAAAATATCCCCGACACAAACTACCCTTTACATGGAAATTTTTTTGAAAATGTTCAGTTTCTCAAAAATTTGGCTATATAGATTTTGATTAAAATCCTCAACATTAAAAATATTTTCACCCCAAATAAATTGTATATGTTGAATTTTCTGGGAATAGTCTCTGAAGACCTCTTTATTCTGAAAGATTTTGCCGCATTTTGCTAAACCATAAGAGATAGAAAGAAACTTGCTGCACAAATATTGTACATCACGTCAAAGCACACGATTTATTTCCTTTACCTTTTTGATGTGGAGGTAACCGTTTGCGAGATATTCCTTGTTATTGGTTTCAATTGTGAAGTACTTACACTTTTCTCAGACAGGAAGTGTCCGTTTTTCTTTTGTTCTACTCCTGGCCGAGCAAAGAAACGATTTGCAATGACAATCGCATAACGACAGCTTTTAAAACATTTGACTACCTCTTTAGCATAGCGCATTCCTTTAGTTCCCTTCTACTTATAAGGAACCAAGTAATAAGAAATTCGATACAGAAATTTTACCGGAAGAATATGCTTTGACACCTCTTAAAACCAAAAACGGCATTTTTACTTTCTCTAGCCCGCATGTCCAATGTACATAGTGGACAGACAAGGTATGTATTCCACCTAAAAATTCGATGCCGAGATTTTACCGGAAATATACGTCTTGGCATAGCTCAAAAACGAAAAGTATTTAAGTTCAGTATCTACCAAGAATGAGACACAAAGATTTTCAAGAAAATTTCTCCACTCAAGTACACTTTGTTTGGGAAAAATTTCGAAAATTTGGATTTTCTCAAAAATTACTATCGATTTTGACTAAAATATCGTATATGAAAGATATTTACAAGACAAATAAAACGTATATTTTGAATTTTCTGGGAAATGGCCCTAAAGACATATTTATTCTGGATGAACTTTGCATAGCTGGTAAACCGTAAGAGATAGACAAAAACTTGCATAATAGAAAATGTAGAGCTCGTTAAAACACACAATTTATGTTATATACATTTTTTTCGTGGTCATGATCGTTTTTTAGATATTCCTTGTTATTGGTTTCAGCGTTAAAACGTAGATGGAAGCAAGTAATTTGACCATTTCAGCTATTTTTTTTTTTTTTGATTAGCGTGAAATAAATGAAAGAATAAGCCTTTTAACAGTTTGTTGCAGATATGTAGAGAAAGTCATGTGAATGGATCACACCAGATTTTTAGAACAGCGTCCGTGATGTTGTGTGTGTGTGTGTGTGTGTGTGTGTGTGTGTGTGTTTCTGTGCTCAGTATAGCTCAAAATCAGAAAAACTGTTAAATGCTAAACTTGGTATTTATATTTAATATCTTCCAAGATTGCTACAAGAAAATGTTCAGAAAAATACCCCTACCATAAACTATCCTTTGCATGGAAAAATGTTTGATAATTTTGTTTTTCTCATAAATGGCACAAACGATTTTGATTTAAATGTCGTATATTAAAGGCATTTACATCACATATAAAATGTATATTTTTAGTTTTCTGGGAATAACCTCTGAAGATCACCTTATTCTAGATGAGTTTCGCAACACTTTGCATAACGGCCTAACTGCAAGAGATTGAAAAAGGAAAAGAAGGCACAAAAATGTAGATCTCGTTTAAACATATAATTTATGTTATATTCGTTTTTGTTGTAGAGGTATCCGTTTTCGAGATATTTCTTGTTATTGTTTCAGTTTCAAACTACCCAACATTTCTCAAACGGGACCATACAAAGGGAAACGAATCCCAATTGTTTCACATGGCGATGACTTTTCCAAGATTTAGCCTATTGTAATCGCTTATTTCTCTTCTACTTATAAGTAAACAAATGATATTTCTGGTAATGCGTATCTCAATTAGGATTAAGTACATAAAAGAAAACTATTTTATAAGAATAGTTAGAATTATGTGGCATATTTTCCGTGTTGTCTCTGACGGACCAGAGCTGGGTCCCTGACTAATAAAAGTGTATTTTCCCGGACATTCCCATTCGCAAGCCAAGCAGTTCCTTAAGATATAACAGCAGAAGTGACACTACGTAGTTGAAATCCGTTTCTTTGCATTGCCCGGAGATAACAGCTTCCGGCATCTGAAATGTTTTTAAGTATTTTAAAAATGAAGCTAAAAAAAAGTTTCATGTAGATCTCTGCATCAAATTATTGTTAAAAAGTTTATACTTCTATATACTTCATGCTAATCGAGAAAAAATTAGCAGAAATAGTCTTATTGCTTACTTCCTTGTAAGCACCAGCGAAGTAAGGGAGTACCATAGGTTAAAGTGACAGTCAAAAGCTGGCTGCTATGTCACTGAAGTTCCTTTGTTTGTATGGACAGGAGTTGACAAACTCCTGTATGAGAGAAGTATAAGTTTTTCGAAGCTGAAACCAAAAACAATGAATAACCTAAAAACGACCAACTCCACGAAAAAAAATTGTCTGTTTTAACGTGGTCTACATTTTTGTGTGTCAAATTTTTGTCTATTTCTTGCGGTTTAGCAGTTATGCAAAATTCCGTAAAATTCATCCAGAATAAAGCAGTCTTCAAGGCTATTGCCTGAAAATTCAAGATATGTGTTTTATTTGTCAGGTAAATATCTTTAATATACGACATTTTAATCAAAATCGTTAGATATATTTCTGAGAAAATAAAAATTTTCGAAAAAAGTTCTATGTAAAGGGTAGTTTGGGGTGGGAGGATTTTTCTCAAAATATTCTTATGGCATCCCTGGAAGATGCTAAACTTAAATACCAACTTTGGTATTTTACCGACTTTTCGTTTTTGAGCTATCGTGTTCACAGACACACGGGTACACACACACATTCACAAACACACACGGACCTTTTTCTGAAAATGCTTTTTTTGGATACAGGGGTCCCTAAAACATATATTTCCGGTGAAATCTTGGTATCGAATTTTTGGGTGGAGTGCAATACTTTCTCTATATACTATGTACAAGGTACGTATAGAGAAAATAAAAATAGGAGTATCTGAAAATGGTCAACTCCACGAAAAAGTGTATATGACATACATTGTCTCTTTTAACCAAATGTATATTCTTAGTACAGTAGGTTTTTGTCTATCTCCTACGATTCACCAGTTACTCAAAATTTATGAAAATTCATCCAGATTGAAGAGGTCTTCAGAAGTCTATGCAGAGAAAAATCAAAATATGCATTTTATTTTTCATGTGAATTTAATAACTTACGGTACATTAATCAGAATCATTAGTCATTTTTGAAATAAAAATTTTCGAAACGTTTTCTGTATAAGTAGTTTGAAGAGGAGGGATTTCCCTCAAAATTTTCGTGTCGCATCCTTGGAAGATACTAAACTTAAATACTTAGTTAGGTATTTTACCGACTTTTCGTTTTTGGGTTATCATGTTCACAAATACACAGACACACGACACACACATACATACCGACCTTTTTATAAAAATTATTTTTTTGATACATGAGACCCTAAAACGTGCATTTCCAGGTAATATTTGGTATCCAATTTTTGTTTGGAGTGCAATACGTTCTCTGCCTACGCACCATGGAGATACTATGTAGAGAAAGTAAGAACTAAATGTAAAGAGTATCCAATTGTTGCCTGCAGTTGTGGAAATGCAGATTCAAGTCAACCTTAACAGCTCCTACAAACCTTGTACAGACGCAGTGAAGGAGTGGCAACTATATATTAAACTTATCTGCTCTAATGTATGTGGGCAATTTAAGCCTGCATTATGGAAACACTACTCAATAACAATTATACCTAATTTCCAGCTGAAAAATCTTTGTTGGACTTAGTTCTTATCATTCCATTAGCCGCATTGATGCTTAGTAAATATTAATGTTTACAAAATTTTATTGAGGAATAATGATAGCAAGTACCATTCATTTATTGGTTAGTCTTTTTTGCGCCAAGATCTGGAAAAAATATTATGGAGTGAAAATCTCTTACTGGTGCATCCTTATGGTGGTGATGATAATTATATTAAAGTTCTGAAATGAAGCATACCTTATCTGATGTCATATGATTCTAATAAACTGAAAACACCACTTTAAAATAATCCGGAGTTTGGGTACTCAGCACTCTTTAGGTGCATCAGACTTTTGGTCTGTTTGTTATTATTTTAGCTGCAACGTAGTCTTCTTTTAGGTAAAACTTATTTACTTAAATTCAGCAGGTATCTGATTCAAAATAGTTCCAACTACTTCAAGTCTAACACCAACATCTAAGATTTCCAGTTTCATAAATTGCTTCTGAAGAAGGTGAAGAATTGTATTTTAAATAGGTAGTGGTGTTTTCTCATGATCAAATTTTAATACTTTAAACTGTATTACTTTCTCTACACGTACGATGTACATAGTGTATAGAGAAGATATTGTAATGCACCCAAAAATTCGATACCGAGAGTTCACCGGAAATAAATATTTTGAGACCCCCTGCATCCAAAGAAGCATTTTAAAATAAATGTCCTTGTGTGTCTGTGTGTATGTATGTGTGTGTCTGTGGCCAGTATAACTCAAAAACGAAATTCCGTTAAAAACCAAACTTTGTATTTAGCTTTAGTATCTTCCAAGGATGTGACACGAAGATTTTCAAAAAAAAAACCCCAACCCCAACTACCCGTTACATGGAACTTTTTCGAAAATTTTGATTTTCTAAAAAATGGCTCTAACGATTTTGATTAAAATATCGTATATTAAAAATATATTCCTGACAAATAATATGTATATCTTGAATTTTCTGGGAATAGCCTCTGAAGGCTACTTTATTCTGGATGAATTTTACGGATTGTTTCATAACTGCTGAACCGTAAGAGATGGACAAAAACTTACAACAACAAAAAATGTAGAGCACGTTAAAACACGCAATTTATGTTATATATATTTTTTTCGTGGAGCTGATCGTTTTTTAGATATTCCTTGTTATTAGTTTCAGCTTCGAAAAACTTCTATTTTTCTCATACAGCAATTTGTCAAGGAATTTCAATCACATAGCAACCAGCTTTCGACTATCACTTTAACCTACGGTACTCCCCTATTCCATTTCTACTTACAAGGAAGCAAGTGGTAAGACAATTTCTCAATTAGCATGAAGTAAATAGAAGCATTAAAATTTTAATAATATTTTTGCAGAGATGTAGAGAAAGTAATGTGAATGGAACACATCAGATTTTTTTTGTGTCAAAATTTAAACTTTGTGTCTTATTTTTAATAAATAAAAGAATTATTCAGTGTGTATTTAAATTTCTGAAATTCTCTACGATGGTCCATTGAATTTTGTAAACATCTGTTGCAGTTCGATCCTTTTGAAAACGTAAAAGGAAATTTTACGGCAGGTTGAGGAAATTTACAGAGCTGAGCGTCTTGCACAATGGCATTCATTACCCAGGGTACCCGTCCGATAACAAAAGGCATTCAAGAATGGCTGCAAAGCTCAGCATTTACCGCTAGGAATAGTCGAGTAGTTTAATCTTCCCAAAGAATCAAAGAACTTTTGAATCGAGAAAATAAAAATATATTTGCACAATTGTTTTCACTACCCGTTCATTCCTTTAAAGGAAGCGATAGGAAATGTGTAGCTAGCTGAGCCCTTCAAGGCAATGCGGTGTTACGTGGTAAAGTTTGTGAGTTTGGCTGATGAATTTGATACAACAGGGATTTTCAGCTGGCGGTCCGCGGAACAGTTATTTTGCGGCCTATGAAAAGCAGGTTAGTATAAATTCTTGGAGAGTAGAAAAAAGAAGGTTTCATTCCGCATTGACAATTATTTAATACGCTTTTTTTTTAATTACTTTTAATGTAAATTCTGATTTTAAACGAAGTTGTTATTAGGGGTGGTTATTTATTCACTGCTGATCTACCACACAATTCACAATAAATTGTCTTTTCGTAGTTGGCTTACCCTCCCCATATTTTAGGTCTGACACCCCTTAGGACTTACAAGCGTATGCTTGAAGGGAAGCCAACGGCACGAAACCACACAATGAAGAACCTGGAACGAGTAGTCGGCCCGTAACGTGAGGAAGTGGATAATATGACATGCAAGTGAAATGGATGATAGGAGAGTTGATGGAGCAATTGGTGTAATCTAGTAAATTATCATTTTGTTTAAATTAATTTTTTCTACGAAATATCTTATATTATTTATTTTTGTCTTCTTCCTTCTTATATTTGTCAAATAGTTTAAATTAAATTGAATTGTTCAGTGCACTTCTAAATAATTTATTGTAATGATTTTTTCACTTTCTCTACATGTAGGCAGTATATAATAGGTAGAGAAGATATTGCATTCCACCCAAAAATTCGATACCGAGATTTCACTGAAAATACACGTTTTAGGTTCCCCTAAACATAAAATATGCACTTTAAGAAGACCGCCTTCTTGTGTTTGTTGGGTTCGTGCCTTTGTGAACACAATAACTCAAAAACATAAAGCCGGTTAATCATTCGACATTTAAGTACCGCAACTTTCAAGGATGAGACGCGAAGATTTCAAAAAAAAAAAAAAAAAAAAAAAAACTTCTGCCCAAACTACACGTTAAAATTTTCCGAAAATTTTGATTTTATTAAAAGTAGTTGCAATTATTTTTTATTAAAATATCCATAATAAAGATACTTATTGACAAGTAAATATAATGTATATTTTTGTTGTTTTTTTTTTGGGAATACTTATATGGAAGTAAGTAGTAGGACCATTTCTGCTAATATTTATCTCCATTAGCACGAAGTGGATAAAAGAATAAGCTTTTTAAACAATGGTTTGTTTCAAATTAGATAGAGAAAGTCATATAAATACATCATATTTTGTCATTTTTAATTTTAATATTTTATCTATTTGCACACTGTGTTTTAAGGAATTAAAATAATTTAATCTTCAAACTTATTTTCATTTAATTATGAGTAGTATCCATCATGGTACCTCTGTTCTTTTTGGAGAATTTCACAAGAATTAAGGGCGACCCACAATTGTGCCCATGGTTCTCGAAATTTTACAATTTGGAAACCCTCCCGATACGTTTTACCAACATCTCAAATCGGCCAGTAGGAGTGATCAATAAGCATAAACAGCTTCACTTTTATTGTAGTTGTTGAGCTCTTACACTTTTACCTCATTTATTTTTCGATATACACATCACCTCCTTCACTTACCACATCCGGAAATGACATTAAAAGCAACTAGACTCAGACCCTAGCGGCTTATTTCCGTGCCTTTAAAGGAACAAACACAGGTGGTGATGATTTGTGTCGAATCATTGCCAGAACCACTTACCACGCACAATTCCAAATTGGAAAGGCTTTCCTGATTGCAGCATGTCATCTGACAGCGTCCGATCTTATTTCCGCTCCTCGTGATGGCATATTTCCAAGAAGTAATACCACAAGCTCGTAAATCAGAGGAAATGCATGTGTCTGCCAGGATGGTTATTGTAATGTCTCCGCGCAAGTTTGTCTTTTGTCTGGCAATCTAATCTACTACCTATTTCCCTTTCTTACCGCAATAGTGTGCTGCTGATATCCTGTCCTTTATATCATATTGTTACATTCTCCACCTCGTACATAGTATGTGCATACGTAGAGAAGGTATTGCATTCCACCAAAAATTGATAGCGAGATTTTACTACAAATAAATATTTTAGGGTCTTTGAATAAAAACAAAATAAAAATAAAAGTTTTAGTAAAACTTTCTTGCGTGTGTGTGTCCGTGAGTAGGTATTAGGTGTTCGTATATCTGTGAACAGTGAACTCAAACCGAAAAGTCTGTTAAACACCAAACTTGATATTTAAGTTCAGCATCTTCCAAACACGCGACACAAAGACTTTCAAGGAAACCCCCTCACTCCAAACTTCTCTTTATACAGCAACATTTTCAAAACTTGGTTTTCTCAAAAATGGCTATAACGGTTTTGATGAAAATACCGTATTCAATATTTCATAAAATGTATGCCTTGAATTTCTTGGGAATATCCTCTGAAGTTCACCTCATTCTACTTGACTTCTCCATAGATGGTAAACGGAAAGAGACAGGCACATGAAATGTAAATATCCTCAAAACACACAATTTAAACAAATATATATTTTTTGTGGACTAACTATTCCCACGATATTGCTTATTAAGGTTTAAATTTGCCAACACTTACTGAAATGAAAAAGTCGCTATTCATCTGTTTTCATCCTGGTCTTGCAATGAGAATGGAAACTCAATGTCATCACTCTATTAAAAGGTTTCGCTATCACTTTAGACTACTGTATTCTCTTACTTCGCTTATGTACACAAAGAAAGCTTAATATATACGAGTATATGTTAATGTGTGTATATATATACACACATATATATATATGAATGTATGTATATTTGTATTAATATATGTATGTGAGTGGGGAGGTGGGTAGGTAGGTGGGTAGGTAAATGGGTGGGTAGGTGGGTAGGTAAGTGGGTGGGTGGGTAGGTAGGTAGGTTGATGGGTGGGCAGGTGGGTAGGTAAGTGGGTGGGTGGGTAGGTGGATGGGTGGGTGGGTAGGTGGGTTGGTTGATGGGAGGGTGGGTAGGTGGTTAGGTAAGTGGGTGGGTAGGTGGGTAGGTTGATGGGTGGGTGGGTAGGTGGTTAGGTAAGTGGGTGGGTAGGTGGGTAGGTTGATGGGTGGGTAGGTGGGTAGGTAAGTGGGTGGGTAGGTGGGTAGGTTGATGGGTGGGTGGGTAGGTGGGTAGGTAAGTGGGTGGGTGGGTAGGTGGTTAGGTTGATGGGTGGGTGGGTAGGTAGGCTTCTATATGCCTCACCGATTTCGACTAAACTTGGCACAGGTAACCTTTGATACAAGACAAAAATGGCTGCGTAGCTTATAATTCGAATTTCCGTACCATTTCACAAGCTTAATTATTAAATTTGATGGAATGTAATGCCTACAAAAGCTCGCAAGCCCTTCTTGTAATAGCTGGAACATTGCCAATATAAGTAAACTTTCACGACCTCACCGAATACCAAAGTAACAGCGAGTTTACATATTATTCGTTATTTAGTATCTGAAATGAATAACGGAATTTTAAAACAGTCAAATCATTACAACAATTATTATGCTTAAACAAAAACAAAGGCGAAATAATGACCCTCATACATTACTAACATAGAGTAATAAATAAGTCGGTATTAACATCTGCATATTCTGTGAGCATATTCCAATGTTTGTACTTACACTTATTATAATGTTTAGTTTCTAAGTTTTTGTTACCAGCGAGTACAACACGTAAGTCATTAGTGGATTCACAAGAAACAACATTACAACTGTGATATATGTGGTTCTTTAACCGTGCATTTGTATATTGTTTTGTAAATATTTGCAGGTGATATCATACCTAACATTCTTTCCTCAATATTTTTGGGCTATCTTTAATGCCTCAACGATATTAATTAATGTTCTTAAAAAGAGGATTTTTGTAGAATTATTGGGCATTACAAAAGAGAGATGGGGCATGAACCCTTATTTATTTTTCTTTCTTTGTAATTTTCTGAATTTTATTTAACTCTTTGTTTGAGTGTGTTGTTTAATAATTTCTAAATAAGTCCGTAGAAACGCACGGCTATTGGACAAGTAACATACGATTAAATGCGGAAAGGATAAATCGTCAAAACAAAAACAAAATAAAAACTAATATCTCTGAAATGGCTAAATTCACAAACAAGTAATTTGAAATAAAACAGATGTTCATTTTTGGTATAACAAGTTTATGTCTATCTCTTATTGTTTAACGTTATTCAAAATTATATCAAGTTCGTCCCGAATAAATAGGTTGTTTACAAAAAAAGTTAGGACATATATTTTATTCGTTATGTAAATATCTAAAACATACGGTATTGTAATCAAAGTCATTAGAGTCATTTTGGAGAATTAACATAGTCCTTGTAACGGTCCAACGCCGTCTTCATCTACCTGAACTACATCTGGGGCAATATTAACAAGTGCATTTTATTTTCAAGTAATTTTCCTCTTTTTTACTTTCTCTACACGTACAGTGTTCATACTGTATAGAGAAGATATTGTAATGCAGCTAAAAATTCGATACCGAGATTTCACTGGAAATAAATGTTTTGAGACCCCCTGAATCCAAAAAAAGCATTTTTAGAAAACTGTCCGTGTGTGTGTCTGTCTGTCTGTGTGTATGTGTGTGGGTGTCTGTGGGCAGCATAGCTCAAAAACGAAAAGTCTTTTAAAAGCCAAACTTGGTATTTAGGTTTGGTATTTTCCAAGGATGCGACACGAAGATTTTAAAGAAAATCCCCCACCCCAAACTACCCTTTACATGGGCCATTTTTCGAAAATTTTGATTTTTCTCAAAAATAGCTCTAACGATTTTGATTAAAATATCGCATATTAAATTATTTACCTGACAAATAAAATGTATATCGTGAATTTTCTGGGAATAGCCTCTGAAGACTTCTTTATTCTGGATGAATTTTACGGAAGTTTGTATAACTGCTAAACCGTAAGACATAAACAAAAACTTACCACACAGTAAATGTAGAGCACGTTAAAACACACTATTTATGTTATATACATGTTTTTCGTGGAGTTGATCGTTTTTTAGTTATTCCTTAATTTTGGGTACACCTTTAAAAAACTTACTTTTCTCATATAGGAATTTGTCAATTTCTGTCTATACAAACAAAGGACTTCAGTCGCAAGCAACCAGCTTTTGACTATCACTTTAACCCTTATTTCGCAAGTAATAAGACTATTTCCGTTAATTTGTTCTCAATTAGTATGAAGTAATTAGAAGCATAAGCTTTATAACAATAATTTTTTGCAGAGATGTAAGAAAGTCATGTGAATGGAACGCATCAGAGTTTTCTCTTTTGATTAACTTCTCTTAAGATGAGTTATTATTCTATTTACAAAATGGTGTAGTTAGCTGGGGATTTTATTGTTCCGACATGTTCCGTGGTAGCAGTTTGTTATAGTAATCTGACGGAAACCGGGAGATCCCTGGCTTACATTCTGACTATAGTATTGCGTTTTTCAGTCTGATTCTACCCTTCCAATCTGGTCCTACACCCAACCTACTGCATAGAGACTTATGATGAACTTAACGTAAAGTGACGCAACTTGGTGTCTACCATATTGTATTAAATGGGGCTATTCAGGGGTCCTAAAGGGACTTAACGCGACGTAATTTAAAGAAGTTGACGGTGTCAAACTTTTCCTTCTTGTTACGTTAAGTTACTGCACACGGTAATTATAACCAATCAGCTTGAAGCGCGGTATGAAGAACTAAAAACAACTACCAGTCAAGACTAATTTATGTTTCGTTAAGTACATCCTAATAGCCTTCAGTTTGGCACCATTTCTTAATTTGACGTTCAGTCACGTTAAGTTACGTTCATCGTAATTCCGGCTTTAGGGCCAGATCTATAATCTTTACTTGAGTGATACTCATACTTAAGTCTCACTTGAATGCCAATATCATACTGAGGAACAAAACTTAATTGAAAACAAAGTGGAAAATGAGTGAACGTTGAATGAGATCGTATGTGTATTACTTTCTGTAACCCCGTATGTACAATGTACATAGGGATAGAGAAGTATTGTATTCCATCCTAAAATTTGATGTCGATATTTCACCGGAAATACATGTTTTAGGACCCCCTGAGTCCAAAAATAGCATTTTTAGAAACAGGTCCGCGCGCGCGTGCGCGCGCTTGTGTGTATGTGTGTGTGTGTGTGTGTGTGTGTGTGTGGACAGCATAGCTCAAAAATGAAAAGACCGGTAAATATCAATTTGGTATTTAAGTTTGGTACCTTCCAAGGATGCGACACGAAGATATTTAAGAAAATCCCCCCACCCCTAACTACCCTTTATATGGAAAATATTTTCGAAAAGTTTGTTTTTCTTAAAAATGACTATAACGATTTTGATTAAAATACTATATTAAAGCCATTTCTATCACAAATAAAATGTATACCTTGAATTTTCTGGGAATAGCTTCTAAAGACCTGATGAATTTTGTTTAATTTGCCATAACTGGTAAACCGTAAGAGATAGACACGAAGCAAAGAAGTGATTTGCAATGACAATCGCATAACGACAGTTTTTAAAACTGTGGAACTAAGTAATACAATTCTGCTAATGTTTATCTCGATTTGTAAGAAGTTTGTTTGTAGTGTAGCTAGAGAAACTCATGTGAGTGTAACATATCAGATTTTTTTTTTAGTGAAGTCTATTGCAGACTTGAGATTTTTTTTAACCTAAACTTTGTTATATATTAGATTTGAGATGTGGCCACAAGCCACAACATATAAGGTTTTTATTTTGTAATTTTATTATTAATTTGAAATTTATTTGGCCAAATAGCTTAAAGCATATATTAAACTGTCAATGTATATGTATATATATATTAGCAACCGGATGGAAACCGGAACGTATATATGGATGAAATCCGGCTATGATATGGCACTTTTAGTCTCATACTACCGTAGAAACATTCATTTCTCTATTGGTCATGTTATGTTTTGTTTCTCCTCTAGGCAGTTGTCAGTCTGCAAAGAGGTGTCATCCTCGGTTGCAAACCACTGGTTTATATCTGCAGCATTCCTAACTTCACATCATAAACATTAGGTATATCTAATTATTTCAGAAAGACGTGTCCACATCGTGTGTGTCTTACATACTCTACAGCAACTCGGAGATGAAAAAGAATCGACATGTCTCTATTTTCAGATCTTTAACCCTGTAAGAGAGGTGAAATGGAAAGAAAGAGTAGCTAAAGGAAGGAGAAGCAATAAAGCCAAATTGACTGTGGTTTGTAAACAGAGTTGCAAAGTGCACTAACGTGTCCGGAAGTCATTAGAAGAACGATGAAGGAAGTGGGTTGTAAACCAAAATGATACGACACTGAAAATCAGGACCAGGTGAACATCCATTTGCTGTAATTTCATTTCAAAAGCAACAATACAAACGACTTCTCCCCAAGTATCGATTTTTTTCTCCTTGCTCCAGTTGAATGGTTGTTGACAAGGGGCCACACTCCATGTTCATTTCCTCGGTGTTGAAGGGGGCGACAGTAAACCTCTTCTGTATTGAATTTCCTGCAAAAACCTCCCTTCGTTTAATGGCAGCGCTTGTTACCTCGCTCGATGTTGACTCTTTTAGTGGCCACTCTTCCGCGGGTGGCAATGTCAAATGCCTCTCGTGCAGCAAGGGCTTCAGCAACCCACGTACGTGTTGATAAACTCTGAATGCGCAGCAGAATAGAAGTAGGGTGTTCTATAGCTCAGTTGGTAGGAATTCCGTCTGCTGTGTGAGGGATCCTGGGTTCTTTATCGGCATGGCATATCCTCAATCCTTCCCTGAGTCAGGAGGTGTGCATATTTGTATGTTCAAAAAATCTGATCTGTTCCATTCACCTTCTCTACATCTCTGTAACAAATTATTGTTAAAAAGCTTATGCTTCTATTTACTTGATGCTAATAGAGAAAAAATTAGCAGAAATAGTCCTATTACTTGCTTCCATGCAAGTGTAAGGGAAATAAGGGAGTACCATAGGCTAAATTATTATTCAAATCTGGTTGCTATGAGACTGAACTTCCTTTGTTTGTATGGACACAAGTTGACAAATTCCTGTATGAGAAAAGTACAAGTTTTTTAAACCGGAAACCAATTACAAGGAATATCTCTAAAAGGACCAACTCCGCAAAAAATAAAAAAAAAAAAATATATATATATATATATATATATGATATAAATTGTGTGTGTTATCGTGATCTACATTTTTGTGTAGTATATTGTGGTCTCTTGCGGTTTGACCGTTATGCAAAATTTTGCAAAATTCAGCCTGAACAAAGAGGTCTTCAAAAATATTCCTCGAAAATTAAACATTTTATTTGTGATGTAAATATCTTTAATGTATGGTATTTTACTCAAAATTGTTACAACCATTTTTTAGAAAAACAAAAATTTCAAAATTTTTTCAATGTAGGTGTAGTCTGTGGTGGGAGTAATATCTTCAAAACTTTCTTGTCGCATTCTTGGACGACACTAAAGATATATCAAGTTTGGTATTTAACGGTCGTATCGGTTTTGAGCTATGATGTCCAAAGACACATGCATTAACCTTTTTCTGAAAATGTTTTTTTCGGACTCAGGGAAACTCAAAACATATATTTTCGGTGAAATCTCGATATCGAATTTTTTAAGGTAATATAGGACCTTCTTTATCTACGATGTACATTGTACATACAAGCTAGAGAAAGTAAAAGCTATAACTTCATCAGAGAGTGTGGAAATGTGCTTTAAATTCTGTAAAAGTTTAGTTGTGAAATCATATTAGTTTCAGAGAAAAAATACCTGAATGTCATGATTTTAACATTTTTGTATAGAGCATACTGTGTTGCCTAAAAACCTTTGATAAGAATTAACAATGCAAAGATTTTAGCAATGACCAAGATCACACAACAGTTTTTACACAATATTTTTAATACCCAGCTATAGTATAATTCGGGCTTGTGTGCCGTGTCTTTCTTCTTCCAGACGTTTTGTCTACGACTACGGCAGACATCTTCGGTGGCAGCGGCGAGGTCGAAGATGTCTGCCGTAGTAACTGATGAAACATCTGGGAAGAAGGAGGAGCCCAGTCCACAAGCCCGGATTATACAATAGTATTAACACCGGCCGTGAAAGTCCAAGAACTTCGATGTTGGGCGAAGGAGGAGCCCAGTAGACCACGGTCCACAAGCCCGGATTATACAATAGCTAGTATTAACACCGGCCGTGAAAGCCTAAGAACTTCGATGTTGGGCGAAGGAGGAGCCCAGTAGACCACGGTCCACAAGCCCGGATTATACAATAGCTAGTATTAACACCGGCCGTGAAAGTCCAAGAACTTCGATGTTGGGCGAAGGAGGAGCCCAGTAGACCACGGTCCACAAGCCCGGATTATACAATAGCTAGTATTAACACCGGCCGTGAAAGCCTAAGAACTTTGATGTAGGGAAGAAGGAGGAGCCCAGTAGACCACGGTCCACAAGCCCGGATTATACAATAGCTAGTATTAACACCGGCCGTGAAAGCCTAAGAACTTTGATGTAGGGAAGAAGGAGGAGCCCAGTGGACCACGGTCCACAAGCCCGGATTATACAATAGCTAGTATTGACACCGGCCGTGAAAGCCTAAGAACTTTGATGTTGGGCAGAAGGAGGAGCCCAGTAGACCACGGTCCACAAGCCCGGATTATACAATAGCTAGTATTAACACCGGCCGTGAAAGCCTAAGAACTTTGATGTTGGGCAGAAGGAGGAGTCCAGGATACCACGGTCCACAAGCCCGGATTATACAATAGCTAGTATTAACACCGGCCGTGAAAGCCTAAGAACTTTGATGTTGGGCAGAAGGAGGAGCCCAGTAGACCACGGTCCACAAGCCCGGGTTATACAATAGCTAGTATTAACACCGGCCGTGAAAGCCTAAGAACTTTGATGTTGGGCAGAAGGAGGAGCCCAGTAGACCACGGTCCACAAGCCCGGATTATACAATAGCTAGTATTAACACCGGCCGTGAAAGCCTAAGAACTTTGATGTTGGGCAGAAGGAGGAGCCCAGTAGACCACGGTCCACAAGCCCGGATTATACAATAGCTAGTATTAACACCGGCCGTGAAAGCCTAAGAACTTTGATGAATATTATAATATTTGTGAAACAAATGAAATGGCAATTAGAAGTAACAGACTCTCATACTCGTAAAAGATATATGGTTGTGGTCTATTACCACTTAACCGTTCAAGATTGGAGAAAGAGTTGCTATATATATTTACAAAAACTTCGTAATTTTTTTAATATGTATACATACATATTATGTTACATATTTGAAGGTTATTCAACTCTTATTGCACCTAAAAGAGGGACGATCCTTAGTATTAAAGTATTAAATACACAATTTAAATACTTTTGCAAAATATATAAGAGAATAAATATTGGAAAGAATTGTGAGAGTGCGAAATGTGCTGTTCCGACCAAAATTATAAATTAATGAAAAAGTAAATAAATTTATAGAACTTGGATTTTTGTATATTATATAACATCAAAGATTCCTCCCCGCTGTCCCCCCCCCCCATCCCGTGGAAGGCAGCGGAAATTCAACGCGGTATCATTGTACCGAGTCGCCGTGGTCGGGTACTTCCCCAAGATTCCATCTTTCTTCAAACCAAGCTCCGGGCTGCTCATCCATTCCTCATCAACATCATCTACATGGTCTTTAATTTTGTTTGCGCTGAAGTCTGAAAAGTTCTGAAAATTGTAATTTTGTTTACTCGAGCGGTGGTCCCACATATTTAATACGTTATAAATAGGAAATGCATCAAAATAATATTAGCATAATTATTAAACAAAAGAAAGTGAATGTAACACTGCAAAAGCCTCCAGCCAGGCTGATCATTGCTCATGTCCATCAAAGTGACATTTCCCAATAGGGCAGCTGTCAGTGACATGCTTGTATCTTTATTTCCTCAACCACATTCTTCTTATAGAAGAAAACACATGAGTTTTGAAACAAACGTAAAGGATATTTTAGTTTATAAATTGTAAAGGTAACCTTCAGGTCATGCACTCAACGTGTGTTCTGAGGTATTTTGTGGGAAATAAATAAACATGTTGTTAACGACGTTATCAGTTGCAGTTTGTGATGCGTCTATTGGATCGGTTTGTGTTAAATAAACAATCTAATGTGTTCCATTCACATGACTTTCTCGCTAACAAATTGATGTTCGAAAGCTTATTCTTCTTTCTGTTTCATGATAATCGAGATAAACATTAGGAGAAATAGTCTTATTACTTGCTTCCTTATATGTAGAATGGAGATAAAGGAAAACACTAGGCTAAAGAGATAGTTAAATATTTTAAAAGCTTATGGATGAAATCCGTTTCTTTGAATTGCCAGCAAATGATAAATTTCCGTAAGCGCAAAGTTTTAAGTGTTTTAATGGTGAAACCAAAAACAAGAAATATCTCAAAAATCGTCAACTTCACGAAAAATTGTGTGTGACATAAATTTAACAGCATCTACTTCTTTTCGGTAGTAAGTTTTTGTCTATCTTTTACGGGTTACCAGTTACGCAAAATTCATTCAGAATAAAGATGACTTCGGATACTATTCCCAGAAAATTCAAGCTGTACATTTTATTTGTGATATAATTGTCTTGGATAGAGGGTAATTTAATCAAAATCGTTACAGGCATTTTAAAAATGTTCAAAATTTTCCATGTAAAGGCTAATTTGGATTGGGAAGGTTTCCTCAAATCTTTGTGTCTCATCCTTGGAAGATTTAAACTCAAATACGAAGTTTTGTATTTTATCGATTTTTCCTGTTTGAGTTATCGTGTTCACAGGCACACGGACACACACAGGGATCTTTTTCTAAATATGATTTTTTGGATACAGGGGAACGAGGATTTTCCGATATAATCTCGACATCAGATGGAATGCAATACCTTCTCTGTATACTGTGTACTACACAGTGTAGAGAAAGTAAAAAGAACAAAGGCCTATCCTCTTGAAATAATCAAATTTACCCAAAATTCGATTTTAATAGTATTTCAAAACACTGCTTTCTTTAACAGTAGACACGTCTAAAATTATATCGTACTACACAGATACCATTTAAAGGATCATATAAGGCCGTATATGTGCCGAAATTTCGTGCAGCAGTTCTTCACATGCCAGTACAGGGTTGTGTCTTTAAGGACGTCTAAAAACCATCGATGTGGGCCGGGTGTGAACCAGGACCTTGGTGTCAGAAAGCCAGCGCCTAGCTAACTGAGCCATCCAAACTGATATATTTGTGAGAGTTTGCGACTTTAATACTGAGATAATATTAATGTACAAATTGTTCGACTATTAATACCTATATTTTAATTTTGTAATGTATAAGAGCTCTGAAGTGTAATTAAGATTCCTTTAGGGGTAGACCTATTGTATGATTTTCACAATTATTGGTTCCACTTATGCGTACGGATTAATATAATAGCAGTATTTAGATATAAGGCTAATTATTATTTGAAAAACAAAACACAACTTATAGACGTCAGTATTTTTAGCGACATTTTCTTACGATAGCAGCTCATAGCGCAGCGCCTGTTTTACACGTAGGTATCTATAACACTTTGTTAGGGCATTCTGTGCGTATCTGAGGGCTTGTCTGCCCGCAGGCTTGGGCTCCATCACTTCATCTCTCCTCCCGGGATGTGTAGCCATACCCGATCCATTGTGATGTCGTACTGAACATGAAACTTTTTTCGAAAAGTTTTATTTTCTTAAAAATAGCTCTAACGAATTTGATTAAAATATCATATATTAAATATATTTCCCTGGCAAATAAAATGTATATCTTGAATTTTCTGGGAATAGCCTCTGAAAACTACTTTATTCTGGATGAATTTTACGGAATTTTACAAAACTGCTAAACCGTAAAATACGGAGAAAATCTTACCTCACAAAATATGTAGAGCTCTTTAAAACACACAATTTATGTTATATGCATTTTTGGATCGTTTTTTAGATATTTCTTGTTTTTGGTTTCAGCTTTAATAAATGTATACTTTTCTCACACAGAACTTTGTCAACTCCTGTCCATACAAACAAATGAACTTCAATCTAATAGTAACCAGCATTTTAACCTATGGTATTGCCTTATTTCGCTTCTATTTAAAGGAAGCAAGTAATAAGACTATTTCCGCTAATTTTTTCTCGATTAGCTGCAGTAAATAGAAGCATTAGCTTTTTAACAATAATTTGTTTCACAGGTGTAGAGAAAGTCGTGTGAATGGAACACATCAGATTTGTTCACTATTGAATAAGTAATATACGATGTCCATTGTGTTTTTTTGGTCCTCACATGCAAGTTTAATGCGCATTACATTAATGTTGTTGTTATGTTATCAATAGTGACAGTCTATTTTTGATTTCCCCCTGAAAATAATTACCACAACAATTCAGTCTGACTCTTGCATGGGTAGTTTTTCGCCACTTGCTTTGCATTTATTCTCGCTGTTTTACAATTTTTGGTAATAATTTTTATATAGACACTGAGCTTTCATTTTAAACATTTGCTGTGTAAACTACTATTTATTTAATTTTCACTTGACTTAAACAAAAAGTTGTAAAATACATATATACAATGTATATCAAATGGCTCATCTGCCCCCGTATTTGAAGAGTACAGACATCCCTGCGTGCATTAAAAGATTTGTAGACTCAACGGAACTATTTCAAGTTAAAACGTGCATTCTCAATAAGCGCCACCCACCCATCGTCTCCGCTGATGGACAAGAAGGGTAAAGCGGCATCCGCCCACCCAGTTGCCTACTGACAGGCCTTAACCCTAAAAAACCTCGGTGAGTTCTGCAAGTCTTTTGACGCTGCACATTTCAAATTACGATGCAGTTGCGCCACCTGGTAGAGGAGTGTTAAAACCAGACTTAAGTGTATTTTAGGTTTAAATACCTCAAATGACGCCCTTATATGCTACTCAATTTTCAAAAATCATTCTTTAATTGCCGCATCTATTTTCCCTTTTGTTTTTTCTTTCTTTCCTTTTTTTTTTTTTTTTTTTGAGGTTTAACGTCCTTTAACCCGGTTGGTCATATCGGACGATATTTTCCATTGTGTTGACAAAATAATTATTGTTATCTTTGATAAGAGCTAAATATAAAAAATCTGACGTGTTCCATTCACATGACTTTCTCTATATCTCTGCAACAAGTTATTGTTAAAAAGCTTATGCTTCTAATTACTTCATACTAATCGAGAAAAAAAATCAGCAGAAATTACTTGCTTCCTTATAAGTTCGAGCGAAATAAGGGAGTATTATTGGTTAAAGTGATGGTCAAAAGTTTGTTGCTATATGGCTAAAGTTCCTTTGTTTGTATGGACAGGAATTGTTAAATTCCTGCATGAGAAAGATATGTTTTTTAAAGCTGAAACCAAAAACAAGGAGTATCTAAAAAAGATCAACTCCACGAAAAAATCGTATATAAGATAAATTGTGTGTTTTACATTTTTTGTGGTGTAAGTTTTTGTCCATCCCTTACGGTTTAGCAGTTATGCAAAATTCATCGAGAATAAAGTAGACTTCAGAGACTATTCCCAGAAAATTCAAGATAGACATTTTATTTGTCAGGTAAATATCTTTAATACACGAAATTTCAATCAAAATCGTTAGAGCCATTTTTGAGAAAATAAAAATTTTCGAAAAAAGTTCCATGTAAAGGGTAGTTGGCGGTGGGGGGATTTTTCTCAGAATGTTCGTGTCGCATCCCTGGAAGATACTAAACTTAAATATCAACTTTGGTATCTTACCGACTTTTCTTTTTTGAGATATCGTGTTCACGGATACACACACATACACACACACACACACACACACTGACCTTGTTCTGAAAATGCTTTTTTTGGATACAGGGGACGCTAAAACATATATTTCCGGTGAAATCTCGGTGTCAAATTTTTGGGTGTACATAGTACATAGTACATAGTAAAAAAAAAAGCATATACTCTTGTAAAGGATTACTCCTACTAAGAATTTATAAATTCACTTTATTACTATCCAGCAAATCAGCAATTTTTCAAGTAATTACTTAAAAGTTATTTTCCAAAATTAATTACATTTAAATCTATTTCATATATTGTCATCTCTTTTTTTCAAATTTGAATCATTACAGTCTGTAAAACCGATAAAAGGCTAATTATATGTGAAAAAGAATGAGGTATAAGAACACACAGATGCTGTTTCAAAGACAAATGCTAAAACATAAAGGTGTCGTTTGAAATTCCATCGATGGATTGCTGGAAGGGAAGGGAGAAATCTAAGACTCCCTTTAATGTCAAAATAACCAATTGTTCACCCACACACGCCGTGTATAGATAATATCGGAATAGTAGAATCAGACTTAAAACATCCAATGTCAGAGACACCACGGATATTTGCCTGTCTCTCTAAGTTACCATCTAACTTGTCGGTCTGACATTAAAATGCCTCAGCTGAATTATGTTTCAATCCAAGAGTTTTTGTTCAAATGGCATTTCATTTTTCAGTCTGACTCTAATGTTCTAAGATAAGTTATTTACACTAAGACGTTTTGAAATGAAAATGCTGTATATTTAAAGCTTTCGATAGAAACAACGAAAGTTCCGTACAAATATTAGCAAGATTAGCAGCTCGTTTACAAGAAGAGACAGACGAACAGATAGACAGACAGAGAGAATCACAAACACTTTTTCTTATATGACTGTGCGGTTAGATCATTAGAGATGAAGTATTTATAGCGAGTTGTCAGTAGCGATGATGTGCGCAGATTCTACAACCACAAGGATCTCGGTTGTGCCACTCTGCCGCAAAACTGACCTCACTAGGAGATGGATGACGACTTCCGGTTGTCCATCGCGACGAGAGTGCCCTTCTCATTCCCCTCAGAGGTGCATGCCGGATATCGCTTCATACCTTTCTGTGTGAGGTCACTTCCGCAAACAGTGCTCATCAGAACCTCTGTAACCAAGGAAAAGTTAAGACACGAGAAGCGAACAGAACACAGGAGAAAGAAAAGTGTGGGAAAGAGAAGAGAAGATAAATTAGGGGATGAGAACGCAAAGAAGGTAGATTAGTCATTTGGAGAGAGAGAGAGAGAAAGAGGAGGAAAGGAATTTAAGAAGAGAAAAACAAGAGAGTATATTGTACCTTAATTCTGAAAAGTAATAATGTATCACTTTCTGCTTAGTTTCAACATCGTTGTTCCTTTGATCCTTTTATACCAGCTTCCTTAGCTGTTCACTAACTAATTAATACATTTTGCTTTCATTTCACAAATGTAAGTACGAGACTTTCAAGCATCCCTGTACACTTCAAAGAAATGTATGTTTATATGGGCAATTCCAGAGCTGAAACATTTCTTAGTGATGTAACATTTGAAGCAAAAAAATATGATGCGGTTCATTCATGCATTTTTCTTTAACATTGTATATTGTGTGTGTGTAACATTCCATACCTGTTCTAGAAAGTATACTTACACAAGATCGTTCTTTTATCTACTTGTAATCATAATAAATATTAGCAGAAATGGTCTTTTTACTTAAGTTTCTATAAGTGGATGGTAAATGAGGGAATACATAGGCATTAGGCTAATATGATAGTCCATTTTTATTTTCTCTACACCTACTATGCACATAGTTTATTGAGAAGATATTGTAATGCACCCAAAACTTCGATACCGAGATTTCACCGAAATATGTTTTGAGACTCCCTGAATCCAAAAAAGCATTTTTAGAAAAATGTCCATGTGTGTGTGTGTCTGTGTGTATGTGTGTGTGCGTGTGTGTGTGTGTGTCTGTGGGCAGCATAGCTCAAAAACGAAGAGACCGTTAAAAACCAAACTTGGTATTTAAGTTTCATATCTTCAAAGGATGCGACACGAAGATTTTCAAGAAAATCCCCCCACCCGAAACTACCCTTTACATGGAAAAAAAATTTAAAATTTTTGATTTTCTTAAAAATGGCTCTAACGATTTTGATTAAAGCCCCTTATATTTAAGATTGCCAAATAAAACGTATATAACACACGGAGAGGCGGGAGAACCGTGTTCAAATCCCGGCTGTGGTATTGAATTTTTCAACTGGTTCTAATCTGATACCCTGTGTACCTTTCAATATATATATAAAAGAGCGGAGCGTCACATTTTCATAAATTGTTTGTTTTAACGAGATCTACATTTTTTACTTTCTCCATACGCACTATGTACATAGTGTATAGAGAAAGTATTGCACTCCACCAAAAATTCGATACCGAGATTTCACCGGAAATATATGTTTTAGGGTCCCCAATATCCAAAAAAAAGCATTTTCACAAAAAGGTCCGTGTGTATGTGGGTATGTGTGTGTGTGTCTGTGTGTCCGTGTGTCTGTGAACACGATTACTCAAAAGCGAAAAGTCGGTAAAATACTAAACTTGGTATTTTTAAGTTTAGTATCTTCCTGGGATGTGACACGAAGATTTTGAGAAAAATTCCCCCACCCCCAACTACCCTTCACATGGAACTTTTTTCGAAAATTTTGGTTTTCTCAAAAATGGCTCTAACGATTTTGATTAAAATTTCGGATATTAAACATATTTACCTGACAAATGAAATGTATATCTTGAATTTTCTGGGAATAGCCTCTGAAGAGTAGTTTATTCTGGAAGAATTTTACTAAATTTTGAATAACTGCTAAACCGTAAGAGATGGACAGAAACTTACTACACAAAAAATGTAGAGCACTTTAAAACACACAATTTATGTTATATACATTTATTTTCGTGGAGTTCGTCGTTTTTGTGACATTCCTTATTTTTGGTTTCTGCTATGAAAAACGTATACTTTTCTCATACTGTAACTTGTCAACTCCTATCCATATAAACAAAGGAACTTCATTGACATAGCAACCAGCTTTTGACTATCACTTTAACCTACGGCTGTCCCTTATTTCGCTTCTACTTACAAGAATGCGAGTAATAAGACTATTTCTGCTAATTTTTTTCTGATTAGCATAAAGCAAATAGAAGTATAAGCTTTAAGAATTATTTGTTGCAGGGATATGGAGAAAGTCATGCGAATGGTACACATCAGATTTTTTTCTGTAGTAAGTTCTTACGGTTTGCCAATTATACAAACATCATCCAAAATGAAAAGGAAAAAGGATACACGTTTCATTTGTCATTAAAATATTTTAAACATATTGTATTTTAATTAAAATTAAAAAAAACTATTTTTGAGAAAATCAAATGTTCGAAAAGCTTACCATGCAAAGGGTGGAGTGGAACGGGATTTTTCCGACTTCATTTTTTAGTTATGTTTTTCACAGTTTCACAAACAGACACCTGACACAAAAACACAGAGGCACGCGCGCGCTCACACATACACACACACACACACAAGAACTATTTCTAAGAATTATTTTTTGGATGCCATAGTACGTGTATTTCCAGTGAAATCCCAGTATAATTGATAAATTCCTGTATGAGAAAATTGTAAGTTTTCCCAAGCTGAAACCAAAAACAGGGAATATCTAAAAGACCATCAACTCCACGAAAAAAATGTATATATCATAAATTGTGTGTTTTAAAGTGCTCTACATTATTTGTATGCTAAGGTTTTGTCCATCTCTTACAGTTTAGCAGTTATGCAAAATTCCGTAAAATTCATCCAGAATAAAGTAGTCTTTGCAGGCTATTCCAAGAAAATTCAAGATATACATTTTATTTGTCTGGTAAATATCTTTAACATGCGATATTTTAATCAAAATCGTTATAGCTATTTTTAAGAAATTCAAAATTTTGGAAAAAAGTTCCATGTAAAGGGTAGTTGGGTGTGGGGCATTTTCTTGAAAATCTTCGTATCGCATCCTTGGAAGATATCAATTTTAAATATGAAGTTTGGTATTCAACGGTCTTTTCGTTTTTGAGCTATGTTATCCACAGACACATACTCGGACCTTTTTACTTTCCTTACACGTACTATGTACATAGTGTATAGAGAAGGTATTGCATTCCACCTAAAAATTCGAGATTTCAGCGGAAATATATGGTTTGGGTCCCCCTGAATCCAAAAAGAGCATTTCTGGAAAAAGGTCCGTTTGTGTGCGCGTGTGTGTATGTCTGTGTGTCTATGTGTCTGTGGACAGCATAACTCAAAAACGAAAAGACCGTTGAATACCAAACTTAGTATTTAAGTTTGGTATCTTCCAAGGATGCGACGTGAAGATTTTCAAGAAAATCCTCCACACCCAACTACCCTTAACGTGGAACTTTTTTCGAACATTTTCATTTTATTAAATAACGATTTTGATTAAAATATCATATATTAAAGATAATTACCTGATAAATGAAATGCATATCTTGAATTTTCTGGGAATAGCCTCTGAAGACTACTTTATTCTGGATCAATTTTACGGAATTTTGTATAACTGCTAAACCGTAAGAGATGGACAAAAACTTACCACACAAAAAATGTAGAGCACATTAAAACACACAATTTATGATATATGTATATTTTTTTTCGTGGAGTTGATCGTTTTTAGATATACCTTGTTTTTTGTTTCAGCTTTGAAAAACTTGTATTTTTCACATACAGGTATTTGTCAACTCTTGTCCATACAAACAAAGGAACTTCAGTCACATAGCAACCAACTATTATCAATTTAACCTATGGTACTCTCTTATTTCACTTCTACTTACAAGGAAGCAGGTAATAAGACTATTTCTGTTAATGTTTATCTCGATTAGCATGAAGTATAAAGAAGCATAAACTTTTTAACAATAAATTGTTACAAATATGTAGAGAAAGTCATGTGAATGGAACACATCAGATTTTTCTGAAAATGCTTTTTTTTTTGGACTCAGAGGTACCCAAAACATGTATTTCCAGTGAAATCTCGGTATCAAATTTTTGGGTAGAATGCAATACCAATGTAGATGGTACGTGTAGAGAAAGTAAAAATAGCAACGCAAAATGAGATAGTAATAGGAAATAGAAGCTCACATATTGGTTGCAGCAACTGAAATAATTGTCTAGCAATACCAGTTTAAAACTTGGTATAATATATTGCGATGTAGAAATTGGAACTTGAAACGACGGCAAATTGACATTTTACAAGACGAGAATTAATTTGAACTCAGCCTGACGTCAGCTATTAATTAAGTCAGATCTAAGAACAAGGGTCAATGTGAAAATAGACTCCAAAAACAGGAGGTGGAAATAAAACGCGTTCAGCAATGAGCACTCAGTCCAGTCATCATCGCTTATTGCAGCGTTGCAATTCAGAGATACTTTTCACTTTCTCTACACGAACTATGTATATAGTGTATAGAGAAGGTATTGCACTTACCCAAAAGTTCGATACCGAGATTTCACCGGAAATATATGTTTTAGGGTCCCCTGTATCCAAAAAAAGCCTTTTCAGAAAAAGGTCCGTTTGTGTGAACACATAACTCAAAAACGAAGAGTTGATAAAATACTAAACTTGGTATTTAAGTTCAGTGTCTTTCAGGGTTGCGACACGAAGATTTTGGGAAAAATCCCCCCTCCACAAACTACCCTTTACATGGAAATGTTTTCGCAAATTTTGATCTTCTCAAAAATGACTCTATTTTGATTAAAATATCGTATGCTACAGACACTTATCTGACAAATAAAATATCTTGAATTTTCTGGGATAGCCTCTAAAGACTACTTTATTCTGAATGAATTTTACGGAATTTTGCATAATTGCTAAACTGTAAGAGATGGACAAGCACTTACCACAAGTTAAAACACACAATTTATGTTATATACACATTTTCGCGGAGTTTATCATTTTAGAAACATTCCTTGCTTTTAACTTCAGCTTTGAAAAATGTATGCTTATCTCACACAGGAATTTGTCAACTCATGCCCATGCAAACAAAGGAACTTCAGTCACATAGTAACCAGCTTGTGATCATCCCTTTAACCTATGGTTCTCCCTTATTTCGCTTCTACTTACAAGGAAACAAGTAATGAGGCTGTTTCTGCTAATTTTTAATGAGGTAAACAGAAGAATGAGCTTTTTAACAATAATTTGTTGCAGAGATGTAGAGAAAGTCATGTGAATGGAACACATCAGATTTTTGTTGGTTTGAATTTACAAACGCTTTTGTCAAGAAGAAATAACTTCTAGTTTTGTTTTAATGCCTCCATTACTTACATAGGTGAGGTGTTGCATTCCATTCTTAAACTGGATACCATGATTTTATGAAACACATATTTTGAGGACCCCTGAGCCCAAAGTTTTTAGAAACGTGTGTGCTCGCGCGTGCGTGTGTTGATTGTGTGTCTATGAACAGCATACAAAAAGAAACGCCATAAAATAAACCAAATTTTGGTATTTGATTTCAGTACCTTCTATGGGTGTGACATGAAGATTGTCAAGAAAATATTCCATTCCCATTTACCGTTACATTGGAATACTTTTAGAAAGCGTTGATATATCTAAGACATTTTATTATAAATAAAATGTACGTCTTGAGATTTCTGGGTATAGTCTTTTCATTCTGGATGACTTTTGCATAGCTGATAAATTGTAAGACATAAAAAAAACTAATACAAAATAAAGTGGTAGCTAAAGCATACAGTTTAGCAAAATGCAAATTTGGTGGAGTTAAACGTTTTCTAGGGGCATAAACCTTGTTGAAGTTTTAAATTTTAAAATTCTAATAGTTTCCTCAGTTTATATATAAATAAATATATTGCGTCTGGTCAAACAAAGATAACGAATTTCCATGTCATCACAAAGCTCCTAAAAGATTTTAACATCACCTAGGCTTTCTCTATTCCCATTGTATCTGGAAATAAATATGTAATAAAAATATTTTACAACAGTTTATCTTCATTAACGTGAGGTAGGTAGAAGAATAAAAAGTGGGAAGAGAAGGTCCTGTAAATGTAACAGCAAAATGGCCATGCAAAAAGAATGGCATTTCAAAACTATCACATATCGACAAACTGTAAAAGCAGCTTTGATGCTTAAAGGAGCTTTGATGCACACCAAAAGCGTAGCGAGTAACTTGAGAGTCACAGGGATCTTCTTGCAACACGCAGTATACCACAGTATTGATGGCAATGTATCGTCACGGCTGAATCAAAAGCTGAAAATTAAGTGGCAAGTCGCAAGTATTGAGGTGTGACCTCTACTCAGTGCTGTATTGGCTACCGCGCTCCCCCTATATCTCAGCTTCGAGTTTTGTGGTTGAGTACGTGTTGTACTCTGACTCAAACGAGTCGAGTTGGAACAGCCTGCTTAAAGAATACTGTATTACTCTAATCCCTTTTGCCTTCCAGGAAATGTGACACTAGACAATTTATAGAAATTTTCATAAAGAATTAGAAGAATGAATTTTTTAATAATAGTTTGTGGAAGAGTGAATAGAGAAAGTCGTGTGAATTTAACACATCCGAGTTTAATTTTAAATCGCTTCTATATTCCCATCACAAATGTAGTCGAATGATTAGGATACTAAAGATACTTTTATTTTACCCCGAAATATAGATTACTCCGATTATTTTACCTTAAATTCTTAGAATTGTTTCATTTACACAGAAAATGCATTTTAGTTACTGTCGTAGCGTAGGGAAGCCCTTCGTGAGATAAATGTTATTTAAAAACACGTGGGATGTTTCCAATGGTTTAATAAATATTTAGCAGTACTCAAACAGGAATCTTAAATAGTGTAAATTAATCATTTTAAGCTCTCAATTTTTGTAATTTTAGTCAAAGGAAGGCATCAGAATATGTAATTACATACATTTGAGCTGCCGTGTGTTACTTATACTGCCTTGTTAGTATGTTCCTTGTAGGAGCAACAAGTTTACATATTTTGGTGTCTTATTAAGGGCTAATATTATAACATTAATAAAGTTCAAACCGCTGCCTCGAGACAAACGTCACGTCCTAATAATATTTTATCACTGAACTAGACCAGTCAGTCATTGGTTGTTCATCGTTCCAAATATTGCCTTGTTTAATAAAGTAGTGTTATCAATCACGTGCGTACAGACACAGTTTTAAATGCAGGATTCCTTCCCTCAGGACCACCCATTAATTTTGTTCTCACTACGTCTGCACGTGCACACATTAGAAGATAAACCTGGGAGCAGACAAGTGGCCTACATGAGGAAGGAGGGGATTTATCTTGGCACTGATACATAGTTCCGACTCCTCAAAATATCATCCATAGTTTGATTGCCAATAGCTTATTTGATGTCAAAAATTCTATAACTGCCAAAAGTTGTCTAAGATCTAGGTAACCGAGCATAGTTGAATTATTATTATTATCATTATTATTATTATTATTATTATTATTCGTTGTTATCTTCAATTAATTGTTGTTGTCTAATGAAACGGGTTACCAAAGCTTCTATTTTCCTATGATTCAAGAGCGTATCAGTGACATAAGAAACCACTTATCGAAATGACACCACCATTTTTAACATATTGAAGACCAGCAGGTCCAATATTAGTGTAGTGCATAGTAATAATAAAAAATCTGATCCGTTCCATTCAAATGACTTTCTCTACATCTCTGCAGCAAATTATTGTTAAAAAGCCTATGCTTCTAATTACTTCATGCTAATCGAGAAAAAATTAGTAGCAATGGTCTTATAATTGCTTCCTTGTAATTAGAAGCGAAATAAAACCTATGGTACTATACGTTAAAGTGATAGTCAAAAGCTGGTTGCTATGTGACTGAAGTTCCTTTGTTTGTATGGATAGGAGTTGACAAATTTCTGTATGAGAAAAGTAAAGTTATTTTAAAGCTCAAAGCTCAAACTAAAAACAAGGAATAACTCAAAAACGATCAACTCCACGAAAGAAATGTATCTAATATAAATTGTGTGTTTTAACGTGCTCTACATTTTTTGTGTGGTAACTTTTTCTCCATCTCTTACGGTTTAGCAGTTATGCAAAATTCCGTAAAATTCATCTAGAATAAAGAGGTCTTCAGAGGCCATCTCCACAAAATTCAAGATATACATTTTATTTGTCAGGTAAATATTTTAATATATGATAGTTTAATCAAACTCGTTATAGTCATTTTTGAGAAATCAAAGTGTTCGATAAAAGTTCCATGTAAAGGGTGGTTTGGGTTGGAGGGATTTTTCTCAAAATCATCGTGTTTGCAAACCTGGAAGCAATTTAAATACCAAGTTTACTATTTTACCAAGTTTTCGTTTTTGAGTTATCGTGTTCACAGACACACGGACAGAGGGACACAGGACACACACACAGACCTTTTTCTGAAAATGTTTTTTTTTTTTTTTTTGGATACAGGGGACTCTAAAACATATATTTTCGGTGAAATCTCGGTATCGAATTTTTGGGTGGAGTGCAATATCTTCTCTATACACTATGTACATAGTACGTATAGAGAAAGTAAAAAATTGAAACCATATTATTTTAAATAAAGCACGTCTATAAATGTTAATGGACCCGAATAATTACTAAAACACATATATGGAAATAAACCCCTCAAGCGGTAATAATTCCATACAGCAATAATTTTAGATCATGCTTCCGTATCTTCTTCAGAGAAAACGATTAACATAAATGTATAAGTATTTTCAGAAAAAGTCCGTGTATGCGTGTGTGTCAGTGTGTATCAGGTGTCTATGAACAACATAGATCAAAAACGAAAAGTCGGTAAAGTACCAAACTCGGTAATTAAGATTAGTATTTTCCAGAGATGCGACACGAAGATTTTGAGAAAAATCTCCCACCCCCAACTACCCTTTGCGTGGAACTTTTATCGAAAGTTTTTATTTTCTAAAAAATGGCTCTAACGATCTTGATTAAAATATCGTATGCTAAAGATATTTTCTGACAAATAAAATGCATATTTTGTATATTTTGGGAATAACCTCTGAATACTACTTTGTTCTGTGTAAATTTTACGGCATTTTGCATAACTGCTAAACCGTAAGAAGTGGAGGAAAACGTATGGCACAAAAAATGTAGGGCACATTAAAACACACAATTTATGTTATATACATTTTTTTTCTTGGAGTTGATTGTTTTGTAGATATTCCTTGTTTTTAGTTTCAGCTTTATAAAGCTTAACTTTTCTCATACAGGAATTTGTCAACTCGTATCCATACAAACAAAGGAACTTCAGTCACATAGCAACCAGCTTTTGACTATCACTTTAACCTATGGTACTCCCTTATTTCGCTTCTACTTACAAGGAAACAAGTAATAAGACTATTTCTGCTTATTTTTTTTTTTCGATTAACCTGAAATAAATAGAAGCATAAGCTTTTTAACAATAATTTGTTGCACAAATGTAGAGAAAGTCATGTGAATGGAACACATCAGATTTTTACGACCTAACTATTTTTAATGCGGTAAGTCAGTATGATATGGCGGATGAAAACAAAAGTAAAAGTCAAATAGCCTGAGGTACAAAGCACATAGTTGCCCGACATCAGTCTTTTAGAATCTACCTAAGTTCTAACTACTTGACCTTTCGAATATGTGTACAGAGACACTACCGCCACACCACAGAGGTGAGCAGGTACCTTTGCTGTTCACACAGATACTTACGAGATGCAGATGGCCTGGTACTTCTCAGGTCAGATGGCCTTATCTTCAGTTGTAGTGCTGTTTTTTACTTTCTCTACACAGTAAATAGTATGTAGATAGAGAAGGTATTGCACTCCGTCTAAAAATTAGAAATTTCACCGGAAATGTATGTTTTACGGTTCTCTTATTTAAAAAAGTTAGAAAACGGTCCGTAGTGTGCGTGTGTCTATGAACACAATAATGCAAAGGTCGGTAAGATACAACTTTGTATTTAGGTTTAATATTTTCCAAGGATTGACACGAAGCTTTTGAGGAAAATATCTCCACCAAAAACTGCCCTTTACATTGAAACATTTTCCAAAAATGTTGATTTCCTCAAAAATGTTTCAACCGATGTGTGTAAGACACATAAAATGTGGATATTGACTTTTCTGGGAACAGTCTCTGAAGAGCCCTTCTTTCAGATACAACTTTGCGAATTTTACATAACTGGTAAGCCGTAAGAGATAGACAAAAATTAGATTTTAAACAAAAAGTAGCTGCCGTTAAAACACACAATTTGAATCACATATATTTTTTTAATTGAATTCACCATTTCCGAAATATTCCTTTTTATTGGTTTCAGTTTTAAAGCAATTAAACATTTCTCATACGGGAATTTGTGACTTGCTGGCCAAACAAAGAAATGGATTTCAACCACATGGTTACTAGCTGATATAAGATTTGGCTAATATTTTAGCATTTATTTCCCTTCTACTTACAAGGAAGCAAGTAATAAGACTGTTTCTCCTAATGTTTATCTCGATTAGCATAAAGTAAATAGAAGCATAAGCTTATTAACAATAATTTGTTGCAGAGCAGTAGAGAAAGTCATGTGAATGGAACTCATCAGATATTTTATTAGGTGAGTGGAAAATTTTCGCCGTGGTACTGAATGAATAATGTAGTATTTATTCCTCGGTGGAAGAAAAGTTCAACACAGATTGACCACTACCAAGGATGTAAGACTCTACAGATCCTAAATACTCCTAATAAGAAAGTTTCTTTTTTATTTTATATTGGGTAGTTAACGTGCTTTAACCTGATTGGTCATATCGGACATGCATGCATTTGGTGAAATGATGGTCAAATGATCTCGAGGTCCATGGAGCTTAAAGTTACTCGATATTCGTGTTCTCAGGATAAGAACCCCCCCCCAAAAAAAAAGATTCGAACTCTTGACCGTGAAATATGAGGCAGACACGCTACTACCACACTGCCCAGGTGGGCTTGGCATCAAAGCTATTGACGGGACATGATAGATTAAGGAAACATCTACGTACAATTAATTACTTTTTTTTTTTTTTTTTTTTTCACAATTACTAGTATGTTGACTGTGCAATACAGGAAGAAACGGCCTCTCATATTATCTTAAAATGCGAAGCTCTGGTTAGGAAAAGGTGTGAATTATTGGACTTATTACACCAAGAAGATGATCTTGTTAAAGAAAATAGATTATTCGGCCTCTCATATTATCTTAAAATGCGAAGCTCTGGTTAGGAAAAGGTGTGAATTATTGGACTTATTACACCAAGAAGATGATCTTGTTAAAGAAAATAGATTATTCAGCTACTGTCTTTCATCAGAGATACAAAGATATTTAATAAAGCTGATAATACAATAAAGCTGCAGGTTTCAGTGATAAGGGCAAATGTTCTGTCTCCTTCTTTACGAAAAGTCAACCTAAGGGATGTAAACCCAAGATTTACCAAAAACAGCCACTATTACTATTATTTCCGTCAGTTGTCAATTATTTAATGTACTTAAAAGTGTTAATTGTTAATCATGTAATGTACTTAAAAGTGTAAAGCTAGCTTCTAGCAAGCACAACTCAAAGTTGTTTACCAAACTTGGCTACTGGAAAGGGGAAGGCTCTTTGTAAATAAGAACTCTTTTCAAAGTCTTCTCGGGCTTCTAGCCAGGTAAAAACTTGGAAGTTTTTACCTGGCTAGAAGCCCGAGAAGATTTTGAATTAACACGTCGCCAGGAAAGCTTCAGTTCTTATTTTAAGAACTCTTTTGTCAGTCACGTACTATGGTGCATGTGCGTGCAATAGGGAAATAAGCGACGACGCAATCGGGTGGAGAACAGAATAGTGGAGAAATGAGTTTTTTTTCCATTGTGTGATGATGGCCACGTGGAGTTATGGTGCACTGTGGGTAAAGAATGATGCATTATGGGCTACCTCAAGGCCAAGTTGGCGGTCTTTCTGACCAATCAGAAAGAAGCAGCCATGACAGTAAATCTGCTGTATAAGTAGAAGATTGTGTGGTGTCGAGGCACTGTAACACTCTTGCATTCTTACATTCAATCTTCGTGCAGGCTGAGCTGCAACTAACGGTAGTGGATCTTCAAAACCAGGTACGTGGGAGATCTACTCTTGGTAGTGGAGTGAGTCCAGTCAACGCAAGAGCAAAACCACCTTCATACTTGGCTCTTCAACAGTCACATACTGGACACACGCAACGTGGAGCATTAAAAACGTTCCACACTCTAAGTGATGGCCACTTGTTCGTAGAAATCCAATTAATACACATCTGCAGTTCTTGAAACGAAATATTTACTAAGGACCAGCCGTCTTAGATCGCAGATGTTGCTGCTGCCTGAAGAATCTCTGCTGAGAGAGAAATGCGACTTGAAAAACACTTGTTAGTTTCTCTATAGCTTACCTATAGTAAGATTGGAATGGAAAAGGGCTTTTTAGCGGGGACTCGACACCCATTAGGAAAAATATTGTACCTATGCCCCAAGGAGAGAGGAATAAGGTGGGAGGAGACACTAGGTTGCTGAAACTAGCAGAGACGACACAAGGTTCCTAGTTTCCAGATTGAGACGCCCCGGCAGTTGAACAGGCACACCGCCTAGAATATCCAAGAGGACGGTGCATATACAACATGATTGAAATAATGAATGGAACTATGGAGGGCAGGAAATTCGGCGGATAACAGAAAACATTCCAGCGTTTACTTGATGACCCGGACAAAACACCGAACCGGCGACCACTCACTCCCGAATGCGAGTCGCATGCGATACCATCGCGCCACTTCGATAGTATTGATATGTTCCATTCATATACATTTCTCTAGCAGCTCTGCAAACAAACCATTCTTACGAAATATTATTATTTTATGTGCATCATGCTAATCAAAATAAACATAGCCAGAATTGATCGTATCACTTAATTCCTTGTAAGCAGAAGAAAAATAAGGGAATACTCTAGGCTAAACCCTCAGTCAAATAGTTTAAAGTATGTTGCTATGCGTCTGACATTGAATTCGGTTCTGTTTTCATGGCCAGGAGTAAAACATAAGATATGAAATAAATAAGAACTTACCGTTTGAGAAAAGTTTTAAGTGTTTTAAAATTAAAACCAATAATAGGGAATATTTCATAAATAGCTACAAAAAATATATATGACATAAAATGTGTGTTTCAATGTAATTTACGTTATTTTGTGAAGTACGTTTTTCTATCTATCTCATGCGGTACACCAAATATCAAAAGTCATTCAGAATCAAGAGGAATTCAGAAAATTCAGGATAGGCATTTTTGTTATGCAATTTTCTTTAATATACAAAAAGTTAGCGTTATTTTTGAGAAAAGCAAAATCATCAAATAGAATTTTTTTCCAGTTTGGGGAGGCTGGATTTTCTTGAAAATCTACGTATTGCACTCTTGGAAGATGCTGAACTTAACCCTTTGTTGTTTTAAGCGTAACTACACAAATAGGGTTGTACTGTAGTATTAATTTCATGTTATACTGACCTTCAACCATAAACGACAAGGAATCAAGACTGTTTTATATTGTAAAAATATATACAACTTTTGCCCTAAAATTGCAGTGATTTTCTTAAATGAATAAAAGAGAAAACCGACATAACTACAGCTCAATGTAACCCCATTAACTTCCAAGCAACAAACCGATTATTTTACTTGGGCTCTCCCCGTCCTTTACCACAATCACTAGGACTTGAACTTGCAACATTTGCCTTTGAATGGGTGGCCAGTCCATTACCTATCACCTAACGCTCATGGTCATTTGAACCACTTTTATGTAGTGCCTTTGGCAGCATTAAGCAAACTGGTTTTGAAGAATTTAAACTTTTAATTGACAAGAAAATATTAATAAAGGATCTACATTTATTTTCATGTCTATTTCCCCTATTATTTTATATAATACTTTTATAGGTTTATTCCCAAATATTTTTACTAGAACTCCAGTTTTAAACTTGAATTAAAGGAAAACCGGCATGTGTAGTATGCTAGTGCAGGCAACTAAGGGTTAAACACCAACCTTTCGTTTTTAAGTTATTGGGTTCACAGATACACAAGGGCCTTTTTTCTAAAAATGCTTTTTACCTTCTCTAGCCCGTATGTATAATGTACATAGTGGATAGAGAAAGTATTACATTTCGTTCAAAGCTTCGATGTGGAGGTTTCACCGGATATACATATATATGTTTGTATATGTTTTGAAGTCTCATAAGACTGAAAAATCTTTTTTATTTCTGTACACGTACTATGTGTATAGAGGAAGAATAGATATTCAACCTAAAAATTCGATACCGATATTTCGCTGGAAATGAATGTTTTGAGACATCTTGGCTACAAAAAAGCATTTTTATAGAAACATGTCCGTGTGTGTGTGTATGTGTGTGTGTGCGTTGCTCTAAAAATGTTGATTAAAATATTGCACATTAAAGATATTTAGTACATTACACATAAAATGTATATCTTGAATTTGTTGGGAATAGCCTCTGAAGACCCCTTTATTCTGGATGAACTGTTGAATTTTGCATAACTGATAAACCGTAAGAAATAGACAAAAAATTTTACACACACAATATATATATATATATATTTCGTTAAAACACATAATTAATGCCATACAAGTTCTTTTAGTAGAGATGATTGTTTCTGATATATTTATCGTTGTTTAGTTTCAGCATCAAAATACTTATACTTTTCTCATACGGGAATTCGTTCACTCCTGGCCATACAAACAAAGGGATTTCAATCACATAGCAACCAGCTTTTAAACGATTGTGACTATCACTTTAGCCTAGTATATTCCCTAATTTCCCCTTCTACTTACAAAGAAGCAAACAATACGACAATTTCTGCTAATTTTATCTCGATTAGCATGAAGTACATAGAAGAATAATCGATTTAATAATAATTCGTTTCAGAGATGTAGAGAAAGTCATGTGAATGGGACACATCAGATTTTTATAAAAAGTTATGTGTGTGTCTGTCTGTGGACAGCATATTCAAAAACGAAACTACCGATAAATACCAAATTTGGTATTTATGTTTAGTATCTTCCAGGGATGCGACACGAAGATTTTCAAGAAAATCCAACCACCACAAACTACTCTTTACATGTAAGATTTTTGAAATTTTTGTTTTTCTCAAAAATTACCCTTAACAACCTTGATTAAAATATTAAAGATATTTATGTAACAATTGAAATTTATAATTTGAATTTTCTGGTAATAGCCTCTGAAGACTTCTTTATTATGGATGAATTTTAATGAAGTTTACATACTGGCAAAACGCAAGATATAGACAAAACTTATAAAACATAAAATGTAAATCTTGTTAAAACACACAATTTCTGTCATATACAGTTTTTTCGTAGAGTTGACCATTTTTTAGATATTCCTGGTCATTGGTTTCAGTAAACTGTTTTCATACGGAGTTTCTCAATGCAAAGAAACGGTTTTCAAGCACATGGAAACAAGTTTTCAAAACATTTTACTATCCCTTTAGCCTAGTAAATGTATTCCCTATTTCCCTTCTACTTACAGGGAGATAAGTAACAAGACCATTTCTGCTAATGTTTATCTCGATTATCATGAAGTAGATAGAAGAATAAACTTTTTAACAACAATTTACTGCCGAAGTCATGTGAATGGAACACATCAGATTTTTTCATTTTATCTGTTCATTATAAACATTTTTCAAAGTGAGCATCATATTTGTCACCCTTGTTTACCAAGTAAAGGAAATACAATTTCAAAATATCATCAGATGCATACTGTTTCTGGTCCATTAAATAAACAATACAGCATAATTATAACAAAGCTGATGTGTTACACGCATAGCATTTTTTTCTTCACATTATCTATAGAGTAGGTATACAAACTGGCATTTCTCTCTCTCTCTCTCTCTCTCTCTCTCTCTCTCTCTTTCTCTCTAATTTATTTTAATAAATATTTTCAGAAGTAATTACATGGCACATTCCCTAAGAGATACAAAGGAAACAAAGATAGACAATGTTTTACAACTGAACGTTATAAACCAGCTATAGTATTCCATATTCTTTCTTTATAATCGTGAGAAACAACTGATAATTGGTGTAAAATAATGAACAATTAATAACAATGTCTTAGAAATGGTTGACGCTCAAAATGTTATTCTGAAAAATTTTGTTCATTCTGGGGGGCAATCCGTTTTCACCAATCGCTTAATGTTTGCCAGGTATACAAGATTAATTTTCTTCAGAGGTAAGTGGAATACATAACTAACTCAAGATATACATTTTCTTCTTTATGCAAATATATTTATATGAGGTATTTAAATCAATACCGTTTAAGGGGGAGCAACTCGAACACGTCCAAAAGCATTTCAATGTATCTTTGGTTTACAAGATCAACAGTTTATTAATAATATTTTATTTTGTATTTTTTGAAGTGCAAGTTTGTAGGATAAACTGACAAAATAAGTTTGTTGCGTTGTTTGGGTGCGAGAGTTTTCTTAAAACCCTTGGATATCTGTGTACGTCTTGTTTAAATTGGGAAATCAAGTTACTGATCTGATTTTGTGCAATAAATTAAGCATCTTTGGTACGTTTCAAAATTTTCTTCAGCGGAGAATCTGGTCAAGTCAATTTCGTAAGAGTGTTCCATTTAAGTTTCATTTACATGTTATGTTGCTTTCTTATAGTATGCTTTTAATATTCTTGTTTCCTTTTCTTGTATCATTTTCGTGTTTATATTCTAAGACTTTTCATGCGGCTAGTAAGGAAAATATCAACTTTTATGTTAAGAAATGCCAAAGTCCCCTTAGCCAAAAAATTATAACATATATGGTGAGGTTAAAAATGTAAAGTCCATAAGCAAATGGGTATTATGCTTATTAGCTACAATATATGTTTATATTCCCGATATAGTTGATAAAATTGTTTATTTCACAAACGATTACCTCGATTAAAATGTAGTGAAGTGGATAGAAAAAAATCTAATGTCTTCCATTCACATGACTTTCTCTACATCTCTGCAAGAAATTATTGTTAAAAAGTTATGCTTCTATTTACTTCATGCTAATCGAGAAAAAATTAGCAGAAATAGTCTTATTACTTGTTTCCTTGTGTAGAAGCGAAAAAAGGGGGTACCATAGGTTAAAGCGATAGAAAAAGCTGGTTGCTATGTGACTGAAGTTCCTTTGTTTGCATGCACAGGAGTTGAAAAATTCCTATATGAGAAAAGTAAGTTTTTTAAAGGTGAAATCTAAAACAAGGAATAACTCAAAAACGAACAACTCCACAAGCAAAATGTATGTAACATAAATTGTGTGTTTTAAAATGCTCTAAACTTTTTTTCAGGAAAGTTTTTGTCCATCTCTTACGGTTTAGCAGTTACATAAAATACCGTAAAATCCATCCAGAATAAAGAGGTCTTCAGAGGTTATCCCCAGAAAATGCAAGATATACATTTTACTTGTCAGGTAAATATGTTTAATATACGATATTCCAATCAAAATTGTTAGAGCCATTTTTTAAAAAAATGAACATTTTCGAAAAATGTACCATGTAAAGGGTAGTTTGGGGTGGGGGGGATTTTTCTCAAAATCTTCGTGTTGCATTCCTGGAAGATACTAAACTTAACCGACTTTTCGTTTTTGAGTTATCGTGTTCACAGACACACGGACACACGGACACATGTTCACACACACACACGGACCTTTTTCTGAAAATGCTTTTTTTGAATACCGGGGACCCTAAAACATATATTTCCGATAAAAGCTCGATATCGAATGTTTAGGTGGAGTGCAATACCTTCTCTATACACTATGTACATAGTACGTGTAGAGAAAGTAATACATTTTCGTAACAATAATTTGTATACACAATAGAGGTTAGAGAAATTCAATCAGATTTTCCTGTGCAGTTGCATAACCAAACAGTAATTAAATGAATAGTATTTCACACACTAACCAGTAAAGTTGGCAGCAGTTGGTGCGCGCACGCTGTTGATGAATCTGCGAGTTTGTCACGGGTTCTTAGTGGCTAAGCGTGACGAAAGCATACTAATGAAACTGTTTTCCATAACTGCCAAGGGCGGGGTACATACAACATGCGGCGGGACCCGAGAGTGCTACGATGTGCGAGCAATTGTAACTCCACACTTTATCAGAAGAAGCATAGCAGAACTGAAGTACGCTTCAAACTTTAAACCATAATGACATTGTAGGCACGAGCAGGAACATTTTATCCTTATTACATCAAATCATGAATCGTACTTCCTCTGAGTAGCAGTTAACAATAAAATATGTTAAAAAAATCTGATGTGTTCCATTCACATGATCTTTCTCTGCAACACTTTATTGGTAAAAAGCTTATGCTTCTATTTAGTTCATGCTAATCGAGAAAAACCAACAGAAATTGCTTCCTTGAAAGTAGAAGCGAAATAATGCTTTTTCTTTTTTGGTAGTGCTTAACGCCCGCTTTAACTACTTATGGCACCGCAGGTGGTGACTGATGATACATGAATGAAGATGGAGCCCCGGTGGAATGCGATGGCGGAGGAAACTGGAGAACCCGGAGAAAACCCGCCCCAGCGTCCCTTTTTTGTTTTTTTAAATACAGTTCCGGAGTCTGATCGGGACCCCGACACTGTATACCCTACTCTTTATTTACCTAATGTTATTACTGTGATTACCGTATTTCTGTTTTACTTCTTACACACACATACACAAACATATAACACCCATGCCCAAGGCGGGTCTCGAACCCACGATCCCCTGCGCTGCGAAACACCAAAGCGAGACGCTTTAGCGAGCGCGGCCATGGGGACCGGCTTCGCTTTGTCCACCACAAATCTCACTTGCGGTCACTCGGGATCGAAAGGCGAATGGTCTAACCACTCGGCCACGGTGCGGCCCCAAATAATGGAGTACCATAGGTTAAAGTGATAGTCAAAAGCTGGTTGCTATGTGACTGAAGTTGTTTTGTTTCTATGGACATAAATCGACAAATTCCTGTATGAGAAAAGTATGCTTTTCAAAGCTGAAACCAAAAAACAGGAATATCTAAAAAACTACCTACTCCACGAAAAACTGTAAATTACATAAATTGTGTGTTTTATCGTGCTCTACATTTTTGTGTAGTGAGTTTTTGTTTATCTCTTACGGTCTACCAGTTACACAAAATAATAAAAATCATCTAAAATAAAGAGGTTTTTAGAGGCTATTTCCAGAAAATTCAAGATATACATTTAATTCGGAAAGTAAACATCTTAAATATAATGAATTTTAATAAAAATCGTTGGAGCCATTTTTAAAATAATCAAAATTTTCGAATTTTTTTCCATGAAAAGGGTAGTTGGGGGTGGGCGGATTTTCTTGAAAATCTTCGTGTCGCATCCTTGGAAGATACCAAACTTAAATACCGAATTTGGTTTTTAAGGTATTTTCTTTTCTGAGCTAATCTGCCCACAGATACACACACATACACACACGGAAAGTTTTCTAAAAATGTTTTTTTTTTTTGGATTCAGGGGGTCTCAAAACATATATTTTCAGTGAAATTTCGATATGGAATTTTTGGGTGCAATACAATACCTTCTCTATACGTACATATGTACATAGTACGTATAGAGAAAGTAAAAATCCAAGTAATATTCACATTTTGAACAAACTATTGTTTGAAACTTCAAAGTACAGCTATAAAACTTAGTGAAAGGTTTAAAGTTATTCTTCTGAATGAAATAACATTGATTGTAAACTTCAGGAAAATATATATTTTTTACCTACTGAGCCCAATTTGCCTTCCAATTAACTGAAGCTCTATTTCTGTAGGCGCGTGTTTTTAAACAAAACCCCCCAATTTTAAATCTGAATTTCTGGCAAACGTTTTACTTTTTCTAAATGTACTATGTACCTACATGGAGTATAGAGAAGGTATTGTATTGCGCCCAAAAATTCGATACCGAGATTTCACCGGAAATATATGTTTTGCAACTCCCGAATCCATAAAAAGCAATTTTAGAAAAATGTATGTGTGTATGTGAATGATAGGCTCTGTGTGCGTGTGTGAGTATGTGTGTGTATGTGAGCAGCATAGCTCAAAAAAGTTCGTTTAGTACCAAACTTAATATTTAAGTTCATTATCTTCCACGGATGAGACACGAAGATTTTCAAAAATATCCCCTATCCCCCAACTATCCTTTACATGGAAAAAATTCGAAAATTTATTTTCTAAAAAATAGCTCTAACGATTTTGATTTAAATCTCTTATATTTAAGCTATTTAATCGAAAAATAAAACGTAGATATATTTTCTAATTTCTGGGAATAGACTCTGAAGATCTCTTTATTCTGAATGAATAAGTAAACTAGTAAGCCGCAAGAGATGGACAAAAACTTACTCCGCAGATCACACAATTTGTGTCATATACATTCTTTCCGTGGTGTTGACCGTTTTACAGATATTTCTCATATGGGAACTTGTCAACTCCTGGCCACGCAAACAAACGTACTCCAATCCCATAATATCCAAATTTTAAAACATTTGACTGTCGCTATAGGCAAGTGTATTTCCTTCTGCTTGCAAGGAATTAAGTAATAAGCTGATGTTTATCTAGATTGTCATGAAGGACAGAACTTAGTTTATTAAAAATAGTTTGTTAACAAATATATTCTCTCCATATGAAGCAATTTTTTACTAATTTGTTTCAATATTTTTATACTGACTTTCAAAAGTACATTAAAGAAAACGACTGTGTTGTTTTCCGAAATAACGCTCCAGTTTTGATAACTAAATTATTGTTTGTTTGAAAATCAAGAATTTTGTAGAGTAGGAAAAGCAAAACATTTTGTACAATAATAAGGGTTAATACAAGAATATGTAAGGACAGAAGGTCTGTAAGCTCATTTACTGTTAAACTTGAATTGTTTTAAAAAGCATCGCCTGGCTCATTTGCATTTAGCAGTCAATTTAGAGATAAAAATCTGATGTGTTCCATTCACACGACTTTCTCTACATCTCTGAAATAAATTATTGTTAAACATGTTATACTTATATTTACATCATGCTAATTGAGAAAAAATTAGCAGAAATAGTCTTATTACTTGCTTCCTTGTAAGTAGAAGCGAAATAAGGGAGTACACTAGGTTAAAGTGATAGTCAAAGGCGGGTTGCTATGTCACTGAAGTTTCTTTGTTTGTATGGACACGAGTTGATAAATTCCTGTATGAGAAATGTACAAGTTTTTCAAAGCTGAAACCAATAACAAGGAATATCTCAAAATCGATGAACTCCACGAACAAAAATTATATAACATAAATTGTGTGTTTTAATGTGCTCTACATTTTTGTGTGGTAGGGTTTTGTCCATCTCTTACGGTTTAGCAGTTATGCAAAATTTCGTAAAATTCATAAAGTAGTCTTCAGAGGCTATTACCAGAAAATTCATGATATACATATTATTTGTGAGGTAAATATCTTTAATATACGACATTTTAATCCAAATCGTTGAGCCATTTTAAGAAAATCAAAATTTTCGACAAAAGTTGTAAATAAAGAGTAGTTGGGGGTGGGGGATTTTCTTGAAAATTTTCGTGTCGCATCCTTGTAAGAAACCAAACTTAAATACCAGGTTTGGTATTCAACAGTCTTTTCGTTTTTGAGCTATGCTGTCCACAGACACACACACAAACACACACACGCACACACACATGGCCCTTTTTGTAAAAATGCTTTCTTTGGATTCAGGGGAACCCAAAACATGCATTTCCGGTGAAATCTCTGTATTGAATTTTTGGGTGGAATGCAATACCTTCTCTATACACTATGCGCATAGTACGTGTAGAGAAAGTAAAAATTGTTATTTAAATAACCAACTAAGCTTGAATTTTGATAATGGCAATGGTGTGTGTGGTACAAGTAACTGCTATAAATTTTAATAAAATATCTTACATGCCTACTGTGGATTTTCCTAATTTCACAGTTGCATCACCTCTAATCTATCCAAAAGGCCAATATCAATATGTGACTGGAAATACATACCTACATTAAAGAATCCCGAGAAGAAAGCACGCGTGTGTAAGAAGCAACCTTTAAAAGTTAATAAATACCCAAATTAAGTATCTAAGTTCATATATTCTGCCAAAAATGGAATGAGAATGATCTTAATAAAATCTCCCTCTTCAAACTCTTATGGAAGAAAGATTTGTTATTTTCTATTTCCTCAAGATTGGCTGTAACTATTCTTATGATGATAATACCATATTTTAATATATTTAAGAGAAAAATATGTGTGTAAGTGATAATCCAAAAACGAATTCGATCATTTGGACAAATAATTAGAATGGGAGACTGCCAAAGAAAGGGATGCGATGGACACCAGATGTAAGAAACAGCAAGACTAAATGGAAACTGGATAAACGGAAAAATAAAATATGTGGTACTTGAAAGCCTACAGAAAACAAATGTTTTTTTGGATTAGAAACGGCGGAGAAGGCCAATAAAATAGTGAAGTTTTGAATATTATATGCACTATTTTTAACTTTGGTTGAGAAAAACTACATAATATCCTACTACTATTACTACTACTACTACTACTACTACTACTACTACTACTACTACTACTAATAATAATAATAATAATAATAATAATAATAATAATACATATGCATGATAAGCAGATACTTTGAATTTCCTATGAATTGCTTGTGAACAGGTGTAAAATAAAATTATATCATTTCATATTAGCGGTAAACCTTATCATATAGTGGTCTTAATACTCGTTAATATACATAAGTATGCATATCAAATACATGGTTTTGTCTCATTAATATGACCACTCACCTCTCACCTGGTTCGATTGCAGGTGACAGCATGTGGGAAAGTGTATGGAGGTCAGCTTAGAACAATAAGATTTGTGTTTAAATATATGACTATCGGCACGTTGTGTTATATTGTCACACGTTTTAATGTAAGCATTTTGCAAACGTTTACTCGATGAATACAAGAGATAAAATCAAAATGTTGTAACGTCAAAAGTCTCAGAAATTAAAATGTTTTCATCTCTCCTACTTATTTAAGGCTAAGATTTCCCTAAACAAGGGTTTACACATTAAAAATATATATGATACCTCAAAAGTCTCAGAAATTAAAATGTTTTCATCTCTCCCACTTATTTAAGGCTAAGATTTCCTAAAACAAGGGTTTACACAAAAATATATATGATACCTCAAAAGTCTCAGAAATTAGAATGTTTTCATCTCTCCCACTTATTTAAGGCTAAGATTTCCTAAAAATAGGGTTTACACATTAAAAATATATATGATACCTCAAAAGTCTCAGAAATTAAAATGTTTTCATTTCTCCTACTTATTTAAGGTTAAGATTTCCTAAAACTAGGGTTTACACAAAAATATATATGATACCTCAAAAGTCTCAGAAATTAAAATGTTTTCATTTCTCCTACTTATTTAAGGCTAAGATTTCCTAAAACAAGGGTTTACACATTAAAAATATATATGATACCTCAAAAGTCTCAGAAATTAAAAGTGTTTTCATCTCTCCTACTTATTTAAGGCTAAGATTTCCTAAAACAAGGGTTTACAAAAAAATATATATGATACCTCAAAAGTCTCAGAAATTAAAATGTTTTCATCTCTCCTACTTATTTAAGGTTAAGATTTCCTAAAACAAGGGTTTACAAAAAAATATATATGATACCTCAAAGGTCTCAGAAATTAAAATGTTTTCATCTCTCCTACTTATTTAAGGCTAAGATTTCCTAAAAATAGGGTTTACACTTTAAAAATATATATGATACCTCAAAAGTCTCAGAAATTAAAATGTTTTCATCTCTCCCACTTATTTAAGGCTAAGATTTCCTAAAACAAGGGTTTACACTTTAAAAATATATATGATACCTCAAAAGTCTCAGAAATTAAAATGTTTTCATCTCTCCCACTTATTTAAGGCTAAGATTTCCTAAAACAAGGGTTTACACTTTAAAAATATATATGATACCTCAAAAGTCTCAGAAATTAAAATGTTTTCATCTCTCCCACTTATTTAAGGCTAAGATTTCCTAAAACAAGGGTTTACACATTAAAAATCACATGACTCACTCTACATCCCTGCAAGAAATTATTGTTAAAAAGATTATTCTTCATCTACTTCATGCTAATCGAGATAAACATTAGCAGAAGTTGTCTTATTATTTGCTTTCCCCATGTACAAGGGAAAGAAGTGAATGAACTGGACCAAAGCGATTGTCAATTCTTATAAAAGCTGTTTACTTGTGGGGGAAATCCGTTTCTTTGCTCGCCAGAAGTTGACAAATTTCCGTATGAAAAAAAATTTAAGTATTTTAAAACTGAAATCAGTAACAAGGCTTATCTCAATTCAACGAGAAAGAAAAATAAATATACATAAACTGTGTGTTTTAACGAGATCTACATTTTTATGTAATACATTTTTGTCTATCTCTTACGGCTTTTTTATAATAACGTACTTAAATATATTTATTTTATATATAACAATATTTATACTTGAGGGTCGAAATATGCTTTTTTATTTCCTTGTTTTCTGTTTCCTCGGCGTTTTTACTTTCTCTACACGTATTATGTATATACTGTACAGAGACGGTATTGTATTCCACCCAAAAATTCCATACCGAAATTTCAAGGCAAATAATGTTTTGGGTCAATCTGAATCCAAAAAAAGTTTTTTTTGAAAAAGTTCCGTGTGTGTGTGTCTGTGGACAGCATAGCTCAAAAAAGAAAATACCATTAAATACCAAACTTGGTATTTAAGTTTGGTATCTTCCAAGGATGCGACAAAAAGATTTTCAAGAAATTCCCCCCACTCCCAACTACCCTTTACATGGAACTTTTTTCCAAAATTCTGATTTTCTCAAAAGCTTCTGCTTCTATTTATTTAATGCTAATCGACAAAAATTTAGAAGAAATAGTCTTATTACTTCCTTCCTCGTAAGTAGAAGGGAAATATGGGCTTATCATGGGTTAAAGTGATAGTGGAAAGCTGGTGCTTTGAGATTGAAGTTCCTTTGTTTATATGGACAGGCTGTATGAGAAAAGTATAAGTTTTTAAAGCTGAAACTAAAAACAAAGAATATCTCAAAAACGATCAACTCCACAAAAAATGTATGTAACATAAATTGTGTGTTTTAACGTGCTCTACATGTTTTGTGTTGTAAGTTTTTGTCCATCTATTACGGTTTAGCAGTTATGCAAAATTCCGTAAAATTCATCCAGAATAAAGTAGTCTTCAGGGGCTATTCCCAGAAAATTCAAGATATACATTTTATTTGTCAGGTACATATCTTTAATATACAATATTTTAAACAAAATCGTTACAGCCATTTTTGAGAAAATCAAAACTTTCGAAAAAAGTTCCATGTAAAGGGTAGTTTGGGGTGAGGGGATTTTTCTCAAAATCTTCGTATCGCATTTCTGGAAAATACTAAACTTAAATACAAGTTTGGTTGGTACTTTACCGACTTTTTGGGTTATGGTGTTCACAGACACACGGACACACACCTACACACACGGACCTTTTTCTGAAAATGCTTTTTTTGAATACAGGGGACCCTAAAACATATATTTTCGGTGAAATCTCGGTCAAATTTTTGGGTGGAGTGCAATACCTTCTCTATACACTATGTACATAGTACGTGTAGAGAAAATAAAAATTAAAACTTGGTGTTTAAATTGAACATCTTTCAGGACATTTTTCAAGCAAATATCCACAACTCAGCATTTAAGTGAGCCCATTATTGGTTGAAACTTTTTATTAAATTACCATACGCTTGTACTGTTTGCAATAGTAATGTGCAGCTTAAGAACCCCTCAAGTCCTGTTCATATCGACTAAACTGTTGACAATCTTGTCTTGACATAAATTAGACAGGGAACCGTACGACTATTGTGGGAATACACTATTCTTAAAGTACACAACTTACGTTAATATGTTTTTATGCGTTGCGTATTAAAGCCAGCTTTGAAATATTTCGTTTTCAGCTTCCACAAGTTCCCAAGTACGTTATCCTACGGACATGCTTGAAAGTTTGAGATTCATGTTGTTTCTTTAAACTGAAAACTCCGTCCCGTTGTCACAGCTAAGCACTTTAATACTGTTTACGCTCGATATACATAATTCTTGCTTAATGTAAAGTATAATATATAAAGTGAATAATCTTACATGAGTAACCCTTTACCTGTAGCTATAAGTACAGTAATATTGAACGATGTGAGCACAATTGTTAGAGGTACACAGACCATGTGACTGTTTACAAAAGGTCGTTGTTTTTAACAGATATCTCATGGGAAATAAACTGTTCAGTGACTTACAAATATATTGGGAGTAATGTTACTGCGTGTGCCTAGTTTAATAATAATATTAACAATATTAATAATAATACCCCTCTACTTTGTAAGGTATAAGTGACCTACAATGATTCAGTAATTTTAAAGTAAATTATTAAAACGCTTTCATTATCTAGAAAGTAGTGGGGCGATTAATTTCACTATTTGCCATACTTTATATTGACTTTACTCAAACATTTGTAAAAGGATTAGTAAACGGTAAAGTATGAATGTCTTTTAAATGCGCTTAGTGCAATACCAGGTGGTCCAACTGCCGCATATTTAACGTGTACTGGTAATAGTGGACTTTGCCTTGGTATCAGCGCGGATTGTGAGCGGGTCGCTCTCGCCCATTCTCCACTGCCAGGTTCAACTTCAACACTTTGAGTTCTGCACTCTTTAACGCTCCAAGGAATATCTACACACACGCCACCTGGTAGTAACTTGACAAATCACTGATCGAATACTTTTGTACCAAAATATCATTAATATATAATTTATTGGGGAAACTGAAATACACACAAGGAAAGTTCCGTTGTTCAAAATTGGAATTGCAGGGTTGTCTGACTGTGATAGCGTAATTTTCACAAATTCTTCCTTGAAGCGGTTTTGACCCAGAGTGATATTTAGGTATTTTCTCGAACGTGGAAGGAATGCTTGTGTCGTGGAAGGAATATAAGAATATATCTCTCTCAAAGGTTGAAAGATTAATGCTCTTAAAGTGGCTCAACTTTAATACACTTTATCTCTCTTTAAAATGTTGCTTTTAACAACTACAACAATTGTGGAAGATTTGAATCAATCTTGCTCTTCAAAGTTCTCCTGAGAAAACTTTAGGGTGTATCAAAAAGTAACGCACAATAATTTTTTCTGCCTTGGTATTGTAGCTTGAATGTTGCAATTTCACACAGATATAGTTTAAAGTTGTCACTTAGGAGGGTATTTTTGTTTCATGTGTAACTCTAACGAAAGAAGCGTGAATACGCAACAAAGATGGCGCTCATGCTTCTGTCGCCCACGTGTGAAGAGCAGAGAGGTATGGTTCGATATTTGTGAGCCAAAGGGCACAAATCGATTGAAATTCAGAGGGACATATAGGGCTGATTGTATGGACCTTAGCAATGCAGGGTTGACAGATTGGGCGAAAATCGCGGATTGTGCTACTAAATTAATGACTTTGGAACCAAATTTTAATTGAGGCGATTTGCGAGTTTTTTGGGCTATTTCTTTAATCATGAAAATATTTTAAATTTATTCCTGTATAAGTTATATTGTTTCACAAATTAAAGAATATATTAAAATGTATAGCTATAGTATATTCGTTTAGTCACCGCTATGAAAATAGCGCCCGTTGTAAATACCTGCAACCTGCAATCTCAGAAGAGAAATAAGATGCTCTAATACAGTGTTTCCCAACCTTTTGAAGTTCACTGTACCCTTGGGAATAGCATTAAACACCAGGGGCACCTTGAATTAAAAGAAAATTAAGCTTAATATGTTAATTTATTGAAATATTATATAATAATAACGTACACAATAACATAATACAGTAAACTTTACTACAATCACTGAGTAAAAGTACATCAATAAATTTTGTTCGATTAATGATTAATGTGAAACTTGTGATTGATGCTTAGAGCACAGATATGTGATGTCGGGTCTTACAGTTGACAGTGAAACACGCAAATCATCCTCAAGGTTATTCAGGCTATTTTTTGCTTTGCATTTTATTGTCACCATAGCAGAGAAGGCTTGCTCGCATAGATAGGATGTTGAAAAGGGCAAAAGTGCGTTAATTGCTTTCTTCATTAGGTTAGGGTAGTCCTCTCTCCGTTGAAGCCAAAAACTAGCCACCGACGCCTCACACTTGGTGAACTTACCTTTGAGTGTGGAATCAGCGCAAAGATCAATAAATTCATCTCGTTCGCAAGCAGTGAAATCTATTTCCTCTGCACTATCTACGGAATCAAATGGTGAGACAACCCAGTCGAGATTCGTAGTGGAAATAGTTGGAAAGTACGCATCTATTGCATCTTGCAATCTTGATAAGTGATCACAAATGCAGTCTTTCAGTTTACCCAGATATTTATCTCCTGCAACATTAAGAAGAGATGGAAAGTCCGACAAATCTCCTTTTTGAACTGCAGACTTCCAAGAACTAAGTTTTCTTTTAAAACCTTTGATTTTATTGGTTGAGGAGATTATTATTTCATGTCGACCCTGTATCGAAACATTCAATTCATTCGGCTTATGAAAAATATCTGCCAGATACGACAGTTCAAAACACCAAGAATCACTTAGTAAGAGCTCATGAAATGTGATTTTCATCCTTAAAAAAGTTTTTAGCTGTTCTTTAAGTTCGAGAAACCGGTTCAATACACGATCCCGCGACAACCACCTTACTTCTGTGTGAAGTAACAAAGAGGTATGAGCTGCATCCGTTGCGCGACATAACTGCTCAAAAATTCTGCACTTTAAAGGTCGAGACTTCATATAGTTCACCATTTTCACAACTTGGTTAAACACTTCAGCAAAATCTTCATTACACGCTTTCACGACTAATGCCTCTCTATGCAGAAAACAATGAGTTATAATAATGGATGGATTTTCATTCAGAGCTCTGGCAGTAAAACCTTTAATTTTCCCAGACCTAGATGGTGCACCATCTGTACATATACCACAACAGTCTTTCCATGAAAGATCATGGTCATTGAGATAGGAATTAATAGAAACGAAAATATCATGGCCTGTGGTTGTAGTCTCCAGCGGTCTACAGAACAGAAACTATTCACTAATATCCTTTTCATCAATATATCTGATAAAACCAAGGAGTTGCGGATTGTCACCAATATCGAGCCTCTCATCTACTTGCAAAGCAAATGTTCTATAAGTTTTTATTTTCTCCGTGACTTGTTCGTTGATATTGCATGACATTTCAGATATCCTGCGGCTGATTGTGTTGTTGGACAGAGGAACTTTCGAAATTTGATTAGCTGCTCCTTCGCCAAGTATTATTGAAACTATAACTTGACATGCAGGGCCAATGATTTCCTCTCCAAGAGTATGAGGTTTCTTTTTTTTTTAGCTATCAGTTCTACTACTTTAAATGAGGCTTCAAGAGCAGTTTCACCTTTGGTCATTCTCTTTACCATTCGCACAGCTGTTTTCTTCTCCCCTTCTAATATATGTGAAAAATACATTACACTTTTCTGTGACACACTAGGATGCTTTGTTGTAAGATGCCGCTTCAGTTTGCTAGGTACCATGGCCTCGTTGCTAAGTGTTTCGCCACAAACTAAACACACAGGGATAGGGGTTTCCTCGTTGTTATTCCACTTAAATCCATACGCTAAGTAACTGTCCTGGTATGTTCTTTTCCTTCGTTTGTCTTCTTTATGTGGTGAATTCGACGGTCCGGGAGAAACTGTAAGATTTGGCTTCTTAAAGCAAGCAGTAGGAGCCGATTGTTCACTTTCACTGTCCTGGCGTTTACGTTTAACAATGAACTTATCCATAGCTAAACACTGTGAATCAACGCGAGGAAGACAACTGATAGCGCCAAGCGGCGTACACTTTTATATATTCATCTGTTGAAGTCTCGGGAATGTTCGTGAGGAAGCGAGTAGTCTCGGGAATGTTCGGCAGGATATAGCTGCAATGCCATCTGTGGGATACTAGTATAACTGAATTACTGAAATGAATCGACCACTATCACCATCTGCCGTGCATGAGAGTAATTGATTTGACTTATTTTATTTGAAGACCTTACAAGACTTAAGGCTTCAGTAGAAGGTATTTTTTTTTGTTTATCTCAATATCTCGCGGCCCCCCTTAGCCAATCACACGGCACCCTAGGGTGCCGGGGCACACCGGTTGGGAACCGTTGCTCTAATGTTTTCCTTGTTCCCTTTCTTTTCTTACCTCGCTATTACCGCAGTCGCGCGATTTCAAGAGAACTTTTTTAAATCCAAAGCAGCAGTCCAGTGCAAACACATCTTAATATTTTATGTAGTGGTGTTGATGTTTGAATAGCACATTGTTACTGTAAATGCAGTTATACAGTAATATGAGTAAATAATATGGTTCTTAATGGTTAAATAGGGAATACGTAACAAACATTTTAACAAGAGTAAACGTTCCTGCTTTGCGAAGAGTCCCGCGTTTGATTCCCGGCTAGGGGTAAAAATTTTTCTCTAGTCAAAATTATTCCCTATCTTACCAAGAGTCAGTCGCGGCCTGGCTCTTGGCCCATTCACGTCACGTGAGCTGGAGAGCGCCTGTGTGTTAGTGGCCTCTCGGTTTTCGTGATGTTTTGTATATATTGTGTTAGCAGTGAAATGGAGCAACAGAAGGCAGTGCCTAAAAATACCATAAAGCTTACTAAGAGCGAGCAACGACCTACGGCTTTTGAAACACACAAATGGATGCACAGTACATTGGAACTCCTTCCAGAACAGGTACTCACAATTCAATTGGTAGGTAAAGAAAATGCTGATTATATAAAGTTCCTCCAGTGCAGTGTTTGTGAAGACATCTTACGTTAGCATGAGGGAATCTTTCAGTTTTCTCTAATGTCCGGTGAAGTGACAAATGGTCAAATTACGGCAGCAGACAAAGAATATACCTTGGTTCGCGTCTGCAATGTAGCACCGGAAATTAGTAATGACAGGGTTACATACGAGCTACAACAATACGGCAAAATATTGAACATCAATACTGATGGTTGGTCTGGTCGCTAGAGATTTCCAGTTTACACAGGAATACGCCTGCTACATATTCAGCTTAGCAAGCCAATTCCATCAGTATTAAAGATTGCAGGTTTTGAGGCCTACATCACTTACAGTGGACAGGAACAAGTATGCTTCATTTGTAAAGATAACACGCATCTGAAAGCACATTGTCCTTAACGCTGGTTACGAGCACCTGTTTCTTCTCAGTCCCGACTTCAGCGGCGACTTCTGAGTGGTCTGTTTAAGGCAGTGACCGCCATCGGCGGTGTGGCAAGTGATGAAGTGTCTACTGCAGTAGACGCGCAACAGGGCGTGTCCGAGTTTACTTCTGTTCCATCTTCTAATTTGGAAATTGCAGTACTGACATCGGCCACTTCGAAAAATACCAATATTGACATCGCGGCGACCCCTTCTACCTCGTCCGATGGTGCTGCCTCAGACTCTTTACAGAGCAGTCGTCCGGAAGAAGAACCAGACTCCAAGAAGTTGAAAGGAGAGAACTTCCTGTCTCTGCGGGTTGAATCTGTACATCGGAAAGTGCCATTAGAGAAAGAACCACTGTCGCGGGATCCCAGACTTCGTAGCATGGAACCTCCCCCTGGTCGGATGAAGTGAACCGTTACTTGACGTTGAAGGTTCAACGTATGAATTCTTCCGAAGTGTCTCTGTTAACAGCAATAACCCGGATGATGATTATGACATGACTGATCAGCAAACAGATAGCGTTTCGCAACAACACAGAGTACATTCGTATGCATTACCGACGGCTGCACGGAAAACTCCCAGCCAGGACAGCGGCGGAACCAATTAAACTTTCTCCAGTCTGGTAATATAAAGTCTATACGTCTTGCTTCCTACTATTGATTCTCCCTTCTACCCATTTTTCAGAATTCTCCCTTCTTCACATAATTCCGCATGATACCTCTGCACGTCCTTGTCACTATTAATGTTAATGGCATTCGAAATCCAGTGACTCAGAGTCTACTCGCACAGTTTCTACAGCTCCATGATGTCGACGTGGGATTTTTGCAAGAAATTAATGTGCCTGCTCTTGATTTTCCGTATAATTACGAGAACATTGTTAGTCTTGGCCCAGACGGCCGCGGAACGGCGTTGATTTACAGAAAAGGGATGTACATATATAATGTCAACCTCCACCTTTCAGGACGCCTCATCTTCGCGATATACACCGATATATTCTTAGTGAACTTATAGGCACCTTCTGGATCTCAACGTCGATGTGAACGCGAATCTTTCTTCAAAACAGCTCTTCTTACGGCCCCTTCTAAGGGTTCAAAGGTTCTCGTCAGAGGAGATTTAACTGCACTGTTGGCATCAAAGATCAACGTGGGAAGCCCAAAATTAGTCCTATGCTCAATCAGATTACGACGCAATTTGATCTTGTGGATGCTTGGGAGTCCAAATATGCTTCTCATGTGGACTTTACCTTTTTCCGTGGTTTGTCCGCTTCTAGAATTGGCAGTTTTGATTTTTCTCGGGTTTCTGTTTCCACTGTCCATCTTGTACGAGTTCTCCCTCTTACTTTTAGTGACCATCATGCAGTTGTAGTTTCAATCAAACGAATTTAGCATATTCCCACTCCTGGGAGAGGCTACTGGAGGATTCCTGTGTCTGTTATCTTGGAGGAACAGTATCGACGAGAGTTTGGTTTGTTGTGGGGGAAGTTACAACCCTCCTTTATTGCCTCCCACAACAAACTCTCTTGGTGACCTTTATAAGGCTAAGTCAGCAATTATTTCCTTCTTCAAACAGATAGTTTTCCAATGGGCTAGAGAACGCCGTGAGCTGGTCGACTTCTATTATACTGTTTTACGGGATCTTATCAATCTTCAAACGGCCGGCCTCGACGTGTCCCACCATCTTCATGCCATCAAGGAACAAATCTCCCTCAAACAATTGGAAATCCTTCGCCTTCGTGATGTGTCGCATCGTCGCCGAATGGCTGCAGAAGAAAAAGTCTCACTCTTCCACCTTGCTGGCGACCGCAAGCAATGAAATCAACGCTTTATACCAGAGCTCTGTGACAATGGGCGTGTACTTTCTGGGACCTCTGCCATCCTGAACTGTTTTCATGATTATTTCAGATATTCCTTTTCCAAACGTCGACAGCAATCCCGCTTTGTCTCCACTGCCTTTTCGGGTATCTTCGTAGCTCGGCTTTTCTCTTTATGCCCTATTACCACCGAGGAACTTTCTGCAGGTCTGAAAAGCGTAAAACAGAACACCGCTCCTGAACCAGATGGTATTCCCTATGCTTTCTATTCTACATTCTGGGATGTTATTGCTGCAGAACTAACCGTGGTGTTTGAAGAAGTTCGCTGGACTGCAGTGATTCCAGAGAAATTTGTTGAAGATGTAATTATTCTGCCCCCAAAGCATCAACTTTCTAGAACTGTTGCCGAGTTTCGGCCGATTACCTTGCTGAACAGTGATTATAAATTGTTGACTAAAGTGTTATCTTCACGGCTCAATTTGGTTTATGAGGTAATCCTCTGCAAAGTCCAGACTGCAGTGCCAAGTGGCAGGAACATAATACAGAATGTTGGCTTGTTGAGAGACATTATTTTTCAAGCTGAAACAGAGAAGATTCCAGCAGCTTTGGTTAATCTCGATTTTGAAAAGGCTTTTGATAATATCAGCCATTGTTATCTCTGGACTATTATGCGATATTTGGGGATTTCTGGACGCTTTGTTGTCTTCTTAGAAAACCTCTACGCTGCTGCGACTTCTAGGATACTCTGCAACGGCCATCTTTCTCCGAGCCTCCGCATAGGGCGATCAGTCCGACAGGGTTGTCCGTTTTCAATGGGTCTATTCACTTTGAGCCTCGATCCCCTTCTGCGATTCCTGCAGTCATCCTTGCGTGGTCTGGAACTCTATCGCCATTGACTCAAATTTACGGCATATGCTGATAATGTGACGGTATTCCTGGCCAGTAATGCTGATATGCAAATCTTACATCGGTGTCTATGAGAATATAGCGCCGTTTCTGGGGCCAGATTCAATCATACAAAGTCGGAAGTCCTACACTTTGGTCATTGGCAAGGGCCCCGTCATCTTTTAGGTATGAGGCTTGTCAATCAAACGAAGATCTTGGGTGTTGTGTTTACACACTGCTTGCCTGAGACTATGACACTCAATTGGACTGCAAAATTGACGAAGTTGTGGGATCTCTTAGCCTTGCAGCGGACGCGGACACTAACCCTGTCTCCACGTGTGTGGTATGAGCACACTTATGCACTCGTAGGATTTGGTACATTGCCCAAGTGTTACCCGTTTCTAAGCAGTTTTCTCAAAAGATTGAACTCCCATTGGCTATTTTTTGTGGTCTGGGGCTGCATATAGGATTTCAAGGGAGCAACTGCGTCTTCCCACTACTAAAGGTGGTTGTTGCTTGATAGCAGTGAATGTGAAATGTTTGGCTCTTCTTGGGAAGTCGCTACTGCGTGTTTTGGATGGTGAAGGCCTTCGGCTTCAGCAAGCTCTTTGGACAGCACATCTACGTCACCCAGATAAGCGCCTCAGCGCATTTCGACGCTGGTGGCAGACTTTTGCAATACTGCCGCAAATAGCTCCTCAACAGCTACTCTTTCAGCAGTCAGCTTACTTCTATAAACACCTTATGGCTTCAACTCGTGTTCTAGCCCGGGTGCATCGAAACGATCCACGGCGTCCGTGGAGTATCATCTGGAAGAAATTTACGAACCCGAAGATCTCCACAGACTGGAAAGCTACAGTATATGTTGCTCTCATTGATGTTATGCCCACAGACTGGAAGGCTAGCGTATATCTTGCTCTCAATGATGTTATACCCACAGACTGGAAGGCTAGCGTATATCTTGCTCTCAATTATGTTATACCCACAGACTGGAAGGCTAGCGTATATCTCGCTCTCAATGATGTTATACCCACAGACTGGAAGGCTAGCGTATATCTTGCTCTCAATGATGTTATACCAACAGACTGGAAGGCTAGCATATATCTTGCTCTCAATGATGTTATACCAACAGACTGGAAGGCTAGCATATATCTTGCTCTCAATTATGTTATACCCACAGACTGGAAGGCTAGCGTATATCTTGCTCTCAATTATGTTATGCCCACAGACTGGAAGGCCAGCGTATATCTTGCTCTCAATGATGTTATACCCACAGACTGAAAGGCTACAGTACATCTTGCTCTCAATGATGTTATACCCACAGACTGAAAGGCTACAGTACATCTTGCTCTCAATGATGTTATACCCACAGCAGACAAATTGTGGCGGCATGGCAGATCAACTTCTAATCTCTGCTCCCGCTGTAATGAGGTGCAAACACTGCACCATAAACTAGTGGACTGCGCCATCATTCGCTCTATTTGGGACAAGGTATATGGCAGATCAACTTCATATCTCTGCTCCCGCTGTAATGAGGTGCAAACACTGCACCATAAACTAGTGGACTGCGCCATCATTCGCTCTATTTGGGACTAGGTATATGGCAGATCAACTTCATATCTCTGCTCCCGCTGTAATGAGGTTGAGACACTGCACCATAAACTAGTGGACTGCGCCATCATTCGCTCTATTTGGGACTAGGTATATGGCAGATCAACTTCCAATCTCTGCTCCCGCTGTAATGAGGTGCAAACACTGCACCATAAACTAGTGGACTGCGCCATCATTCGCTCTATTTGGGACTAGGTATATGGCAGATCAACTTCTAATCTCTGGCCCACTGTAATGAGGTGCAAACACTGCACCATAAACTAGTGGACTGCGCCATCATACGCTCTATTTGGGACTGGGTATATGGCAGATCAACTTCTAATCTCTGCCCCCGCTGTAATGAGTGCAACATAAACTAGTGGACTGCGCCATCATACGCTCTATTTGGGACTGGGTATATGGCAGATCAACTTCTAATCTCTGCCCCCGCTGTAATGAGTGCAACATAAACTAGTGGACTGCGCCATCATACGCTCTATTTGGGACAAGGTATATGGCAGATCAACTTCATATCTCTGCTCCCGCTGTAATGAGGTGCAAACACTGCACCATAAACTAGTGTACTGCGCCATCATTCGCTCTATTTGGGACAAGGTATATGGCAGATCAACTTCCAATCTCTGCTCCCGCTGTAATGAGGTGCAAACACTGCACCATAAACTAGTGGACTGCGCCATCATTCGCTCTATTTGGGACTGGGTATATGGCAGATCAACTTCATATCTCTGCTCCCGCTGTAATGAGGTGCAAACACTGCACCATAAACTAGTAGACTGCGCCATCATACGCTCTATTTGTCCTGGGTATATGGCAGAATCTGTGTCATCTGCGGTGGGGCACAAGAAAAACGTGAACTCTAGTTAACCTTGGAATTCCAACAGGCAAACAAACAACTGTCAGATGCCCTGACCTGGATCATATTTGTCACATACTATTGGATTCTGCTGGCTGGAGACGCAGCACAGTTGCTGTACTTCTAAAAATTTATCTGGGAATTGGAAAAACGGACTCCTCTGTCGTTGGATCTTCGGCATTTATAGAGACTCTAGGTGCCGAACTGTGACAGAGTCAGCAGCTATCACTCAAAAAAAAAAGGGGTTAAACATCCACCTTAGCTAGTCTCAATTTTAGCTACAATTGCTATAAATAAAAAAAAAAAAAAAAAAAAAAAAGGGAGTCTAGCATACTCTCATGCAGCATGCATGAGAGTATGTTAATTAATAAAATCCAAAATAGAAACCCAATGATAACACACTTAGTTGACAATATGTTTTTACTCCATGGCACGACAGCTCACGGAGAACCTTGGCCTACCGCCCGGCCGCTGCGTCCCCCATCTCGGTCCACTACAGACGTCATGGATGGGGTGCAGTATTGGAGGGTGGGACGTGGTAAGCGCCTCGAGCCCCCCGGCCGGTTAATGCGTTCCTCATGACCTGGAGCCGCTACTTCTCCATCAAGTAGCTCCTCAATTGGCCCCCCAGGAACCTTACGAGGCTGAGTGCACCCCCGGCCAGGTCTCCCAGCGGGGGAAAAATCCCCACGCCGGTACTGGGGATCGAACCCAGGTCTCCCGCTTGGTAAGCAGCAACGCTACCACCGCGCTAAGGAGACGACCAGTTGGCAATATGTTCCAAAGGAAAATGCCGCCGATATGACCGTGCAATTAAAGGCAGGGTATAAATGAAACATTAATACAAAATGGAGTGGGTTTTGTGATCCTGAACTAAATAAATGGCTTTAGGTGGCTCCCAAATTAGCAAAAATAGTCCCTACACCAAATTTTAGAGACTTTTTTTAACTTCCTATCAAGAAAACGCCACTGTGAAATTAATTGGGCGACTTCAATATCAATTTTGCGATTTGAAAAATAATTCCAGTGAAATTATGTGAAATAAATCTGGCAAGCCTGTATCAATGACTCTAGGTGGTGTGAATTTTTAAGAGAGGGCCGTGTGAACCTTAGTGATTATCCACGCTCCAAGAATCAAAATTGCAACCCCGCAGAATGTGGCATTGCGGTGGCAATTTTGAATGACTGGCGTGTGCAACTGCGAACCTACAACAGTTCAACATTTTCTGTGATGCAGTGTACGATATTGTTCATGACACGTTGACATTTCGTAAAGTTACTGCTCGCCGGGTGCCTAAGGGCCTGACAGACAACCACAAGAACCAGAGAATGATGACAAGTTTGGATCACTTAACGCGGTACACAGCAGAAGGTATGGCTTTCTGAAAGGAATCGTCACTGAAGATGAGTCGCGGGCATACCACTACACACCCAAAACAAAGCAGGCAAGTGTGCAGTGGATAAATGCTGGTTGCCCAGTGAAAAAGACATCAAAGTGACTCAATCTGCTAGGAAAGTTTTTGTGACAGTGCTTTGGATATGCATGGTGTTTTATTGGTGGACTTTGCTGAACACGGGACCGCTGTAAATGCTGCAGCCTACATTAAAACTTTGGGGAAGTTGTGTCTTGCTCTTCGTGTTAAATACCACAACATTAATGCTGACATAACAATACTTATCCCCGTATTGCTGCTATTAGTCAGAAAATCACCAAACTTGGTTGGGAGGTTAGCCAGCATCCACCATACAGTTCGGGTCTTGCACCGTCAGACTTTCATCTGTTTGGTTCCATAAAGAAATTCTTGGCCAGCCAACGCTTAGTGGCAGATGCGAAAGTGCAGTCCGCAGATGGCTATACTCCAGGGAAACGGACTTCCTCGAACACGGCATATTAAAACTGGTATCACGATGGGACAGCTGTGCTGAGAAGATTGGTGACTATATCGAAAAGTAGGTGAAGATGTAAGTTCATTTGTGTTTTTTGTTTTTAACTATTATCCTTTATTGTAGAAAAGTATGTATTTTGGGTTACTTGTAGTTGCAGACAAAGAGATATGTGTATTTTAGGGCCATACAACAGCTTAATGTTTTTAGATGAGCTAAATCCCAGAAATTTACAGCTAGCATACAGATTCTATAAATGTATGAGGGGCATTAAATACTGAAACCTTTTAGGCTGAAATTCATTCATTCAAGTTCCGTAGCGCCAAGTTGAGCCATCATTGCAGTGGTTACTAGGTCAGTGGAATTTCTAGTTCACCACTAGAGGGCTTAACTCATCATCCATAGGGAAATATAGCTTGGGATGTGAAAATATCAGAGTTTAGCACAGAGATCTTTTCTTTCCAAGAATGGGGTTCTTTCACTGCAAATAAACATTACATGGGATCAACGGCTTTACTTCCCTTTCGAAGGAACTCATGTTAAACATTTTTACATCCTAAAATTCCACCATCCACCACCGGGGTTGAACCTGCAATCTTGGGTATTAGAGGCTAGCAATGAAACAACTACACTGCGGAGAGCGACGTTTTACTTTCTCTGCACGTACCATGTACATAGTGTATAGAGAAGGTATTGTACTCCACCCAAAAATTCAATACCGAGATTTCACCGGAAATATGTGTAATAGGGTCTCATAAATCCAAAAAAAAAAAATCATTTTCAGAAAAAGGTCCGCGCGCACACGCTTGTGTGTGTGTGTATGTGTGCGTGTGTGTGTCAGTTTGTCCTTGTGTCCGTGTGTTTCTGATAACTCAAAAACCAAAAGTCGGTAAAATGCCAAAAATGGTATTTAAGTTAACTATCTTCCACGGATGCAACACGAAGATTTTGAGAAAAATCCCTCCATCCCAAACTATCCTTTACATGGAACTTTTTTCGAAAATTTTGATTTTCTCAAAAATGACTCTAGCGATTTTGATTAAAAGATCATATATTAAAGATATTTACCCGACAAATAAAATGTATATCTTGAATTTTCTGAAAATAGACTCTGAAGATTACTTTATTCTGGAAGAATTTTACGGAATTTTGTATAACCGCTAAACCGTAAAAGAGGGAAAAAAACTTACCACACAAAAAATGTAGAACACTTTAAAACACACAATTTATGTTATATCCATTTTTTTTTTTTTTTTTTGGTAGAGTTGATCGTTTTTGCGATATTCCTTGTTTCTAGTTTCAGCTTTAAAAAATTATACTTTTCTTACACAGGACTTTATCCACTCCTGTCCATGCAAACAAAGGAACTTCAGTCACATAAAAACCAGCTTTTGACTATCACCTTAACCTATGCTACTTCCTTATTTCGCTTCTACTTACAAGGAAGCAAGTAATAAGACTATTTCTGTTTTTTTTTTTTTTTTTTTTTATTAGCAGTAAGTAATAATATAATAAGCTTTTTAACAATACTTTTTTGCAGAGCTGTAGGGAAAGTCATGTGAATGGAACACATCAGATTTTTTCATAACTGTTAAAACAATTTCATAAGGAAAGTGTGGAAGTGTTACAAACATTAATGTGAATATTTAAGATAACCCCCGTAGTGGTTACCGTGGTAGCCTCTATTATCCAAGTGTCCGGGTTCAAACCCGGTGAGTAGTGATGGATTTTTTAGACGTGAAGCTCCTTGGCATAGCTTTCTCCGGAATAGAAGTAAATCTGTTGCCGTTGGTTCCTTGTAATGTTTATTTGTATGTAACTCCCCAGGTTCCCGGCAAGTTCCACAGCGCACCATGTGCAAATAATGCCAAGTCCCCGAACTAGAAATTCCCTGATGAAGAAACCACTGCAATGGTGGCCCAAAATACGCCAACATAAATGATGGAACTTGAATGAATGAATGAATGAATAATAACAGATAAAGCAAGAGATAAAATGATTACTGTATGTATTACTTTCTCTACACGTAGTATGGACATAGTGTATAGAGAAGGTATTGTAATGCACCCAAAAATTCGATACCGAAATTTCACCGGATATACACGTTTTGAGGCTCGCTGAATCAAAAAAGTTTTTAAACAACGTCCCTGTGTGTGTGTGTGTGTGTGTGTGTGTGTGTGTGTGTGTGTGTGTGTGTGTGTGTGTGTGTGTGTGTGTGGACAGCATAGCTCAAAAACGAAAAGTCCGTTAAAATCTAAATTTGGTATATAGGTTTGGTATCTTCCAAGAATGCGACACGAAGATTTTGAAGAAAATCCCCCCCACACCCAACTACCCTTTACATGGAACTTTTTTCGAAAATTTTGACTATCTCAAAAATGGCTCTAACGATTTTGATTAAAATATCGTATATTAAAGATATTTATCTGACAAATATAATGTATATCTTGAATTTTCTGGGCATAGCCTCTGAAGACTACTTTATTCTAGACAAATTTTACGGAATTTTGCATAACTGCTAAACCGTAAGAGATGGAAAAAAATGTAGATCACTTTAAAATGTCATATACATTTTTTATAGAGTTAACCGTTTTCGAGATATTCCTTGTTATTTAAGTTGTGAAGTGCTTATATTTTTCTCAGACAGTAAGTTTCCGTTTTTCTTTTGTTCTACTCCTAGCGAAGCAAAGAAGCGCCTTGCAATGACAATCGCATAACGACAGCCTATTAAAACATTTGACTATCACTTTAACCTAGCCCATTCCCTTAGTTCCATTCTACTTATAGGGAACGAAGTAATAAATTCTACTAATGATTACTTCGAGTAGCTGAAAGAAGAATTATCTTTTGTAAGAAGTTTGTTTGTAGAGTAGCTAGAGAAAGTCATGTGAGTGTAACACATCAGATTGTTTTTCTAGTAAAACATAAGGGGATAAGCCTATAAAATTAATATATAAAATAGTTAAAAGAATGAGAACATAAATAAAGTTTTGCTTTCTCTACACGTACTATGTACCTCCATAGTGTATAGAGAAGGTACCCAAAAATTCGAAACCGAGATTTTACCGGAAATATTTTGAGATCCAAGAAAAGCAGTTTCAGAAAAAGGTCAATGTGTGTGTCTGTGAACAGCATAGCTCAAATAGGAAAAGTCCGTTAAATAAAATATCAAACTTAGTATCTAAGTACCTCTCAAGGGCGACACCAAGATTTTCAGAAAATCCATCCCAAACTAAAAAGGAAATGGTTTCGAAAACTTTTGTTTTATAAAAAATGGTATAACGATTTTGATTAAAATGGCGTGTGTTTAAGATTTTTCATTGCAAACCAAATGTCTAGCTTGAATTCTCTGGGAGTCTCCTCAGTCAGGATAACTTTTGAATAACTCGTTACCTACTAAAATAAAAATATAGAATTCATAAAAACACACAATTTATGTCATATTTTTTATACAGTTAACCGTTTTCGAGATATTCCTTGTTATTGATTTCAAGCGGTTTGGTTTTTTTCAAGCTGGAAGTCAACTTTTGTTTCATGTCTCTAAAATGCAAAAGAGTACCGAATATCAATTGTTCTACATAGCAATAAGTTTTAAAAGTTGAGCCCGTCTGGTTAGTGTGTTGCTAGCGTGTCTGCCTCACATTCAATAGGTCCTGAGTTCGGATCTCACTTAGGATGAGTTTTCCGGATAAGGGTTTTCTCGGGGTTTTCCTTTATCCTGGGAAAACGAATGTCGAGTACCTTTAAGCTCCATGAACTCCGATTTTGTATGAGCATAATTTTAACTAAAGTTTATATTGATTAGAGACAGATTAAAATGGTATTCTTTTGTAAGTAAAGTTTGTTGGTGAAACAATTGAGAATGGAACACATCGGATCTTTTCGATAAGCGTGTGTAGCTGTCAAGATGTTCAGCATATTTAATTTTCAAGACACTAAAAGTTCTTTATTTGGCATTAATATAATGTATTTGTTAATTTATATTATAATGCATGTACTTAGCTTTTACTTTCTCTAGCCCCGAATGTACAATGTACATAGAGATAGAGAAGTATGGTATTCCATCCAAAAATTCGGTGTCGAGATTTCACTGGACATGCATGTTTTAGGACCCCCTAAGTCCAAAAAAAAAAAAAAAATCAGAAGCAGGTCCGTCTGTGTATGTGTGTGTATGTGTGACTATGGACAGCATAGCTCAAAAACGAACAGTCCGTTAAATGCCAAACTTGTTATTTAAGTTTGGTATTTTCCAAGGTAGCAACGCGAATTTTGATTAAAATACCACATATTAAAGCTATTTCTATCATAAATAAAATGCATATCTTGAATTTTCTGGGGATAGCTTCTAAAGATCTATTTATTCTGGATGAATTATGCTTAATTTTGCATAACTAGATAACCGTAAGAGATAGACAAAAACTTACTGTACAAATGGTGTTATGTTATATTATTATTTTTTCGTGGAGCTCACCGTTTTAGAGTTTCCGTTGTGAAGTATTTGTACTTTTCTTAGACGGGGAATGTCCGTTTTACTTTTGTTCTGCTCCTGGTCAAGCAAAGAAGCAATTTGCAATGACAATCGCATGACGACAGCTTTTAAAACATTTGACTATCACTTTAGCACTTTATCCTAGTACATTCCCTTAGTTCCATTCTACTTATAAGCAACTAAGTACTAAATGTTCATCTCGATTAACGAGGTATTGAAAGAAGAATTATCTTTTGTAAGAAGCTTGTTTCTCGAGTAGCTAGAGAAAGTCATGTGCTCACACTATTGCAAAAGTTTGGTTCCACAGTTTCACCATTTAATTACAAATTGTAGTCTTCGAAATGCTATTGGTTCTAAACAAAGGTTTAAATTCTTAAACAAATTAAAGTAGTGATTTTAGCTTAGCTTTACGAAGTTTTCCCCTACGATTGCTGCTTTCGAGGGTGACTCGAGGGTTATTAGGGGGTATTTTCCAAGCAGCACGTGACCGCGTCATAGATTACAAGTGACATTCATCAAATGCTTGAGGAGGGGCATGAACGCAGACAAGATAAGGGCCCCGGCACGCGCCATTGTATTAACTCAATATAAACAAGGCGAAGGGAGAATATCCTTCCCTATTTACGTGGTTAATATCTTATCAAATACTTGCTCCCCCGTATATTCGTTTTGATGACTACACCAACACCCTTCATCAACGTAAGCTTCTTGAGAAATGTCGTAGCCAACTAGAGAGTAATTACTATCAGTATTCAGGCAGTGAAATATTTAATGCGAGAAAAAAGGCAACACTGCAGGGGAATACGAACATTCATGCGTTGCTGCTGTTATATCTTGGCTTTTTGTACCAGGTGGTCCAACAGCGCCGTATTTCACGTGTGTAGAAAACTCTTCATGCGTTATAAAAGTTGCAGAACTCCACGGGGTAAATGCAAGTATACGCCTGTTAGTTGCGTTCTAAGCAGATAGCGATCTTCGTTCATCTCCTCTTGCATATCAGCGTAAACGTGAAGGGATGAGAGGCAGTTCCTAGGCTTGTAGTAAAGTCCGTGAGGATACACAGTTACAGAGTTTTTATTTTTACTTTCTCTATATGTACTAGTGTATAGAGAAGGTATTGCATTCCACCCAAAAATTCGATACCGAGATTTCACCGGAAATACATGTTTTGGGTTCCCCTGAATAAAAAAGAAGCATTTTCAGAAAAAAGTCCGTGTGTGTGTGTGTGTGTCTGTGTCTGTGGACTGCAGAGCTCAAAAACGAAAAGACCGTTGAATACCAAACTTGGTATTTAAGTTCGGTATGTTCCAAGGATGCGACGCGAAGATTTTCAAGAAAATTCCCCAACCCCCGACTACTCTTTACATGGAACTTTTTTCGAAAATTTTGATTTTCTGAAAAATAGCTCTAACGATTTTGATTAAAATATCGTATATTAAAGATATTTACCTGACAAACAAAATGTATATCTTGAACTTTCTGGGAATAGCCTCTGAAGACAATGTATTCTGAATGAATTTTACGGAATTTTGCATAAATGCTAAACCGTAAGAGATGGAGAAACGCTTGCCACAAAAAAGTAGAGCACATTAAAACACACAATTTATGTAATATACATTTTTTTCATGGAGTTGATCGTTTTTGACATATTCCTTTTTATTGACTTCACATTTAAAAACTTAAATATTCTTCATATAGGAATTTGCGAACTCCTGTCCATACAAAAAAGGGACTTCAGTCACACAGCAACCAGCTTTTGACTATCACTTTAACCTATGGTACCCCCTTTTTTCGCTTCTACACAAGGAAACAAGTGATAAGACTATTTCTGCTGATTGTTTCTGGATTAGCATTAAATAAATAGCAGAATAAGCTTTCTAACAATCATTTGTTGCAGATATATAGAGAAAGTCATGTGAATGGAACACATCAGATTTTTTTGTGCTTTTTAGATTCAAAAGTAATATAGAAAGCCTATTTCACTTATCAATATATGCAAATAACTAGCTTTGTAATTGTGCAATACTCTAATGTTGTTAATAGCATTAAGACAATAGCTGAATCAAAATATTAAGGTGCTGAAACAAAACCCATGTGTGAGAGCACAACTTTGTCCCAAATTACTATTATTATTAAGATCTATATGAAGGGTTATCTGGACATGCGAGATGTAAGGTGCTGAAACAAAACCCATGTGTGAGAGCAGAACTTTGTCCCAAATTACTATTATTATTATTATTATTATTATTATTATTATTATTATTATTATTATTATTATTATTATTAAGATCTATATGAAGGGTTATCTGGACATGCGAGATGTAAGGTGCTGAAACAAAACCCATGTGTGAGAGCAGAACTTTGTCCCAAATTACTATTATTATTATTATTATTAAGATCTATATGAAGGGTTATCTGGACATGCGAGATGTAAGGTGCTGAAACAAAACCCATGTGTGAGAGCAGAACTTTGTCCCAAATTACTATTATTATTATTATTATTATTATTATTATTATTATTATTAAGATCTATATGAAGGGTTATCTGGACATGCGAGATGTAGCACTATTGTGCTACTTGGTATTTACGTGGCTAAGTTTCCACTGTTTGGAGCTCGATGCATAACTGGCGCAACAGATTTGGACATGTGAAAATCTTAATGAGAGCTAGGAAGCGAGTTGTACTTTCAGATAAGCAGTTCACCAGTCGATTCATACCTGGCACAGTCAATGTCAAATATCTGTCACCTGCACTATACGGCGCTGCACTGATAAACATGTGTTTTCATATGTATATTCATATCTACAAAATATCTATACAAATGGCCTACTATATAAACAATGTCAATCGTCTGCCTCCAATTCTTCCACACCTGACAGTCCTTCGTCTTCGCTCACGTCATTGTCATCATCAACGTTATTGCTACTTTCTGCACAATTATCCTGGATTAGAATTCTTTCTATTTGATATTCTAATGATTTTCAATGTTCTCAACATGTCGATATACATTTTCCCATTCTGGCCTGCCAATTTCTCCAATTCGCCGGTCACACAACTGTTCCATATCTTTTAATTTAAACATTATATATTAAGTTTTATTTTTCTTTCTTTCTTATCCTTGAGAACCCTGGAAATGGAGCTCAGTGAAATATCAGTTGCCTTGGCTATTCTTTCATTCAATTTCTACAGGCTTTTGAAGAACTCGGGGAACATACATTTTCTTCCTTCATCTCTGCCTCTTGTTTCATGAAGTAAAGGACATTAGCAATTATTTCTCTGCTCCGAGTATGTAATACCTTGCCACTTAACTTTGTTAACGTAGGAGCCATGGTTAATAAAATAAAATTAATAAAATGAACACCATTTACTGCCCACTTTGAATACAAACATATGCGGACAATTTCGATACAGAATGTACAAAGTTTGTTTCGCTGTGACTTTAAGTAAGCAAAGTATCATATCACAAACTCGGATAAGCTAGGCTCGGTAGCTGGGTTGGCTGTCAGGGTCACGATTCCAGAAGTTTTGCGCCGGCAATATGAGCTGATTTCAACATCGTGAATTACACAGAAAAGTAGTTAAGTATATCTGGGAAACGAACCAGTGCATTGTGGGGCAGACGTAGAGGATGCATTGGCCATGCGGTATCCTGGACCACTAAAGAACCTTGTCCGCTGAAATGTATCCTTTCCCTTACCGATGTTGCCCAATGCAATGTATAAGCCCTATGCCAGGCTATTCGACTCCCAAAAGTGAGAGAACACGCACCTGTTAAAGAGCTCGGAAGAGAGCTGGAGTGAGAGCGCGGTGCCAGGATTTCACTGGGCAAGGATATCACAGTTCTTCCGTCCTGTCACTTCATTTTCAACACTTGATTGCCTGCAATATTGCGCTGTGTTGCATGTTACAGGTATGCTCGTATGAGTCGAGAGTTACTCGCTGCTGTTTTGGCGCTCACCCAATCGGCAATAGTGTGCCCTCTGCAAGGTGAATAGATAATAGCGAAATGCTTTATAAATACGTTAGATGTATATGCCTTCGTAATGATAAACAAGAGGTTTAAACCGAAGAATCATCCAATCTATTAGTTAATGAAGAGTTGGAAATGTAGATTCAGACTGTCCTAAACAAGTGTAGAAGAAACAATTGACTGATAGGAGTTAACATACATTCGAATGTTTTTCTCAATTAGCATGAAGTGAAAGAGGAATAAGCTTGTTAACAATAATTTGTTACAGAGATGTAGAGAAAGTCATGTCAATGGAACACATCAGATTTAAGCTTTGTAACTAGGGGTGTCGTGCCCTCCCTAAGTCAGTGCCTAAGTTTTCAAGTATGTACTGATTGCTCTTTTTACTTTCCCTACCACATACATAGTAGGTAGGGATTGCTACCATTGACTTCGATACCTTGATCTCACCCCTGTTTAAAACAAAAGCTTTTTTAGAAAAAGGTCCGTTAATGGTGTAAGTGAACAGTGTTACTTAAAAAGGAAAAGTCGTGATATATAAGTTACAAACGTAGGGTCCAGACTTAAAAATCTGATGTGTTTTTTAATTTTCATGGCTCCCTTTAGCTGTTCCACAAACTTTCCTTACAAAAGATCAGCTAAACATTGGCAGAATTGGTCTAACTACGTGCTTCTGTGTAAGTAAAAGTGAAATAAAGGAATACACTAGGCTAAAGCGAAAGACAGACCATTTAAATGTCATCGCTAAATGAAACAATAGAAATTCGCTTTTCTTTGCTTACAGGAAGTAAACAAAAGAAAGACGATACGGAAGATATCTCCCGTTTAAGAAAAGTTTAAGTACGTTAAATCTGAAATCAATAACTGGGAATAACTCGAAAACAGTTAATTTTACAAAAAACTGTATATGACATAAATTGTGTGTTTAAACCTACAGTTTTGTGCAGTAAGTTTTTGTCCTCGAATGAACTGGTCTTTTACGTGCTATTCCAGAAAATTTAAAATATACATTTCGTTTCCCATGAAAATATCTTAAACAAATGACATTTTAATAAAAATCGTTAAAGCTATTTTTGAGAACATCAAAATTTTGGAAAACGTTCCCTGTTAACGGTAGTTGGTGAGGGGCGATTTTCTTAAAAATTTGTGTCACATCCCCTTAAATACCAAGTTTGGTGTACAACCGATATTTTGTTTTTGAGCTATGCTGCCCATAGACATATATACACTCTCTCTCTCTCTCTCTCTCTCTCTCTCTCTCTCTCTCATACACACACATAGGGACATGTTTCTCAAAATGTTTTTTTTTGGATTCAGCGTGTCTCAAAACGTGTGTTTCCGGCGAAATATGGATACCGAATTTTTGGTTGGAATACAATACCTTCTCAATCCACTATGCATTGTAAATAGATACGGGCTAGAGAAAGTAAAAATGCAATACGAATGCCGGAATGTGAACCATGGAACTCCTGATCTTCCATCAGTGGCTCTAAATATTTGATATACGAGGTACGTCCAGAAAGTAAGTTCCGTTTCAATTTATCTCCGCTGCAGCACTGCGATCGCAGTTCCGCACATGCGCGGTAGACGTTCTGTATCAAGGAGAAGAAACGTGCACCATTTTGAGATCGCTGTCAGCCATATACGCTTTGTTGTGCTTGTTTACAATGTCGGTGTTGATTGAAAATCCCGCCGCTTGTGAAATCAGATCTGTGATTCGTTTTCTGAATGCTAGGAAAGTGAAACCAATTGAAATTATCGGCAAATTTGCGAAGTTTATGGTCAAAATGCGATGAATGATTCAATGGTGAGAACATGGGTCCGACAGTTCAATGAAGGACGTGAAGTGCACGATGAAGAACGAAGTGGGCGTCCATCTTTGGTTACAGAAGAACTGGTTCACGCGATTGATGACAAGATCCAGGAAAACCGCAAGTTTACAATTAGTGCTCTCGCTATGGAATTTCCCCAAAGCTCACAATCACAAATTCATGAAATTGTTACCGAAAAACTGAAATTTCGTAATCTTTGCTCACCTTGGGAACCAAAGATTCTTACTGAGCAACACAAAACAAAACGGATGGGTAGTGCACTTCAGTTTTTAACCCGTTATGATGAAGACGGCGATGAATTTCTGACACAGTCACAGGAGATGAGACTTGGGTTTCTTACGACACCCCTGAAAGTAAGCGGCAATCAATGGAATGGAGGCACACTTCATCCCCAGCAAAGGTTAAGCCGAAACAAAACTTGACACCTCGAAAAATGATGTGCACATTGTTCTGGGACTGGAAAGGCATCTTACTCATTGATTTCTTACCGCGTGTTCAAACAATCAAAGCAGATGTTTATTGCGAGACACTTAGGAAATTGCGCCGCGCAATTCAGAAAGAGCGCCGAGGATTGCTGTCAAAAGGTGTTGTTTTTCTTCAGGACAACGCACGACCACACACTGAAAATGTGACGAAAAACCTCCTACAGGGATTTGGCTGGGAAGTGTTTGACCATCCTCCGTACAGCCCTGACCTCGCTCCTAGCGACTTTCATCTGTTCTTACATCTCAAGTCTTTCCTTGGCGGTCAACACTTCAACAATGACAAAGAGCTGAAAGAAAATGTTTCCAACTTTTTGAAGACACAGACGGCAAACTTCTATGAAGAAGGTATACAAAAACTTGTACCACGCTATGACAAATGCCTGCAAAATTTCGGCAGTTATGTGGAAAAGTAGCTTAAGAGTTGTAGAATTTTGTGTAATAAATAATTATTCTGTATCTGTATACAATTTAATTTTATTACCAAACGGAACATACTTTCTGGTTGTATCTCCTATGAGTCCAGCATTTTTCAAATATGCACATGAAGATTTTAAAGAAAGCCCTCCACCCAAAATACCGTTTACATGGAACATTTATTCGACTGATTTTCTCGAAAATTCCTCTAAGGATTTTGGTTAGGTAAAATGCCATAGTTAAAGGTATTTGTACAGCAAATGAAATTAAATCTTGCATTTTCTGGAAATATTCTCTGAAGTTCTATTCATTCTGGTCAACTTGACTCCTTTATTTGACAAAATTATCCGTATAGTACCATATATTCACATATGTTTTGTGGAGTTAACCTTTTTCAAGATATTACCTGTTCCAATACTAATATTTTTCCCAAATGGGAAGTCATCATTTTTCATCTTTTGTTGTTTTACTCCTGGTCATGCAAAGAAAACTGAACTTCAATGACATCACGTAGTTATCAACTTTTATACATTGTGACTAACACTTGAGCGTAGTATATTCCTTTATTTCTATTATATTTACAAGGGAATAAATAATAAGACAATTTCTTCTAATGTTTATCTCAATTAGCATGGAGCAAATATAATAATTAGCTTTCGTAAGATTAATGCGCTGTAGAACAGGAAGAGAAACTCACATGCGAGAAGTACATCAGATTTTGTTTCAGTTTACAGAAAGCAAGATGATAAAAATTGCTAAAGTAAAACATAAGAAAGAGAAAAAATATGATGTGCTCCGTTTGCATGACTTTTTTTACATCTGTGTAACAAATTATCGTTAGTAAGTTTATTCGTCTAGCTACTTGTTACTAATTGAGATAAACACTATCAGAAACGGTCTTCTTACTTAGCTCCTTATAAGTAGAAGGTAAGTAAGGGAATACACTAGGCTAAACAGACAGTCAAATGCTTTAAAGTGTGGTTGCTATGGGATTGAAATCCGTTTCTTTGTTTGGCCAGAAGTTGGCAAATTCCCGCTTGAGAAAAGTTTAAGTATTTTAAAACTGAAATCAATAATAAGCAGAACGAAAATATGTATACGACATAAATTGGGTGTTCAAAAAAAGTAATCCAGAATAAAGAGAGAGGTCTTCAGAGGCTATTCTGATAATATTCAAGATATACATTGTATATATTTGTCGTGTAAATGTCTTAAATATAAGAGATTTTAATCAAAATCGTCAGAGCCATTTTTCAGAAAACCAAAATGTTCGAAATTTCTTCCATGTAAACGGTATTGGGGTGGGGCGTTTTCTTAAAATCTTCGTGACTATCATGTTTGGTATTTAACGGTCTTTTCGTTTTTGAGCCACACACACACACACACGGACCGCGCCATGGCCGAGTGGTTAGACCACTCGACTCACACCTAGACGGCCGGGGTTCTATCCCAAGCGACCGCACGTGAGATTTGTGGTGGACAAAACGGAGCTGGGGCGGGTTTTCTCCGGGTACTCCGGTTTCCCCCGCCATCGCATTCCACCGGTGCTCCATCATTTATCATGTATCATCAGTGTCACCGCCTGCGGTGCCATTAGTAGTTAAAGCGGGCGTTAAACACTACCGTTACCAAAAAAAAAGCACACACACGGATTTGTTTCTAAAACTGTTTTTTTTTATTCAGCTGGTTCCAAAACATGTATTTCCGATGAAATCTCGGTATCAAATTTTTGGGTACGATACAATACCTTTTCCATACATTACGACATTGTACGATTAGAGAAAATAAAAAGGGAAGTAGAGTAAACAAATAAAAACGACGCGTGTTCAAATTAAAAGGCATGGAAGATATTTGACTCTAGCTGGTGTTCCTATTATAAGTGTATCATAGAGGTTATGTGGAAGGTTGGTTCTCTTTTATTGGCGTGGACGCTATTTCAGCGGCTCGGGCTTGAATCGCCACCACTCAGCAAGCTGTCATCATAACGGAATATTGCAGGCTCCCCACGTCAGAGCAGCCGATCACAACTGGTGGCGATCAAATAACGAAAATAATAAAGGTTCGGAGTGTAACATTTAAATTTGTGTGTGCTCCCCCCGCTGGACAGTAGTAGTTTAGAGGTTATCTGCTGGACCGGAAATGACGCCTCCACTTGCGGCTCATTAGGCCTCGGTCACGTGGCCTGGCAACCGACGAGTCAGCCATCTGTCGCCCAGAGCTCCCAACTAAAACTAACGGGTCCTCTGGGATGAAGTGGCGGCAAATTGCATGAGCAGCCTTTGGGGGGAGAGAGATCTGATTTATCGGCGCAACCAAAGGTTATACTTGTTGGGGCCTCTCTATATATACTTTTATCAGATTTCTTTCCTTTTATTATATAATATTTCCATCCCCCCTTGTCACTCGTCCATTCATTCTGCGATAGATAACAGTTTGTCAGTCACAAGGACCTAAAGAATCGTATTTCTTGTCCACGAAAATAACATGGACATTCTAGACGTAAGCTTCATATTCGCTATTTCACGTAACTGTGTAAATAATTACTGGTTGTCACGTAAAAACATCTGATGTGTTCCATTCACATGACTTTCTCTACATCTCTGCAACACATTATTGTTAAAAAGCTTATGCTTCTATTTACTTCATGCTAATCGAGAAAAAATTAGCAGAAATTGTCTTATTACTCGCTTCCTTGTAAGTGGAAGCGAAATAAGGGACTACCATAGCTTAAAGTGATAGTCAAAAGCTGGTTGCAATGTGACTGAAGTTCCTTTGTTTGTATGGACAGGAGTTCACAAATTCCTGCAAAAAGTATACGTTTTTCAAAGCTGAAACCAAAACCAAGGAATGTCCCAAAAACGATCAACTCCACGAAAAACAAAATATATATAACACGAAGAGTGTGTTTTAACGTGCTCTACATTTTTTGTCCGTCTCTTGCGGTTTAGCAGTTATGCAAAGTTCCGTAAAATGCATCCAGAATAAAGTAGTCTTCAGAGGCTATTCCCAGAAAATTCAAGATATGCATTTCATTTGTCAGGTAAATATCTTTAATATACGGTATTTTAATAAAAACCGTTAGAGCCATTTTTAAGAAAATCAAAATTTTAGAAAACATTTCCATGCAAAGGGTAGTTGAGGGTGGATGATTTTCTTGAAAATCTTCGTGTCGCATCCTTGGAAGATACCAAACTTAAATACCAAGTTTGGTATTTTACCGACTTTTCGTTTTTGAGTTATCGCTTTCACAGACACATAGACACGGACACCCACACGGACCTTTTTCTGAAAATATTTTTTTTATACAAGGAACCTTAAAACATACATTTCCGGTGAAATCTCGGTATCGAATTTTTGGAGTGCAACACCTTCTCTATACACTATGTACATAGTACGTGTAGAGAGAGTAAAACATCTGTGCAACTATTTGTTTATTTATTGAAGGCTAATTTATCGCACTCTTCCTCTGTGTTACACATGATTGAAATATTATAGAGGAAACACAAACATAAACGACCCCTTATTATATTACTCTACCACTCGACCCCTTTTTGTGATAGCTGACAGAATTATTAAACAAAACAGGAAAATAAGGCTTCCACACCACATATCATCTACCTGTCTAAAGAACTCACATATAGAGATTAACCTTGAAGAAATCAAATTGAAACTCGCTACACTTCAAATACTTAACACAAAGTCAACCAAATAAGTTACACCAATTTTTTGGAATTTATATTGAAAGCAATTAGTTTTTAATAAATGATCAGTAAAAAAAAAAACTGTGCTGTTAGCATGTTTCGTAGGACAATTATCATTTAACTTAGAATGTGATGTGGTGTTTTGCGGGTAAATTCATTCACACATTGTATAGGGTGTAACAAGCAATATAAACTTAAATTAAATTCTAACTGTGCAGAAAAAAAGCTTCTGATGTATGTATAACCTGAAAGTCTGCAAAGGAAAAATTAAAGAAACAGCAGATATTAATCGTGAAATCAGTTTAGATACAGAAGGTCATTATATCAATAAAATCTAAAAAAATTCGTTTGCTTCGCTCAACAAAGATTTTTGCCAATATAACATTAGAGGAATAAATAAATTTTATTATTATAATAGGTATAATTATTATAGGGAGTTAAAGAGAAAGCATCAAGCAGAAGATATCCACATATTACATGCATCATCATGTACAATAACACAAGAATATACGAGTGCGGTACCGAAGCCTCCCGGACCCTTAAAGTTCACTAATTACACAGCTCCCACGTCTCCCTAAAGCAGGTAGTCTCCCGGTCAAAACATCAAGCAGAAGATATCCACATATTACATGCAGCATCATGTACAATAAGACAAGAATATACGAGTGCGGTACCGAAGCCTCCCGGACCCTTAAAGTTCACTAATTACATAGCCCCCACGCCTCCCCAAAGCAGGTAGTCTCCCGGTCAAAACATCAAGCAGAAGATATTCACATATTACATGCAGCATCATGTACAATAACACAAGAATATACGAGTGCGGTACCGAAGCCTCCCGGACCCTTAAAGTTCACTAATTACACAGCCCCCACGCAGGTAGTCTCCCGGTCAAAACATCAAGCAGAAGATATCCACATATTACATGCAGCATCATGTACAATAACACAAGAATATACGAGTGCGGTACCGAAGCCTCCCGGACCCTTAAAGTTCACTAATTACACAGCCCCCACGTCTCCCTAAAGCAGGTCAAAACAGATAACAGGACATCTATTTCTTCAATGGAAATATTTGAAAATTTAGGTCGGTCCCGGTGGCCGCGCTCACTAAAATGCCTCGCTTTGGTGTTTCGCGGCGCACTAGAACGAGGGTTCGAGTCCCGTCTTGGGAATGAGTGTTTCTGTGTTTGTTAATGTGTATATGTATGTATATGTAAAAGGAGAACGTTAAAAGTTAATAGGTCAACTAAGGAAATGTAGGAAACGGGAAAAGAAAAAAAAATAAATAAAAGGAGTACAGCGCCGGAGTCCTGACAAGCCTCCGGAACTGTTACTTAATGGAAAAAAAAAAACCTTTTAACGCCATCGCGCTACCCCACTTTTTAAAAACTTCTGGAATCGGAAAGAGTAACCGTTCCGAAGTAGACTTTTCCTTCCTGTCCAACTCACCGTAGTTTGAGTCTCGTCGGAAAACATGTCAACTGTGAACTAATTTGCCGTACACTGAAAGAAATCAAGGAAAAGATTAGGCATACACATTCCACCCCACCTGCTGGCTAATTACACGCGTTTCGACGGAGGCTTGCTAAGCTTATCAGGGTACGGGAGGCGCCCGAAACAACTCTTGAAAAAATGTCATAGATAAACGCTTATACAAATTAAGTGAAATTTAAATATAATATATAAAACTCAATGTGTCTATAAATTAAGTTATTTATATATAATCTTGTTAATTTGTATAGTGTTTATATTATGCAAGTTTGTTCAAAGTTAAATTAGCTTAATGTAACTAACTTATAAACAGCGACATTGATATTGGCTATATCATTTTAAGTGATTTGTTATACATTTCTTTTGCAGATTTAATGCCTGCCACATTGAATACAAATGTGATATGGATGGACGGACGGATGGATTTTCTCGTTTGTATATCTTAGATTTTGACCATACATAAAACTTGCAACAAAAGTACGCAGGGAATAAAAAGTGTTATTCTTATTATTATTATTAACATAGGATACTTGAGTTCTCTAGAAATACTTGTTTTGGAATCCTCTAAACCCAATCTAAAAAGCTACGTTTTAGAAAACGGAATGTTATGTATGTCTAAGGATAATTTTCCCACATAGGCGCAGATTAACTCAAAAACAAAATGTCGGATAAACATTAAACTGGTAGGCTTATTGTTATCATTTTATAGTTTCTTAAATAATATTAACGTTTCAATTTTTGGCTGTTATTGTCGAATATTATTCTTTCTTAATTGTGGCTGCGTGTATACGGAGTGTGTTTAAATAGACGATTAACAAAATAAATCAGCACAGCATTTTTTAGGGATAAGACACATTATTTTCATGAAAACCCTGTAACCCCAATGTAAACTTTGCATTTAAATGTGTTATATTTATTTTCTTCAAAAAGGCACTAGTTGTTTTATCAAAACAACTCATGCAGAGCCAAGTGGGCCGCAGTAACCCATGCGACTCGCATTCGGGAAATCCCGGACCCAGCTCTCAGTTACCGCCCATTTTTACACATAGGGTTAATCGGGCGTTTTCTCGGCCGAAGTTCCCGACCCTCCATTTCGTCCCATTAATCATTTTGTTATAACTTACACCGTTTGGTATCAGATTTGAATGTGGGCGATGGTGTTTCGGCGCAGCGTCGGAATAAGGAAGGTTTCACTGGAACCTTCTCCGTCCCTCCGCCTTCGGTTGGTGGCCGGTATACGGACCGAGGTTCTTCCGTATTTTGTTTGGATTTTATATATTTTTGTGTAGCAAGAAAAGCTTAACACATGGATAAAGTTTTCTGCAGGGATAATTTAGAATTCGTTTATATACCTACTAAACTTTTTTCAAATTTTGTTGTAGTGTTCCCCATTTTCAAAATATTCGATTCGTAATTTTAGAACCTTGGTAAGCGTAATCCGATGCATATGCTTGAAAGTTTGCTATTCTTTCCTCTTCCTTTTTATTCAACTCAAAAAATTGTTACTCAAATAAACATTTAAATGTGGTTTCTTCATTGAAACCTTCTTGCTTAGTGAGAAACATAATAATTCCTAGGTAAAACAAAAACCATATGCATATATCCCTTCTTTTCGTTGTCGGCTTACCCTCCCCGTATGTAGTAGGACTTACAAGCGGATGTCTAGGGGTCAGAGGTCTGTCGCGGAGCCAACGGCACGAAACCACAGAATGGAGAACCTGGAATGAGTGGTTGCCCCTTAGCCAAGCATGTGCATGAGGAAGTAGAGGATATGACATGCAACTGAAATGGATGAAAGGAAGGTGATGATGGAACATTTGGTGGAATGAGTGGCGGGGGAAACCGTAGGACCTGGAGAAAACCTGCCCAGACGCCACTTCGTCCACCACAAATGCTGCGCTTGGGATCGAACTCGGCCAGTCTAGGTGGGAGGCGAGCGGTCTACCCACTCGGCCACAGTGCCGACCGGCTACACAAATTATTCTTACAGAGGCAAATTCTGTCTATTTCATGTCAATCGAGATGAATATGAATAGAAATAGTTTCATTGTGTATTTCGTTGTAAGTACAAGAGGAATGTAGGGGTTAAAGTCATAGCAAAGTGTGTTTCTGTATGTTGGCTTTAAAATTACACTCATTGCATGACCTCGTGAAGTAACTGAATAACGACTCTAAAAGAAGTAGATAAACATTTAAAATTTAAAACCAATAACAACAAATTTCAAGGAAACTGTTAATACCATAACAAACATCTTAGTCATAAATGCTGTGTTGTGACATCTCATTTTTGCAATAAGGCTCTGTCTATTCCTTTCAACGTATAGATTATGTACCAGGTGGCCCAGTTGTCCAGTATTTTGACGAAGGGTGGAATGGACAAAAACCATCACCTACTTGGGGTTGAAGCTTGACAAAGGCGTCACTTTTGAGGATCACATCAGGGAACTGAGGTGTCGGGGCTGCGGCCTCCCTGTACCCGATACTGAAGTCCACGATGCCGGTTCCCCTTAAGTTGCGCCTTTTGAGGACTCTCATAGTCCCCTTGTTAATCTACGCCTGCGAGATCTGGGGCATGGCGGCGGACTCCAGTCTGCTGTTGCTCTAGCGGGTACTGAATAGATGCCTCCGGGCCATCTATTCTGTGCCTCGTGGCATTCCTACGAGACTCCTGCACGAAGCCTCTGATCTACCATACCTGGAGGACGAGATTAGGCGTCGGGCAACAAAATTCAACGAAGGGTTACCATTCCATCGGAGCGCCCTCGTTAGGTCTCTTGAGGATTATAATCCCAGGAACCGCCGCTTGTGGGCATCCCCGGTAACGAAGGAGCACCTCCAATAGCTGCTACGGCTAAGCTCCTTACAATCCTTCAAGAGTTGCGTGGATATCAAAATTAAAACCCCAGAAGTAAACATTTTTGCAAAATCATTACACCAGCGGTGCACAAGGGCCGTTGTACCATGACTGGCAACCATTGAGGAGCAAAACTTGCCTCCTCCTGTTACTCCCCAATCTCATTCTCACCCGTCATCCTGTAAACCCCACATTCCCGTCAGAACGTGGTTAAGTTCTCTTCAACAATAGGGACACGTCTGACACTCCTCGGGCTGCCCTCAGCCTGCCAACTGCTCGTGTCGTGTCCCGTATTTGATGTGCAGATATTCCTTCGTGCGTTAAAAGATCTGCAGAACTCAGCGGGGAGTTAAAGCCAGTAAGTGGAGAACTGAGTAGCTTACACCCTTGCTTATCGCGGGGACGATGAGTTGAGTCGAGCTCATTGCGAGGCGTGAAACGAAGGTATCCGCTGCTGGTTCCCCACTGGCCGGTTATTACTTGAAATAGTCTCGTTGAGTTCTGTAACTCTTCTAATGCTCGAAGGAATTACTATACAGCCAAATACGGGGCAGTAGGGCAATTCTTATATGTGTACGCGTATCATTTAGAGTCAAAAACATTTTGCCGCCTCCTTATAAATACTTTAAGATTTATCTTGTATTTCTCTTAGAGATATTTTAAATATATGGTACTTTAATAAAATTATTAAATACATTGTGAGAAAATTATTAATACTGCAAACTGTTCCATGTAAAAGGTGATATGGGCTGCAGGAATTTTCCTGAAAAAACACCACAGACGTCGCATTCATGGAAGATGGTGAGGTAAATAAGCTAAATACCAAAGTAAAGTTGGTGTTGCACAAAAAATCAAGCAATCACGTGCTTTTTTTGATTCAGTGAACTTCAAACCATGTATTTCCGATAAAGTCTCTGTATCAAATTTTTACTTCTCTGCTGTAATTTAGGTAGACGGCACAGAAGTAAAGATAGCTAAGAGCATGTTAGAATAAGTGAGGGGTTACATGCACATTTACTGCGCAGTAGCAAAACTGTATTATGAGCTCTTATGAACACGGCACAAGAGGTGCTAAAATGACAAACTTTACTATTAACACATATATATCCTATCCTTTTTCATTTAATATTACATCACGAAATATATAACGTTGTTGGCTTGTTCCTTATTAAAGCAATTCTGCCGTAATTGTCTTTAACGTGTTAGCAATTGTAATCGATGTTTACTTGCGAATGGAATTGAGCCCGAAATTCTTTGCAGGAGAGTGTTTCATGTATGGTTAATTCAGAAAAGTGTAAGTTAATAAAATATACTGCGCTATAATGCATTACTCATCGCAAACTCACAAAACTATTTTACTCGTAATGAGCGACAAATTTAAGTTCGACCTATCTTGGTCTAACTGATACGCACGCGCGCAGTTAGCCATGTGCTTGAGAAACACTATTTCCTTGAAGTAATACATGGCGGGGAAGGACGGTGGATTTTTTCGGGTATAAAGTCCTTAGCATGGCTTCCTTCGGAAGGGAAGTAAAGCCATTGGTTCCGTGTCCATTTACGCCACGCAAAAAAAAAAAAAACAAACAAACAAACTCAAGTCTGAAAGCTCATATTGATTCAGGTCTAAAAATAACTTTTGAACCACATATTGCTGAGAGCCAACTGAAAATCATCTTTCAGGATTTCTACCAAGCTGCGGTGTGGGCAGATGCTGCAGAGACTTGTGATTAGGAGCTTCTTTTCGGCACTGTCAAAGGTCAGTGTGTCAAACCTCCATTGTAGGGGCTTGTTCCCCGATCCCGTTAGAGGAAAATAAATGGCGTGTTATTTATCTTTAACTGCTGTGGTTCTCAGAGTCCCATTCTAAATTGGGCGTGAAAGACCACTTAATTTTGCTCAGAGGCCTCTCTATCAGGCTTGAGGTTATTTTACGTGCCGTAAATCTACGACACGGGACCAACGACATTACCTCCCTTCCGAAGGAAGCCATGCTAAGGATTTTTATGCCCGATAAAATCCATCGTCCTCCGCCAGGTTTGAACCCTCGACCTTGGGTATATGAAGTTAGCATGGTAACCATTACACCGCGGACGGTGATATCCCGTTAGAAGGGCATCCTAGAGCGACATTGTCGTGACCGAGTGGAACTAATATTAGGGAACTCTGCGCATCTCTGACGTCTATGCCGGCTGCAGTCCATCCGTCTCCTGCGGTTCCTACACCTCAGCCATTCCTTCCAACCGTGTAGAAACAAAAGAATCGCCTGGAGTCGAGGAGCTGGTTGCGCTAGGGTCTACTGGTCATTATAAGGATAAACATGGTAGCGGGTGATCGAAAACTGTCACTCATTTCGACCCAGTCGGTTGTAATCCGCTGCCATGAATATTAAGAAAGAATACTGAAACCGAACCGAAAAGTAATCTATGATAGATTTAGAAAGGATTGCAAGCTAATGTGCGGGCTAGAAAATAAAGTAACGGAGTTACTTTTGAAAATCTGAATTGTTTTCAGCATCTGACTATCGAGGTAGATTCAGTATTGCACTCCGTTTAATACTGATATCGATATTTCATCGAAAATATACTTTTGAGGCAATCTTAAATTAAAATGAAATAGACACATTTTTAGAAAATATCTGTCTGTGGATCTGTGTATGTCTATGAACAGCATAACTCTAATTCAAAATGTTGGTTAAAATTGGTATATAAAGAAATCTATCTGATTCTGTTTAGTTGTTTTTATAAATCTGTGTAATTATGCAAAATGTATTTGCAATACGTTTTTACTGTATCAGTCTTTTCGAGATATTGGTTGTTATTGGTTTGAGCTTGTCAGTACCTTTGTTATATTTGAAGTGCTATCACGGTTCAGTTGTTTCTCTTGATGTGTTTGGAAAGGTATGGAATTTCAAAGCCAGCATGTAGCGACCCCCTAAACATTTGGGTGCACCTCCTGTACCTCACTTACACTTGGAATGTGTCAAGAAACTTTCTGCAATCATAAATAAATAAGCCCGTGTTGTACAGCCCTTAAGCCTATACCGCCGCCGCTGAATCCTTGCACTGGACAGTTCGGGTGGTTTCGCGTAAGGTTGGCTATGCTGCCTTTGCGGCGTTGCCAGAGTAACTAGTAAACAACAACAGCTGATTACAAATGTCTCTATCGTGTGTAAAGGCGAATATAAACAGTGTACATAGTAAATGGATGCCGATGAATAATGAAACTAATTCGTTATTATTGAAGTTAACTGAAAACAAGTGATACTATAACGTATGCAGCATACATTAGGTATTTACGAAAATATAGAACAGATTAATGCAAAATAGCTCGTTACAATGAGAGGAAGGTATAACAAAGTGATTTTCACCGGTTTAGAATTTTAATGACTCAATCCCATCCAAGTTTCCGTCGTCATCAATCTGGAAAGGATCATCGTCAGTCATCATCATCATCATCATCATCATCATCAACATCGTCGTCATCAAGACATACCATTAGTGGTTCAGATTCACTGATGATTCCGTCTAATTCCTGTGCTTTTCGTATTATTTTGTGCACATGATTCACTTTCTTCTTCCATGAAGCCGCGTCCACTCTCGCCATACCTTCCCACAAAAGTCTATCACCTCTATAATTGTGAAAGTCTTGTTGTGTTCCCTCACGTACAAACAAAATACTATCAACAAATATAAATAACAACGAATAGTACGTATCTTGTACAGAACAGCTCAACGCACGTGTTAGGAGTTCACAAACTGAGTACGTGGTTGGAAATAGCCAGATATTGCAACGGAGCGGCGTTTGGAGCCGTTTCCGCTGTCTGACCGACCGGAATGCATTTTGTGATTGGTTCAGAAAGTCAAACGGTTAAAGATTTTCATCTTTTTTCTGTGGGTGTAGACTGTCAAGTGCAAGGATTCAGCGGCGGGGTATAAACTAGCAACCCGACGGCCGCCCTCTCACCATCTTAGGCATGATCATCCAACCGATCAGGTCAGCACCATACATCCCCCTGCCGGAAAGTTAGCTATCATGGCTGGGATTTCTGCACACGCTTTTCTAAGTAGATAGAAAGACAACTTTTGCAATAATAATTTATAGAACTTAGGTAGTGGCTATCGAAACTGATATGAATAAAATACATACGATTTTTTCTCAAGTCTACAAGCTCATGTAATGCATTATCAATCAAAAATTAAGTATTTGAACTTTATCAAATATTTCAAACTACTAATATTTTAACAACCATAGTGTTTTGTTCACTACGTAATCTTCAAAGTCGTTATTGAATCCTATTTTCATTTTCTTTACGACTTCGGTAGGTATAGCAAATAGAGAAAGTATTGCATTCCAGCCAAAAATTCTTTAGAAATGTCACCGAAAAATACTTTTTGAAATATTTTCACTCCCCCCAACAAAAGTATTTTTCAAACTCTTCTCGGGCTTCTAGCCAGGTAAAAACTTAGCATGACACCAACGTTTCGAAGAAGTGCATCTCCTCGTCTTCAGGGTGAACTGATCAGTTCACCCTGAAGACGAGGAGATGCACTTCTTCGAAACTGATCAGTTCACCCTGAAGACGAGGAGATGCACTTCTTCGAAACGTTGGTGTCAAGCCAAGTTTTTACCTGGCTAGAAGCCCGAGAAGAGTTTGAATTAACACGTCGCCAGGAAAGCTTCAGTTCTTATTTTAAAAGTATTTTTACTTTTCCTACACATAGTCTATAGAGAAAAATTCGATACAGATTTCACCGGAAATATATGTTTTAGGTCCCCTGGAACCAAAATAAGAATTTTCAGAAAAAGGTCCGTGTGTGTATGTGTTTCCGTGTGTATGTGAACACGACGACTCAAAAACGAAAAGTCGGTAAAATACCAAACTTGATACTTAAGTTGAGTATCTTTCAAGGATGCGACACGAAGATTTTGAGAAGAATCCCCCCACCCCAAAATACCCTTACATGGAACTTTTTTCGAAATTTTTGATTTTCTTAAAAATAGCTCTAATGATTTTGATTAAAATACCTTATACTAAAGATATTTACCTGACAAATAAAATGGATATCACGAATTTTCTGGGAATAATCTCTGAAGACTCCTTTATTCTCGATGAATTTTACGGTATTTTGCATAACTGCTGAACCGTAAGAGATGGACAGAAGCTTACCACACAAAAAATGTAGAGTATTTTAAAACACAATTTATTTTATATACATTTTTTACGTGAAGTTGGTCGTTTTTGAGATATTCCTTGTTTTTAGTTTTAGCTTTGAAAAACTTATACTTTTCTCATACAGGAATTTGTCAACTCCTGTCCATACAAACAAAGGAACTTCAGTCACAATGCAACCAGCTTTTGACTATCACTTTAACCTATGGTACTCCCTTATTTCGTTTCTACTTACAAGAAAGTAAGTAATACGACTATTCCTGCTAATTTTCCTCGATTAGATTGAAATAAATGATGGCATAAGCTTTTTAACAATAATTTGTTGCTGCGATGCAGAGAAAGTGATGTGAATGAAACACATCAATTTTTAGAAAAAGGTTCTGTATGTGTCTGTGACCAGCGTCACTTGAAAGAGAAAAGCCATTTAAGTTCAGAGTCTTTGAAGGGAGCCAGAGGAAGATTTTATTGAAATTCCTTCAACTTTAACGTGCCCTTACATGGACGAAATTTTCTTTACTCAAAATGATTTTGATTAAAATAGCATAGGTATGTTTAAGAGTTTACACGATAGATAAAATATAGTTTTTTAGAAATAATCTGTGAAGTGATGCGTTTGGTAAACCGTATGAAATAGATGAAATTTGACTACACAGAAATGTAAAGCTGATTAATGGCTACAGCCTAAGCCACATAAAACTGTTTGTGGAGTTAATTTTCCAAGATATTCCTTGTTTTCTTTTGAATTTTCAAATACCTATGCTTGTCATCTTGTTTTACTTCTTCTGGTTGCCGTGCAGAGAGCATCACATTGATTCATGCTCTTTAAAAGGTAAGTAACGCTCTACATATTGTATCTTCTTATACCTAACGAAATATGTAGGTACTTGTAAATATGAATTAAAGGTTTGTTAACTAGATGGATCAGGATAGGTAAAATTAGCTCATAAGGGCCACTCCACTGAAAGCGTTATCTCAAAGCATCGGTCTTTCACTGCTGTTTTTTCTTTTCTCTTTTTTCTTTTTTCAATGCAAAAATAAATACAGTTTCCTAAATTTGAATTTGAAATCAGAAATTCCCTACCACGTACCGTTTTCTTTGGAACCATATTTAATATTTTGGTTAAAATTTAATATTTTTCGCACATGTAGTTACAGACTCAAAATTTTACTACAGTCAGCGTTCAAAAGTAGCAATTTTATTGAAAAGGGTGTGGTAATTACTGATAAAATGTCAAATAGCTTTAAAAACTGAAAAAATACATGCAAATAACTATTAGCCATTTTTAAAAATGCAACGTTATTTGGGTGCGCGACTTTGTCCTGAATATAATCTTAAATGGGAGATGACAAAGTAGCGTCGGCGTTACTGTGTGGGTCAGTTGGTCCGGTTAGGGTGGAACCTAGTGACATTTCCCTAACTTTTGTCCGTCTTTGCTGCTCCGGTGTTAGCTCAGGTTTTTCTTCTTCAACATGAATGCCTCGCTACAGGGCGTGGTACAGAAGGAAAATAACAATAATCACTGGTTTGTAAATATTATTGAAGAAAGTTGCATGGTATAATATTACACTGTATAAACCCTAACCGTTGACAACCAAGTGACACCTGCAAACATGATTATAAACCTGGGGAACGCAAAACCATGACTTCTTGGTTTTAACCACGGTGAGCAATGTGGCGCGATTTTGCTCCAACTACCGACATAGTGTCACCCTTGGAATCTGCCGTAGAACTGCCCAAAACGGTTGTGAATTTTAAACTTAAACATCCTTCTGTATGAATAGCGTCCCTTCTTTCTTTTGGTTGCATGTACTTATGCCTCTATTCCCTAAAGCCACTCAATGTTAAACAAAGGACAGAATACTAACAAAAATACAAATATTCACAATAAAATAATGGTTAAAGCAAAACTTATTCCCCCTTACTATGATTAATACTAAATTACTATATACAAATGCTATCTATTTCATTAAGTATAAGGATCACTATCGGTTCATTGCGCAATACATCTTATTTTTATATATTATTGTTAGTAACATGATTTCGATATTTTCACGCGGATATTGAAGAGTTACCGTCTCAAAAACTTATAATTTTAGAATGTTTTTCTGGAAGACTTTCTTTTGACAGCCAGCAAGTCAGCAAGCATGTTAGCAGACAATTTTCCTGCATATCGCCTTTCCATTTGGGATAGGATGTTTTTTTTTTCAACGCAAAAAAAAAAAATTACACTTCCGCTGTTTGGTCGGGACTCCTGCGCTGTATTCCTAATTTTCTTTTTCCTCTTTTTTCCTTTTTCCCTAGATATCCTTTGTTTGTCGTTTTCCCACACATATATGTACACATTGAGAAACACTCATGCCCCAGGCGGGACTCGAACCCATGATCCCCTGCGCTGTTCAGCCTTACCTTTGCTTCCTCATTCAGTAGCGAGTAGGCGACGTGTGTTTCATGAAGAGTGACATTGAGAATGTTAAAAGTTTAAAACAGGGACGTTTGCTGTTTAATACGCCGATTTCAATTTGCAAATATAAAGAGTTAAACAATATCAAACGCCACTATTATCAGAATGTTACAGGTACTTAGTTAGAAATTCAAAAGGTACTTTCTGAATACTCGAGTTTGTAAACATATAAAGGGATGCCACTTTTTACTTTCTCTACACGTACTATGTAGATAGTGTATAGAGAAGGTATTACAATGCACCCAAAAATTCGGTACCGAGATTTCACTGGAAATATGTTTTAGTGTTTCCTGTATCCAAAAAAAGCATTTTCAGAAAAAGGTCCGTGTGTGTCCGTGTGTCAGTATGTTCGTGTGTCTGTGAACAACATAATTCAAGAACAAAAAGTCGGTAAAATACCAAACTTGGTATTTAAATTAAGACACGAAGATCTTGAGAAAAATCCCCCACTCCAACTACCCTTTACATGGAACTTTTTTCGAAAATTTTGATTTTCTTAAAAATGGCTCTAACGATTTTGATTAAATTATCGTATATATAAATACCTGACAAATAATATGTATATCTTGAATTCTCTGTGAATAGCCTCTGAAGACTACTTTATTCTGGATGAATTTTACGGAATTTTGCATAACTGATAAACCATAAGAGATGGACGAAAACCTACCACTTAAAAAATGTAGAGCTCATTAAAACACAGAATTTATGTAACATAATTTCTTTCGAGGAGTTGATCGTTTTTGAGATGTTCCTTGTTTTTTTTTTTGTTTTTTTTTTTCAGGTTTAAAACATTATACTTTTCTCACACAGGACTTTGTCAACTCCTGTCCATACAAACAATGGAACTTCAGTCACATAGGAACCAGCTTTTGACTATTACTTTAACCTATGGTACTCCCTTATTTCGCTTCTACTTACAAGGGAGCAAGTAATAAGTCTTTTTCTGCTAATTTTTTTCGATTAACATTAAGTAAATGGAACAATACGCTTTTCAACAATAATTTGTTGCAGAGATGTAGAGAAAGTCATGTGAATGGAACACATAAGATTTTTAGAGGTTTAGTTTCGTATTAGTTTACTAGCTGAACCGGCGAACTTTCTTCCGCCTTAGAAGCAATAAATGAGCAGATTTTGGATTTTATTAAGTTCATTTTTTATTAGGATAATAAATATAAATACAAAAAATCAAGTGTTTTAATGATTATTTATTGGCCGATTATTTTGGTGCATGGATTGCACTCTTCAGTGAAGCATCTTGTGATAGATGTCATTTCTTGTTTTATTATCAGGCGCAAGAACAAATAACGCAGATGGTCTTCCGTCCCGTGAACATGCCACATATAATTGACCATGGGAAAAACATGGATTTTGTAGATTCAGATCACAAATTTTCAAGGATTGGCCTTGTGATTTGTTAACGGTCATGGCAAATGCAAGACGGATCGGTAATTGAAGTCGTTTAAACTCAAACGGCAAATCGGTTAGCATCATCGGGATCCTCGGAATGAGAACTTCCTCACCTTCGAATTTTCCTTTGAGTATATCGTCGCGTAAATCACGTTGTTTATCAATTTACTTACCACCAAACGCCTTCCGTTGCACAGTTTTGGTTGGTTTATGTTTCGAAGCATGATTACTACGGAGCCAACCTTTAGTCGTAAATTGTGCGGTGGTAAGCCAGGCACATCCAAGGAGTTGAAAATTTAATTGGATGGTTGCTCTTCACGTGCAATCTCATTCGCAATGTTTCGAATCCTTTGTCGGGAAAGATTCGATTGTCTTGGTCGCGGCATTGTTAATGATAATATCGGCACAATAAGCTAATAGAAACTCGAAACAAACACCATAGACAACAATGTGTTTTTATGTCTGTTGCGCTTTGTTATACCACATTTTATGTCACGTCCCATGGAAACGGGGTAAAAAGTATCCTGCCCGTCTCCTGGTACTCAGCTACCTCCGCACAGATTTTCAGACAAATCGGTTCAGCCGTTCTTGAGTTATAAATAGTGTAACTAACACGTATAGTTATTCGGAACTGAACAAATGTAAAAAGTTGAGTGCAGATTAGATATTGCGATTTAATACATAATCATACATACCTACATAATACTATATCTGAAGTACACTTTAAATTATTCCTCTTAGGGCTGGAGAAGGAACGCGAGCTTAACAAACTGAAATTGAAGGTATACGCACGCTGAGAGAAACCCCCAGAGAGAAGTAAAGAGCAAGTTATAGAATATTACATTTAAATACAAATGATTTATTACGTTGATGAAGTACTTTTAAAATACTTTAAGTCTAAATGGCAATGAAACTATATATATATGTATATATATATATATATATATTGTGAAAGAGACACAATTTAGTTTGTTAATCATGAGACAGCGTAAGAATATTACGCGGAAAAGATAAAGGAAGGATATAAACAATAGTCGGATATACAAATTATTGTATGCAAAATATGTTTATATGAACAAAATAGTTAATATCAGCGTAGAAATTATGAGCTATGGCAGCACTGCGCTTGTTGTATCAAGACAACTCTGCAAGAGAAAGAGGGGTGAGTAACGCACTTTCAATGGCTACATCTCTTCTTGTCTCCATGCCTGAGATAACCGCCTGCGGTGCCATTAGTAGTTAAAGCGGGCGTTAAACACTACCAAAAAAAAAAAAAATGCCTGAGATAGGATGATAAGCTTTCTTAGAAAAGTGGTAAACGTCAGAAGGGGAGTCAGCTCAACGTACAGAGTGATTTATATAGAACTGACACATTTCTTTCTTTAATTATTCCGTTGGAAATTCATTCAATGACCCAGTTTTAGCACCAAATTAAGCAAAATGTTCTGGAGTTTCGATTCCTTGTCACTAGATGCGCAGCACTGTTGGCAGCTATTTCGACATTTTGTTCTTGTATTCAACGTGAAAATGCAGTACGATGTAGAGCTGAGTCAAGGATATTTTCAGTAAGATGGCGGTATATGCTATACATCAAATGAATCCATGAACCTAATTGCAAGTTTCTTTAACGTCCGGATAATTTCCAGGAACCTGTGGCCACCGAGATCTCCGGATTTGACATCGCCGTACTTCTTTCTATGGAGTTACTTAAAAGACAGGCTTTACGCCACACGTCCCCAGACTTCGGATGATCTGAAGCACAACATCACAAAGGAGATTCCAGCTATTGACAGCAGAGTCCTCCAACGAGTGGCCATTAACATAGAACGACGTGTTGAGTTGTGTCTTATGCAGGATGGAGGACATTTTCAACATTTGCTATAGAGATAAATAATCTCCCAAAATTCCTCTACAATTTAGATATAAAAAGTTGTCGCTAGCATAACACGTTTTGAAACAATTAATGAAAGAAATGTGTCAGCTCTTATAAATCACCCTCTAGCATATTATATGTTTAATTTTATTACGATATTAGAAAATAGAAATGCATTTAGGTGCCTAAAAATAAATGCACTTTTATGTGGCTAAATTATATTCTTAGTTCCTATTTTAGTAGTTTTAGATCCTATTTTAGCTGCCTAAAATCTGTTTTAGGGGACTAGAAATCCGATGAGCAGTTATGAAACAGTTTAACACGTAACAGGTCCTGTGTGAAAACAATTGAAGGCAGTACTTGAACATGTGTTTGGGTGAGAGCCTGAGCCGTTATCTGGCAGCAATTCGGGACGGCTGAGGGAGCAAGCGGCAAATCAGACTCGCATCATTTAAGTTGTAAAGCAGGATGCTGCGGACCTCATCTCTATTCCCCCGTTATTTATTAGTGCTTTTACTGAACAAAACCAACCACCAGCACAATTCAATGTAAATTCAATCTGCATTATGTATTAATGCGTGAAGCTGCGGGGTTTGGCTGCAAAATTAATCGCCACATTCAGTTTCGTTTCACAATTATCAAATGGTGTGGAGAAACAAATGCTAAGCTGCAACGCTTTAGCTGCTGTGCATACAAACATTGCCCTTACAAAAGAATATCAACAACGATTTTCATGCCATCAAACTAATAATTCGGGTTTCCTAAATTTGAATTTGGTGTCACAAATTCCCTATCACGTACCGTTCTTTTCCAACCGTATTTAATATTTTGGTTAAAATGTAATATTTTTTCTGTAACTTACAGACTCAAAATTTTACAACATTTAGCGTTCAAAAGTACCAATTTTATTGAAAAGGATGTGATGATTACTGATAAAAATGTCAAATAGTTTTAAAAACTGAAAAAAAGTCTCATGTGTTCCATTCACATGACTTTCTCTACATATCTATAACAAATTACTGTTAAAAAGCTTATGCTTCTATTTACTTCATGCTAATTGAGAAAAAATTAGCAGAAATAGTCTTATTACCTGCTTCCTTGTGACTAGAAGCGAAATAAGGGAGTACCATAGGTTAAAGTGATACTCTAAAAGTGCAAACACACACACACACACACACACACACACACACACATACACACACAGATCACACATGGACATTTTTCTAAAAATGCTTTATTTGGATTCAGGAGGTCCCAAAACATGTATTTCCGGTGAAATCCCGGTATCAAATTTTTGGGTGCATTACAATACCTTCTCTATACACTATGTACATAGTACGTGTAGAGAGAGTAAAAATATGTCGATACGTATGTTGACGCTTACTATAAATTGATACTTTGGTACCCTGTTTTAAGAGATTCCATTCCTTTAGTCTAGATGCCAACAATTCAGCCTGGGTTTGTATGTGAGTGTGTGTGTGTATGTGTGTGTTTGTGTCTGTGATTTTAATATCTTACAATATCATTTAGCGCTGTGTGTGAAATTAGATGACGTTTTTGGATTCCACTATTCAGAATCAGAGTTGGGAGTGAAAGAAGTAGTGGGACGGCCTCAAGGAAAGAACTCGATCCTTCATCACATTCTGTGTACAGACATTTTAATATTGTTGGTCTTTATGCTTATTTTAATTGAAAAACACTTAAATACTTCCAAGGGACGAGAAGACTTAATAGCGTTTTGATTGTTGTGAAATGTACTTAATTGGGGACAATGAAACATAAAAGAAAGTGTGTGTGTGTGTGTGTGTGTGTGTGTGTGTGTGTGTGTGTGTGTGTGTGTGTGTGTGTGTGTGTGTGTGTGTGTGTGTGTGTGTGTGTGTGTGTGTGGACCGCGCACCTAGTTCAGACGCGTGGCCAGTTTAAGGAGAATTGACTCCAAAATCTTATGTGTTTCATCCATATAACTTTCTCTAGATGTTCTACATATAAAATTCTTACAAAACATTGTCCTTCTTTCTATTTCATTCTATTCAGAATGAACATGAAGCAGAATGTTCTTATTTCCTGATAACGAGAAGAGAACCAATGGAATACAATGTGCTTAACCGATTGTTTTAAAAGCTGTCACCATGCGATAGCCACTGAAATTCGCTTCTTTGCATGGCCTGGAGTAAAACAAAAGATGATTTCCTGTTTGAGAAAAGAATAGGTACTTTAAAATTGAAACTAATAACAAAGATTATCTCACAAACGGTTAGCTCTACAGTAAAAATGTAAAGGACATAATTTTATTGTTCGTTTTGTTGAGATCTACTTACGTTTTTGAATAGTAAGTTTTTGTCTATCTCTTGTGCTTTACCGGTTATGCAAATTCATCCACATTAAAGAGGACTGCAGAGAACATTCTGGGATATTTAAGATTTACATTTTATTGTCATATAAATATCCTTATATGCGGTGTTTTAATCAAAATAGTTTTTTGAGAAAATACAAACTTTAAAAAAATGTACATACTTTTTTTTGACGTTTTTCTAAAAATAGCTTTATTTTGGGAATAGCCTCTGAAGTCTACTTTATTCAAGATTAAGTTTACGGAATTTAGTATAGTAGTTGACCGTAAGACAAAAGCTAACATGTAGAGCTCATTAAAACACAAACTTTATATTATATGCTTTTTTTGTGGAGTTGATCGTTTTCGAAATATTCCTTGTTTTGGTTTCAGCTTTAAAAAACATACTTTTCTCATAGAGGAACCCTGTCCATACAAACAAAGGAACTTCAGTCACATAGCAACCAGCTTTTGACTATCACTTTAACCTATGATACTTCCTTATTTTACTTCTATTTACAAGGAAGCAAGTAATTAGACTATTTCTGCTAATTTTTTCTGGATTAGCATGAAGTAAATAGAAGCATAAGCTTTATAACAATATTTGTTGCAGAGATGTAGAGAAAGTCATGTGAATGGAACACATCACATTTTGTTACGCATGCCAATGTATCCAACCGTGAGAATAACTGTAGAAGACGGCGCTAGCACAATACCTAAGTTGCCACTGAATGCCCATTTAGAATGTTTTCCGGTACGCATGCGTATGGCGGTTTCGAACACAGCTACAATAACAGATTTCCTCTCGCTTTCAACTTGGGCAATGCTGGTGGCGTAAATTTCAAGCTCTTAAAAAGGATACTTATGAAATATGATACCTTTTTAAAGTTGTCCTCTGTTAGGGTAAAGTCGGGGGAATCGGGTCAGAAGGCGAACAGGGTCATGTGTTTATACTTCGTCCTCGCTCCAAACAAGAAGTAGTGAAGTAACTATTACCATCTAGCGACAAGTTCTTCCAGAGCTTGTAATAAGAAATCAGTGTGAGACGTGTTTAATTGTTGTGTAGTTTCCTTTGTAAATATGTGCTAATTGAGGTGAGTTCGTATTTGTTTTCCCCTCTTTGAAATAGTATACTTTTATTAATTGTTTATTGAGTATTAGCTGCCTGTTAAGGTAATCATTTCTGTCCTAGGTTATGTCGGTGTTCCCACCATGTCATGTTGTGCAAGCGTACCAACACGGTAAAAATGAAATCCTGCATTTCAGGCGAATAGGGTCACATTATTGCGGGTAAAAAGGGTCAATATTTTTTAAGTCGATTCTTCATTTTCTCTCTCTCTCTCTCTCTCTCTCTCTCTCTCTCTCTTTCTGTTTTCGTTTATATTATATATGGGGAAACTCAAACGAAAAATATCTCTCAGTGGACAGAAGATGACATCAGAATACAATTAATGGGTCGTTGGTCACAATGTCGGAATCCAGATGGATTAATGATGAAGAAATTCTGAAGTGGCATAAACACTTTAACACTCAATTGGATTATTCCTAGACTCTGCATTTAAGTTATTAGATGGTCATGTATCACATAAATGTTTATAAGCTCTTCGATTCTGTGAAGCAAAAGCGAACTACGTATGAGCTTTATGCGCAACACAAAAGCAGAAAATAAAACAAACTTACTCTTGGGAGAATGTCCAGGCAGCCACACCGGGGAATGTGGATATCGTCCATTTAATGAAAATGTAGATGACTTTTTCCTTGTGACTCTAAGTCGCACCTTGAATATTCAGTGTCTGGAACTGAGTGGCTTCAGCAAATCCAGGACAGGAAGACAAGTGATTTCCACCCCTTCGATCTCATTACAGGAGCTCTTATCATTTTCAAACAAAAAGACGATAAAACGTCAGGTTGGAAGCAAATAACATGTCTTCTGACTTCTCCAAAAATATTCTAGAGACCACAAATAGACTGCAAAAGAAAACTATTTCCTAATCAACAAAATATTAGGCAGATCAGTGTAAGTGAATGCGTAAACGGTCTACATATCATCAGAATCATTAGGAAGTGATAAAGGCGATGATAAAATTACATCTTGTGAACTCTGCAAGATAAAACACAGTGATCCCATATCCGTCAAACTTGGTGACTAGATTCAGTGCCAAGGAAAGGGAAAAGAATTATATCATGGGAAATATGTTGGCATAGTGAGTAAACATACATTTTCCTGCAGGAAATATATTGTTGTTGAATAATATTTTAATATTTCTACTGACCCTATTTATCCATCTCCTTGACCCGATTCATGCAACTTGAGGTGGGCAAATAGGGTCATGCAGCACTATTAACAAACTAATTATAGTATATAATACTGGACAGTATTTGTGCACTCTCAAATAGTGAAATGTGTTCACAAAAGACTACTGTTTGTAAGCATATAAAGTACTCGGAGTTTATATTAAAGACTTGTCAGCCATGAAGACAGTTCCCAATTCCCCCGACCTTACACTATGCCATTTTTAACCCTGCAGCAGTGGACGAAATATTTACAGAGGTCATCATAGCATTGCAACCTGAAGACGACAGATTCCTTCAGTTTACTGATTACATATTGGAAAACTATGTTGCATCTAATGCAAGGTTTCTCCCCATATTGAGTCAACGTTTCGACATGCGAACAACTGGTGCTTGTGAATAATTTCATTCACGTCTAAATGGCTAGTTTATATGGATCATCCCAATAGTTTTATTTTGTAGAAGCTCAAAGAACATCCACACTGAAACATAGATAAAATTCAAGAAGCCAACAAGAAATCAAAAAAGAAAATAATATTTAAATAAATAATATAACCAAAGACAAATAACATTTGTTAAGAATAAAAATGATGGCATGCAGCAGAAATCAATTGCCAGGTTAGAGTTCAGAAAGGCAGTTTTATATATAAACCAATACCAGCACAAAGGCTAGGAATATATATTTCATTGTGTCAGGTGAAAGTTCAAACATTAAAAGACAAGGCTTTACAACAACAACAACGTATACCAAGTGAGCAGGCTTATTTGGTGTTTACCGCGACAGAATTGATGACGTCATTGCTTTAGAGTGAAACTTTATCGTACCGAATAGTTCTGAAGACCTGCTGAATAGGGCGCAAAATGGTAGTGAAAAGCAGGAGAGGCCGGCATGGACAAACATGTGCCCATTGCCTTACCCCAAATTGTAAATATATTTAAACATTCTTTCATAATCCTAAATCGCCAGATGTTTATCCTCCTATTCAGAGTTGGAGAGAATTCGGATAAAAAGTATGCAGATAACTAGAATCTACCGGAATTCGAACCGGATCTTCACTAACGTAAATAAAAAGAATATTTATAAGTATAATTACATACGCTTAAATTACAATTAAATAAACACTTCTCTTATGTAACTCAAGTAAACATAACTAAGACATATGTAACTTCAACATAAGGCATTTAGTATCATTAGGTACCGTTTTTATGAGGCGCTGTGAGGAAAAATACGGAAATTGCAAATAAGTTCATGCACGCAGCACGTTTATGAAGCGTTTCCTTGAATTATTACAGCAGATCGAAAATCATTAAAATACAATGTTTTGCCGTTCACTGAATTCCCTGGGAGGACATACGTATGACAAATCTAGCAATCGTGCCATATTGGTTGTTTAACGTCCGCTGTGGCAGGGATCAGTTTTGTGTTGTCCGCCAGATCAAGTCCCAAAAGGCCCACTGATTAGTATCATTATTTCAAATTCTTTCGCAGTAAATGACGAATAAATTTAATCACTCGGTATTATATTAATTAGTAATAAGCATGTTAAAACAGAATTTGGAAAGGAATTTTTTTTTTTTTTTTTTTTTTTTTTTGTATTTAAGTGTAGCATAATTTGAATATTCTTGGGCCGCACATTGATGATCACTTCAAAATTCCAGAGGCGAACCGCAGACTACAATCTCCCAGGTCGCACATTGGCTGAGAATTAGATTATGGGCCGCCCATGGGTATCCCCGACAAAAACAGGTGTTAACTTCCAGCTTACTGACACATTAATACACTTTTGATAAAAAATTAGTTAATATTATTAGGATGAAAGAGATTAAGAATAACACATATAAAAGCTAGAGCTTGAATTATTTCTTTTAAATTATTTTTACTTAAATTAATTAAATTTAAGTGACAAGTGTGTATAACTTAAAATTACATAGCGCTGATTTCCTGAATGATATTGTGATAAAAAGTTATGCTCGACCATGTCTAAATGTAGTCATTATTCTTATGGCAGCTGCACATTATGGATATCGTTAAAGTGCACCTTTTTATTAACAAGCAAGTTTCCATCTTTCCAACACATGTAACAAACAATATTCTCGCGTTTGCGCACATCTTGTAACGCTACCAGACGCTAACTGTTGAACGCACAATTATTGATCAATCTCTTATGTTCAATCGGAGAACAATTAACTTTAGTTTAGAAGTAAAAATGTCGTAAACAAGTGACAGTAAGATGCAACTTAAACATTCGGAAATGTTTGCAAAGGCACACAATGTGATGAATATTTAATACAACAAAAATCAAGAAACATATAAGAAAATTTTTCTGGATTAAAGAAAACAAAATGCATACCTAATTTTTAGACAATGTTAATTGTAAATAACATTCTAAGAATTTCAATTCATCTTTGTACCTTTCAAAGTAAACTTTTCTAACATTATATCATATATCAAGTATTGCGTCAAGGTCAAGATCAGATTGACAGCAACACTTTCGCGTCTGAGCTCATATCACAACCCAGTCAGCTGGGTAGAGTGCCTTACTTGCTTGTCACCAGAAGAAGTTTTGTCAATAATCAACTGAAGGGAGCAGAAAACATATTAGTTGGTATTTCAATTGATCCGAAATCATATTATGTTTAGCAACACATGAAGCGTATTTTGCACTTACTGATCTAGGTAAGCGTAGAATATTAAAACTAGTTTAAAAATATTTAAAGTTAATCAGTTGTATGAAAGTTGGCTATAATGACAATTGTGGACCTCGCTCCGCTCGCTTCCTAAACACACTTGTACCTTAATACCCACCATTATACTTTTGTTGCATAGTATAGTATAATAATGGTTACATATTTTGTTCCGCAGCGCTCTATTCAAGTATAAAACACAATGTTAAGATTTCCCATTGAGAGGACTGCAAGATAACATCTGAGGTTCTGGAAGAGGAACATGGCAAAGTAAGTGCTAGTTCCTTTGTTTCGACGTCATAGCATATATAATGGCAGACATGCGCAGTACTGGTTTCCCTGAAAGCCATTTTTACAAGGGATGGACCGTCGGGCGAGAAGATTACTTACTGGTGGTGGCGTGTGATCTTTTAATGCCCATTTGGGGTCAGATAACTCAATAAAAGAAGGATCATGTACGTGTGTCGAGAAGCAGTAACCGGGGCTTATCTCTGGGAGGGTGCAATGTGACGCGGAGGAATACAAATAGCCGCCAATTGGAACGAGGATTTACTTCACCAGACGAAAGAGGGTAGGGGAGCTCTTCTCGACGTATTGCTTGTCTAAGAACTCTTGCTTACCCTCTCTTCGTCTGGGGGTGCATTGTTTGCAAACACTCACTCAACAACCCATGGCAAAGTAGTGCATATTTGCAATCGTAAACAATTGCATTAGCCCCACGTGTTAAGTCACTTCCCACCACACGCTTTCTGATTTGTGTTCCACTCAGAGGTAAAACACTGCTACATACTAAACAATAACAAATCTCATGTGTTCCATTCACATGACTTTCTCTATATCTCTGCAACAAATTATTGTTAAAAAGCTTATGCTTCTATTTACTTAATGCTAATCGATAAAACATCAGCAGAAATAGTCTTATTACTTGCTTCCTTGTAAGTAGAAGAGAAATAAGGGAGTACTATAAGTTAAAATGATAGTCAAAAGCTGGTTGCTATGTGACTGAAGTTCCTTTGTTCGTACGGATAAGAGTTGACAAATTCGTATGCGAAAAGTATGTTTTTTAAATCTGAAACCAAAGAAAAAAAAAAAAAAAAAGAAAAAGGAATATCTAAAAAACGATCAACTCCACGTTAAAAAATCTACCTATATAACATGAATTGTGTATTTTAACGTGCTCTACATTTTTTGTGTAGTAAGTTTATATCTATCTCTTACGGCTTAACGGTTATACAAAATTCTGTAAATTTCATCCAGAATAAAGTAGCTTTAAGGCTATTTCCAGAAAATTTAAGATATACATTTTATTTGTCAGGTAAATATCTTTAATATACAATATTTTAATAAAAATCGTTTGAGCCACTTTTTATGAAATTAAAATTTTCGAAAAATGTTCCATGTAAAGGGTAGTTTGGGGTAGGAACCTTTTTCTCCAAATCATCGTGTCGCATCCCTGGAGGATGCTAAACTTAAATACCAAGTTTGGTATTTTACCGAACGTTTCGTTTTTGAGTTATCGTGTTCACAGACACACGGACACACATACATACACACACACACACACATGGACCTTTTTCTGAAAATGCTTTATTTGGATACAGGGAACCCTAAAACATATTATATCTCCGCTGAAATCTCGGTATCGAATTTTTGGGTGGCGTGCAATACTTTCTCTATACACTATGTACATAGTACGTGTAGAGAAAGTAGAAATCTGGTGTGTTACACTCACATGACTTTCTCTAGCTACTCTATAAACTTCCTAGAAAAGATAATTCTTCTTTCAACACAGTGCTAATCGATACAAACATTAGCAGAATGTTCTTATTACTTAGTTCCTTATAAGTAGGAGGGAACTAAAGGAATGTGCTAGGTTAAAGTGAAAGTTACTTTTTTTTAAAAGATTTCGTTATACCATTGTCATTTCAAATCGTTTCTTTGCTTGGTGAGGAGTAGAACAAAAGAATAACGGATACTTCCATCTGAGAAAAGTGTAAGTACTTCAAATAGAAACTAATATCAAGGAATACCTTGAAAGCGATAAGCTCCACAAACAAACAAAAAAAAAAAAAAAAAAAAAAAATGTATATGACATAATCTGTGCATTTTAACAAGATCTTCATTTTTTGTATAGTATGTTTTTGTCTATCTCTTGCGGTTTACTAGCTATGCCAAATTAAGCAAAATTCATCCATAATAAACAGATCTTTAGAAGCAATTCCCAAAAAATTCAAGATATACATTTTATTTGTGATAGAAATGGCTTTAATATGTGGTATTTTAATCAAAATCGTTAGAGCCATTTTTAAGAAAATCAAAATTTTCGAAAATGTTTCCATGTAAAGGGTAGTTAGGGATGGGGGGATTTTCTTGAAAATCTTCGTGTCGCATCCTTGGAAGATAGCAAACCTAAATACCAAGTTTGGTATTTAACCGTCTTTTCGATTTTGAGCTATACTGTCCACACACACACACACACACACACACACACACACACACACTCACTCACGAACCTGTTTCTGAAAATGCTTTTTTTTTTTTTGGACTCGGGGGGTTCTAAAACATGTATTTCCGGTGAAATCTCGACATTGAATTTTTGGGTAGAATACAATACTTCTCTATCCCTATGTACATTGTACATACGGGGCTAGAGAAAGCAAAAAGGATATTAATACGTAATTGAAAACGTAAACAATGAAAATGGCTGTTAACAAAGTAACTATAGTTTAAAACTAAACCTGGTAAGGATTATAATCTACAAATATATAGATACTAGCTGCCAGCCCCGGCTTCGCACGGGTGGTGTACCTAAAGAAAAAAACTCGGACAAAATCTTCAGTTTACAGTACGACCATGCAATGAAATAAAATTACAATTAAATAATTTGACAACACTTTATTGTAATGCCTTGTGATGTACAATTTTCCTTCCGGAGAGTAAAAGATAACTTGGTATAATAATAGTAACAGCAGTAGCCGCGCCGTAGCCGAGTGGTTAGACTACTTGCCTCCCACCTAGACGGCTCGGGTTCGTTCCCAAGCGACCACATGTGAGATTTGTAGTAGACAAAGCCGGCGCAGGGTTGAATTTTCTCCGGGTTCTCCGGTTTCCCCAGCCATCGCATTCCATCGGTGCTCCCTCTTCATTCATGTATCATCAGAGTCACCGCCTGCGGTGCCACAAGTAGTTAAAGCGGGCGTTAAACACTACAAAAAAGTGATGGTAGCGCATCCATAGTGTGGCGGGTATACGCTGGCATAGGTAATGAATTACATTAAGTAGAAAGTCACAAATTAACATTCATGCTTCTTCCGAATCTCATTCTTTCCTTTACTCCTAATGTTTTCCCCCTCTTTCTTTATTTTCTTCTATGTCAAAACAACCATTTCTAAGGCTAACAATGACGTAACTAAAGAGCAAGTAGATCTGCTTGGGCAATTGATAAGCTCTTATTTGATGATAGTTTTGTGTGTTTTAAATGTCTCCATTTAACCCAAATTATAACTTGATCAAATGTATTAAGAGCACCGCAATCCTAGTGTGATGGTGACGCGGGTAGCTTCATGTTCTTTAACTAGCTCATGTACCATATAACGTCAAATACCGCCTGCGGTGCCATAAGTAGTTAAAGCGGGCGTTAAACACTACAAAAAAAGTCAAATAACCAACATCTGCAATAGGAAGTTAAACCTAAAACGGATCCCGTTATTTCTCCGCCATTTTCAGATTCCAAGAAGGGTTAATGGTTATGTGCATTGTTTATAACTTATTTATTTTAAAGAATTACAAAAAAATATACTTATTTCTTTATTTAAACGATGTGACCAAGGGAACGATGGTTATTACATTAGAAATATATTTGACTGCCACAGTTATCCTGTGCCATTGTCTCCATAACCGGGGACATTCCCTTAGCATTGAAGACGAAAAATCTGATGTGATCCATTCACATGACTTTCTCTACATCTTACAACAAATTATTTTTAAAAAACTTATGCTTTTATTTACTTCCTGCTAATCGAGAAAAAATTAGCAGGAATAGTCTTATTACCTTCTTCCTTGTAAGTAGAAGCGAAATAATGGAGCACCATAGGTTAAAGTGATAGTCAAAAGCTGGTTGGTATGCGACTGAAGTTCCTTTGTTTGTATGGACACGAGTTCACTAAGTCCTGTATGAGAAAAGTATAAGATTTTAATAGTTGAAACCAAAAACAAGGAATATCTCAAAAACAATCAACTCCACGAAAAAAAATTATGTAACATAAATTGTGTGTTTTAAAGTGCTCTACATTTGTTGCGTGGTAAGTTTTTGTGTATCTATTGCGATTTAGTAGTTATTTAAAATGCCGTAAAATTGGCCTAGAATACAGTAGTCTTCAGAAGCTATTCCCAGAAAATTCAAAATATACATTTTATTTGTCAGGTAAACATCTTTAATATACGATGTTTATACAAAATCGTTACAGTCATTTTTAGACAGTAAAAATTTTCGAAAAAAATTCCATGTAAAGGGAAGTTTGGGGTGGGGGATCTTTCCCAAAATCTTCGTGTCGCATCCCTGGAAGATACTAAACTTAAATACCGAGTTTGGTATTTTACCGACTTTCCTTTTTGAGTTATCGTGTTCACACACACACACACACACACACACACACACACACACACACACACACACCCGGACCTTTTTGTGAAAATCCTTTTTTTTTTTTTTTTTGGATATAGGGGACCCTGAAACATATATTTCCGGTGAAATCTCGATATCGAATTTTTGGATCGAGTGCAATAGCTTCTCTATACACTATGTACATAGTAAGTGTAGAGAAAGTAGAATTACATTTGAATTTCACTGCTGCATTATCTCATCTCGATAAACTGTGGCGTTACATTAACATTGGATAGGAAGGAAAAATATTACTATTGCCATTTAGTAGCAAATAAGTACTTACTCTAAGTGTTCACCGTCAGAAACGATTCTTTGCTTCTCTATTTTAAACGATAGGAGTAAAGGAAGGACAGTTAATACTTAAAAATGTATTTAAATTGCACTGCTCTCTTATTGACTGGTGCGTTGTCTTAACATTGAATGGAAAGGGAAATTATAGCAGTGCAAACAACTTGTACCTCTGCCATCTGGCGGCCATTAACTGAAATGAGTTCACTTAACACGGTTTTTATTCAGATTATGAGATTTAAAAAACTTTCCCGTACTATTTTTAAACATTTTCATTCCCACAACCCTTGTCGTGACAATAACGAACACAATAAAAAAAGAATTGTTCAATTTTATGCAGCCGTTGGGAAGTGATACGCGTACTTACATTTCAGCGGTTCATTTTTACTTTCTCTATACGCACCATGTACATAGTGTATAGAGAAAGTATTGCACTCCACCAAAAAATTCGATACCGAGATTTCAACGGAAATATATGTTTTAGGGTCCCCAATATCCAAAAAAAGCATTTTCATAAAAAGGTCCGTGTGTCCGTGTGTCTGTGAACACGATAATTAAAAAACGAAAAGTCGGTAAAATACCAAACTTGGAATTAAGTTTAAGATCTTCCAGGGATGCGACACGAAGATTTTGAGAAAAATCCCCCAACCCCCAACTACCCTTTACATGGAACTTTTTTCGAAAATTTTGATTTTTTCAAAAATTGCTCTAATGATTTTGATTAAAATTTCGTATATTAAAGATATTTACCTGACAAATAAAACTTATATCTTGAATTTTCTAGGAATAGCCTCTGAAGAGTAGTTTATTCTGGATAAATTTTACTGAATTTTGAATAACTGCTAAACTGTAAGAGATGGACAAAAACTTACTACACAACAAATGTAGAGCACATTAAAACACACAATTTATGTTATATACATTTTTTTCGTGGAGTTCGTCGTTTTTGAGACATTCCTTTTTTTTGGTTTCTGCTATGAAAAACGTATACTTTTCTCATACAGGAACTTGTCAAGTACTATCCATATAAACAAAGGAGCTTCATTGATATAGCAACCAGCTTTTGGCTAACACTTTAAACTAAGGTTGTCCTTTATTTCGCTTCTACTTACAAGGAAGCGAGTAATAAGACTATTTCTGCTAATTTTTTCTGATTAGCATAAAGTAAATAGAAGTATGAGCTTTTTAAGAATAATTTGTTGCAGGGATATAGAGAAAGTCATGCGAATGGTACACATCAGATTTTTATTATATATATAGATATCCAAATGGCCATATCTAAAATGCTCAATTTTGTATACAGAAATAAATTAGTTTACGTACCATACAAATGATATATGTTGCTTGTGAATTTATTTACACGGAGAAGTACTACTTTAATAAATTAATTCTATAATTTATATTTTCTGCAAAATTAAACCAATAAACTAACTACGTCAAATTAAGCAAAATTACATTTGTTTCTGCAAAAGCTTTAAGTTTTGAGAATTGCTTGTTCATGTTTCCTACAAGTTTATAAGCTATATTATATTTATTTATTCAATTTGATAAGAAATATGGGATATTTGAGTTAAACCTCTATTGTGTGAATAATAATAAAAACAATAATAATAACAAAAAATCTTATGTGGAACATTCACATGACTTTCTCTACAACTCTGCCACAAATTATTGTTAAAAAGCTTATGCTTCCCTTTACTTCAATCTAATCGAGAAAAAATTAGCAGCAAAAGTCATATTACTTGCTTCTTTGAAAGTAAAAGCGAAATAAGGGAGTACTATAGGTTAAATGATAGTCAAAATCTGGTTGTTATGTGACTGAAGTTCCTTTGTTTGTATGGACACAAGTTGACCAATTCCTGTATGAGAAAAGTTTTTCAAAGCTGAAACTAAAAACAAGGAATATCTCAAAAATGATCAACACCACAAAGAGAATTTATATAGCATAAATTGTGTGTTTTAACGTGCTCTAAGTTTTTTGTGTACTAAGTTTTTATCCATCTCTTATGGTTTAGCAGATGTGGAAAATTCAGTAAAATTCATCCAGAATAAAGTAGTCTTCAAAGGATATTCCCAGAAAATTCAAGATATACATTTTATTTGTCAGGTAAATATCTTTAATATACGATATTTTAATCAAAATCGTTAGAGCCATTTTTTATGAAAATCAAAATGCTCAAAATGTTTTGCATGTCAAGGGTAGTTTGGGGTGGGGGAAATTTTTTGAAAATCTTTGTGTCGCATCTTTGGAAGATACCAAACTTAAATACCAAGTTTGGCTTTAACGGTCTTTTCGTTTTTGAGTTAGGCTGTCCACAGACACACACACACACAGACAGACACACACACACACGGGAGCTTTTTGTAAAACTGCTCTTTTGGACTCAGGGGGTCCTAAAACATATATTTCCGGTGAAATCTCGGTGTCGAATTTTTGGATGGAATACAATACTTTCCCTATACACTATGTACAAAGTACGTATAGAGAAAGTAAAAATTACAGATACAAAAAAATCCTGTAGCTTTTACTTTCATTGTACAACAAACTCTAGACCAAATTTTGTTTGCACATATATTAATAAAATTCCTACCGAGTATTATAGTTGAAACATGAAAGTTATTCCACAAATATCAATTTATATCAAACAATTACACTTTTAATTAAAAGAAATCTTATGTGTTCCATTCACATGACTTTCTTTACATCTCTGCAACAAACTATGTTAAAAAAGTTTATTTCATTCTAATCGAGGATAAATAAGTAGAAATAGTCTTATTACTTGCTTCCTTGTATAAAGAAACGAGCGGAGTATCATAGGTTAAAGTGATAGTCAAAAGCTGGTGGCGGTGTGACTGATGTTCCTTTGTTTGTATGGACAAGTGTTTACAAATTCCTGTACGAGAAAAGCATAAGTTCTTCAAGACTGAAACTAAAAACAAACAAAACCTCAAAAACGATCAACTCCAGGAAAAAAATGTATATAACATAAATTGTATGTTGTAACATGCTCTATATTTTTTGTGTAGTAAGTCCTGTTCATAGATAACAGTTTAGTAGTTATGCAAAAATCCGTAAAATGCATTCAGAACAAAGTAGTCTTCAGAGGCTATTCCCTGAAAATGCAACATATACATTTCATTTGTCATGTAAACATATTTAATATACGATATTTTAATGAAAATCGTTACAGCCATTTTTGCGAAAATAAACATTTTCGTAAAAAGGTCTATGTAAAGGGTAGTTTAGGGCGGTGGAATTTTTCTCAAAATCTTTGTGTCGCATCCCAGGAAGATACCAAACTTAAATACCAAGTTTGGTATTTTACCGACTCTTCGTTTTTGAGTTATCAAAGGCACACTGACACAGGGACACATGGACACACTCACGGACCTTTTTCTGAAAATGCTTTTTACTTTCTCTAAACGTACAATGTACATAGTGTATAGAGAAGGTATTGTATTGCACCCAAATGCGATACCGAGATGTCACCGAAAATACATGTTTTGGGTCCCCCTGAATCCAAAAAAAGCATTTTTGGAAAAAGGTCCGCGCGTGTGTGTGCGTGTGTGTGCGTGTCTGTGTGTCTGTGTGTCTGTGGACAGCATAGCTCAAAAACGAAAACACCGTTAAGTACCAAACTTGGTATTTAAGTTTCGTATCTTCCAAGGATTCGACACGAAGATTTTCAAGAAAATCTCCCCACCCCCAACTACCTGTTACATGAAACTTTTTTCGAAAATTTTGATTTACTCAAAAATGACTCCAACGGTTGTGATTAAAATATCGTATATTAAAGATATTTATCTGACAAATAATATGAAAATCTTTAATTTTCTGGGAATAGCCTCTAAAGACTTCTATAGTCTGGATGAATTTTTCATAACTGCTAAACCGTAAGAAATGAACAAAAACTTACTACACAGAAAATGTAGAGCACATTAAAACACACAATTTATGTTATATACATTTTTTTTCGAGGAGTTGATCGTGTTTGAGATATTCCTTGCTTGTGGTTTCAGCTTTGAAAAACTTGTACTTTTCTCATACAGGAATTTGTCAACTCGTGTCCATACAAACAAAGAAACTTCAGTCACCTTGTAACAAGGTTTTGTCTTCACTTTAACCTATGATACTCTCATATTTCACTTCTACTTAGAAGGAAGTAAGTAATAAGACTATTTCTGCTATTTTTACTTTCTCTAGCCCCATATGTACAATGTACATAGGGATAGAGAAGGTATTGTAGTGCACCCAAAAATTCGATACCGAGATTTCACCGGAAATATATGTTTTGGGGTCCCCTGAGTACGAAAAAAGCATTTTTAAAAGAAGGTCCGTGTGTGTGTGTGTCTGTCTGTGTGTGTCTCCGTGGACAGCAGAGACTCAAAACGAAAAGACCGTTAAACACCAAACTTGGTATTTCGGTTTAATATCTCACGAGGATTTTCAAAAAAATCCGCCTACTAAAAACTACCCTTTACATGGAACAAATTTCGAAAATTCTGATTTTCTTTAAAATGTCTCTAACGATTTTGATTAAAATCTCGTATATTAAAGTTATTTATGTCCGAAATAAAATATATATCTCGAATAGCCTTTTAAGACCTCTTTATTCTGGATGAATTGCTAAACCGTAAGAGATAGAAAAAAAACTCATTGCAGAAAAAATGTACATCACGACAAAACACAAAATTTATGTCCTTCTTGTTTTTGTTGTGGAGGTAACCGTTTCTGAAATATTCCTTTTTATTGGTTTCAATTGTGAAGTACTTAAAATTTTCTCAGACAGGAAATGTCCGCTTTTCTTTTGTTCTTCTCCTGGCCAAGCAAAGAAGTGATTTCCAATGGCAATCGCATAGCGATAGCTTTTAAAACATTTGACAATCATTTTAGCATAGCGAATTCCCTTATTCTCTTCTACTTTTTAGGAACTAAGTAATAACATTCTGCTAATATTTATCTTCATTGTGTACAAAGAAGAATAATCTTTTGTAGGAGGTTTGTAGAGCAGCTAGAGAAAGTCATATGAGTGGAACACAGCAGATATTTTATCAATTAGTATGAAGTAAATAGAAGAATAAGCTTATAAACAATACTTTGTTACACAGAAGTAGAGAAAGTCATGTGAATGGAACACAGATTTTTTTGGATACAGGGTACCCTAAAATATATATTTCCGGTGAAATGTCGGTATCGAATTTTTGGGTGGAATGCAATACCTTCTCTATATACTATGTGCATAGTACGTATAGAGAAAGAAATAAGTAAAGCAGAAACTACTTGAAATAGACGAATGAAATGGAGAATATAGCCAAGAAATACAATAAATATACACAATTTGTAAGCTTTAGCTTTAAACATGTAGAATTTAGAATTTTAACCTGACTATCCTCTTAACGAGCAGCTTTGTAGTGTATTCTCACTATAAACACACTTTTGGGATTATCTCAGTGACAAAATAATAAGGTGGCCAGAGTCTTAGTCCAGGTGCTGCAAAAGGATTCTGTATTCCTTTCTGGATCAAATCGTCTGCTGTTTCATTGCTGTATGTCCTGACATCCTCATTAGGTCTTCCGTATACTCCTTTGCCAATTTAAATTTCATTTATCTACCTACCTTCCGGAGATCTTAAATCTCCATGCCGGTTGCAAAGTAGTTGTCAGTTTTTACTTTCTCTACACGTAATATGTACATAGTGTATAGAGGAGGTATTGCACTCCACCCAAAAATTCGATACCGAGATTTCAACGGAAATGTATGTTTTAGGGACCCCTGTATAAAAAAAAATCAGTTTCAGAAACAGGTCCGTGTGTATGTGTGTGTTTGTGTGTGTGTGTGTGTGTGTGTGTGTGTGTGTGTGTGTCCGTGTGTCTGTGAACACGATAACTCAAAAACGAAAAGTTGGTAAAATACCAAATTTGATATTTAAGTTCCGTATCTTCCAGGGATCTGACAAGAAGATTTTAAGAAAAATCCCCCCACCCAAAACTACCCTTTACATGGAACTTTTTTCGCAAATTTTGATTTTCTCAAAAATGGTTCTAACGATTTTGATTAAAATACCGTATATTAAAGATATTTTACCTGACAAATAAACTGTGTATCTTGAATTTTCTGGGAATAGCCTCTGAAGACTTCTTTATTCTGGATGAATTTTACGGAATTTTGCATAGCTGCTAAACCGTAAGAGAGGGACAAAAACTTACCACACAAAAAATGTACAGCACATTAAAACACACAATTTATGTTACATAAGCTTTTTCATGGAGTTGATCCAATTTGAAATATTCCTTGTTTTTGGTTTCAGCTTTGAAGAACTTACTTTTCTTATACAGGAATTTATTAACTCCTGTTGATACTAACAAAGGAACTTCAGTCACATAGCAAGCAGCTTTTGACTATCACTTTATCCTATGGTACTCCCTTATTTCGCTTCTTACAAGTAAGCATGTAATAAGACTATTTCGGCTAATTGTTTCTGGATTAGCATGAAGTAAATAGAAGTATAAGCTTTTTGTCAATAAGTTGTTGCAGAGATGTAGAGAAAGTCATGTGAATGGAACACATCAGATTTTTTCTTACCGTCAGCCGTTTTGGAATTATTCCATGTTGCAAGTACTTTTTCACATGCTTGAAATTTTGCGATTCTTGCTTTTCATCCGTTTTTTTTCCGTTTACATCCAAAGCGTGTGTTACTAGGAATATGCGTTGTTTACGCATGATATAAGCCTTCTTGTCCAAATTCTTACTTTAATTGAAACAGTTCCTAGGCAAAAAGCATATTATGAGTAGCATAATGAAGATAGAAGATCACTGCTTATATTACTAAAGCTAAACTAAACGCGAAGACGGGCCAAGGACTACCACCCGACCGCTGCATTCCCCGACTCTGCCCATTACAGGTGTCATAGTTGTAGTACAGTTTTGGTCCACGCAACCTGCAGCCGCTACTTCTCTCTCAAGTATACCCCCGCCGCTGAATCCTTGCAATTGACAGTTCCCGTGGTTTCGCATAAGGCTGGCTATGCTGCCTTTGCGGCGTTGCCAGAGCAAATATTAAACAACAACAGTTGATTACAAATATCTCTATCGTGTGTAACGACGAATATAAACAATGTACATAGTAAATGAATGCCGATGAATAAAGAAACTAATTCGTTATTATTGATGTTAACTGAAAATAACAGTGATACTGTAACGTATGTAGCATTCATTACGTATTTACGACAATATAGATTAAATTAATGCAAAATAACTTGTTACAGTGAGAGAAAGGTATAACGAAATAATTTTCACCAGTTTAGAATTTTAATGGCTCAATTCTATCCAAGTCTCTGTCGTCATCATTTTCAGATGCATTACAGTCATTATCATCATCATCGTCGTCGTCACCAAGACATATCATTAGTGGTTCACATTCACTGATGATTCCGTCTAATTCCTGTACTTTTCGTATTATTTTGTGCACTTTCTTCTTCCATGAAGCCGCGTCCACTCTCGCCACACCTTCCCACAAAAGTCTATCACCTCTTTAATTGTGAAAGTCTTGTTGTGTTCCCTCACGTACAAACAAACAACAAAACACTATCAACAAATATCAATAACAACGAATAATACGTAGCTTGTACAGAACAGCTCAACGCACGTATTAGGAGTTCACAAACTGAGCACGTGGTTGGAAATAGCCAGATATTGCAACGGAGCGACATCTGGATCCGTTTCCGTTGTCTGACCGACCGACCGGAATGCTGCTTTGTGATTGGTTCAGAAAGCCAAACGGGTAAAGCTTTGCATCTGTTTTTAGCTGATGTAGCAACTTAGCCCCCAACTGTCAAGTGCAAGGATTCAGCGGCGGGGTATAGTGCTCAATTGTCTCCCGAGGCTGAGTACATCACGGACCAGAACGTCCAGGGGATAAAGCTGAAACCAGACACAAGAAATATATAAAAAAATGTAGGTATATAACATAAATTGTGTGTTTTAAAGTGCTCTACATGTTTTGTGTGGTAAGTTTTTGTCGATCTCTTACGGTTTACCAGTTATGCAAAATTCCGTAAAATTGACCAGGAATAAAGTAGTCTTCAGAGGCTATTTCCAAAAAATTCAAGATAAACATTTTATCTGTCGGGTAAATATACGATATTTTAATCAAAATCGTTAGGACCATTTTTAAGAAAATCAAAATTTTCGAAAAAAGTTCTATTTAAAGGGTAGTTGGGGTGGGGGATTTTCTTCGTTTCGCATCCTTGGTAGATATCAATCTTAAATACCAAGTTTGGTATTTAACGGTGTTTTCGTTTTTGAGCTATGCTGTCCACAGAGACACATACACACAGACACACACACACAGACACACACACAGACACACACACACACACACACACACAGGTACACACACGGACGTTTTTCGGAAAATGCTTTTTTTGGATTCAGGGGGACCCAAAACATATATTTCCGGTGAAATATCGGTATCGAATTTTTGGGTGGAATGAAATACCTCCTCTATACACTATGTGCATGGTACGTATAGACAAAGTAAAAATGTATTTGACACAAATTGTGTATATAAATGAGATCTATATTTTTCCTGTACTAGGCTTTTGTCTAACCGGTAAGACTTCCTTGCTATACGAAAATTCCATAGATAAAATAAAAGAAACATCATATGGCATTCGTAGAAATTTTAACACACACTCTCGAATGACATCATTTGGGTCACGTACAAAATAAATAAAATACTGGCCGCGCCGTGGCCGAGTGGTTAGACCACTCGACTCTCACCTAGACGGCCGGGGTTCGATCCCAAGCGACCGCATGTGAGATTTGTGGTGGACAAAACGGCGCTGGGGCGGGTTTTCTCCGGGTACTCCGGTTTCCCCCGCCATCGCATTCCACCGGTGCTCCATCATCATTCATGTATCATCAGTGTCACCGCCTGCGGTGCCATTAGTAGTTAAAGCGGGCGTTAAACACTACCAAAAAAAAAAAATAAATAAATACTCTGCCATGTAAAGGACAGCTTTGAGTGGCGAGATAGTTCTTTAAATCGTGGCTCGCACTTTTGTAAGTTGACAAAACATTTCAGATATTCAAGGAAATTTGGTTTTCGAGTTATGGTGCTCATAGGCATATTCGCGCAAGGGAACCTTGTTTTAGAAATGTTTTTTCTAGATTCGATATGAATGAAAATTCATGCTTTTTTTTCAGAAAAAAACTTAATTTGTGTTGAAAGACAGAAGTATCGGGTAGCATTCTATATTTATCTCAGACTTGCTAGCAAAAAGTGGTTTTAAGATGTGAGTTTTTGTATGCGATGGTACAGAAATGCGCTTGGGGAGTAGTTCTACAAGAAGTGGGGGCTGGGATCGAAATAATCAAGACAAATAGCCCGGCCATTGTTGAAGTAATTAATAGCTCTGCTGGTAACATTCTATCAGCATCCATAATTGGAAACCCGTTGTCAGCCCTACCGAGCAAATCTCCTTACCTCCTCTCTTTCGCATCAGCATCACTCCAAAAGCATGCAACGATTAAAGTGTAAATTAAAGCAAACATGTTTAATTGGTGTATTTATTGATTCATTCCGTACGCTATGACATCTTTAGCGTGTGGGTTGATTTTGATAACACGATTCTCCAGTAATTATTGCCATCTGCCTCTCCTCTCTCATTATGGAAATGCACACGCCCATATGTATGTTCCTCGATGATTTGAAGATTCAACACTGAGCAAACCTTAATGAAGAGTCATTGAGAAGGAAATGATAAAATGACGGGTCTTGGACAGTTTAAAGCTGTTTCATTAGTATAATTTATTAATTTACGACAGTAGCCATTAATATTCGTAAACTAAGCCCAGGGAGGAACCTGTGGATCATATGAAACTTGGAGTTTAGTTGCGCTTTGCACATTCAGACGTCAGAGGCGAAGATGAATACACCCGCTCTTACCATATTAATTGACATTGCAAGCGGGATACTATAATACATGAAATTAAGTAATAAATTGGGGAGGAAAAAGGTCGACTAAGCTCATCAGTAGAGCTCGGTCCGGGGTCACGAAATTGCCGGATTGAGGTTCACTATACACAGAGTATAGCTATGACGGAATATAACTATAATAGTTAACTATAAGTAGGCGTGGTGTCTGCAGCTCGTTTCGAACTATCTAGCATTGCTCACTGCCTGGCCTCGTTCAGTTTCTGCTAGTAGACAAACAAGAGAATACTGAGGAGAGCCTTTTCTTTCAATATAGTTAATATTCAAATATTTCAATACATAGTATATATATATATGTATGTACGTATATATATATATATATATATATATATATATAGTTTAACGTCCTTTAACCTGGTTTGTTATATCGGACGATGGATGAAATTGGTGAAATAATGCTCAAATGATCTCGGGGTCCATGAATCTTAAAGTTACTGTACATTCATCTTCTAAAGATAAGGGAAAACCCCGAGAAAAAAAAACCTTATCCGGGTAACTCACCCTAAGCGAGATTTGAACTCACGACCTGTTGAATGTGAAGCAGACACGCTATCTCCACACTACCCAAGCGGGCACATAGTATATTGTGTTACTTTATGAATAGAACGATGCATATAATTTCAATTCACATAATGGGCTACTTTTGGAATAGATTACACCTCAACGAGTGCATGTTTCTGCTACAAGCCCCTCCCCACTAGTCTATTTTTATGTCAGTGACTGCTCTGTGTGTTCCTTCGGGATCCAAAACCGAGTTCTACTCATCAGCATTTGCCAGTTATGAAGACTGAGGATAAACACAATGAGGAAAGGGCTATGGGACTAGTACCCGTCCCTTTTTACTTTCTTTGCTTGCTACATACCGAGATTTCACTGGAAACACAAGTTTTGGGGTCTCTTGTATAACAAAATCTGATGTGTTCCATTCACATGATTTTCTCTACATCTCTGTAACAAATTATCGTTAAAAAGCTTATGCTTCTATTTACTTCATGCTAATGGAGAAAAAATTAGCAGCAATAATCTTATTACTTGCTTCCTTGTAAGTAGAAGCGAAATAAGAGAGTTCCATATCTTAAAGTGATAGTCAAAAGCTGGCTGCTATGTTACTGAAGTTCCTTTGTCGGTATGGACAGGAGTTGACAAATTCCTGTATGGAAAAAGTATAAGTTTTTAAAGCTGAAACCAATAAAAAGGAATATCTCAAAAACGATCAACTCCACGAAAACAATGTATATGACATAAATTGTGTGTTTTATCATGATCTACATGTTTGTGTAGTAAGATTTTGTCTATCTCTTGCAGTTTACCAGTTGTGCAAAATTCAATAAAAATCATCCAGACTAAAGAGATATTTAGAGACTGCTCCCAGAAAATTCAAGATACACATTTTATTTGGCATGTAAATATGTATCTTAAATATAAGACATTTTAATCAAAATCGTTGGAGCCATTTTTAATAAAGATCAAAATTTTCGAAAAAAAGTTCCATGTAAAGGGTAATTGGGGGTGGGGGATTTTCTTGAAAATCTTCGTGTCGTATCCTTGGAGGACACCAAACTAATATCAAGTTTGGTTTTTAACGGTCTTTTCGTTTTTGAGCTATGCTGCCCACAGAAACACACATACATACACACATACACACACACACCGGAGTGGTTAGACCACTTGCCTCTCACCTAGACGGCCCGGGTTTGATCCCAAGTGACCGCATGTGATATTTGTGGTGGACAAAGCGGCGCTGGGGCGGGTTTTCTCCGGTGCTCCATCTTCATTCATATTTCATCAGTGTCACCGCCTGTGGTGCCATAAGTAGTTAAAGTGGGCGTTAAACACTACCAAAAAAAAAAGATACACACAGACAGGCACACATATGCACATGTTTGTAAACAAATGCTCTTTTTTTATTCAGGGGCCTTAAAACATGTATTTCCGGTGAAATCTCGGTATCGAATTTTTTATTGCATTACAATACCTTCTCTATACACTATGCACATAGTACCAGTAGAGAAAGTAAAGATTCCCAGCAAAATGCCCACGTGCTTGTGTATCTGACTGTGAGCAGCATTATTTAAAATCGAAGAATTGGCTATACTAAACACCATAATTAAATTCAGCATCTTCCAAGGATGCGATACAAAGATTTTTAAGAAAATCTCTACACCAAAACTGGACTTTATATGGAACACTTTAAAAAAAAAAAAAAAGTAATTTTCTCAACAACAACAAAAAACGTTCAAACGATTTTGATTAAAATATCGCATATTAAACACATTTACATAAAAATAAAATGAATATCTTGAAGTTTCTTGGAATAGGCTCTAAAGACTTATCATTCTGGATGACTTTTGCATAACTGGAAGCCGTAACAGTTAGAGAAAAACGTACAACAGAAAACAGTAGACCTTGTTAAAACACACAAATTATGCCAAACAGTTTTTGTGGTACTTTTTTTTCGAGTGGAGGGGAAAAATCCACCTTATGGACTAACCCGGGCAAGCCCGGAGTGTTGGGGTCTCACATGTGGGCATACCGACTAAAAAAAACCCCTCCACCGGTATTAGAAGGAAGAAAGGAGAGGCGGTACCGCATGATTGCACCCGCGGATTCAAGGCGATAATATAACTGACTGCAGGGTGTAGTCAGAGGGGTGAAATGAGGACCGGGAGACAGACTTGACCAAGGCCCAGAGTGCCACCGCGGAGTATTCGGGGAGAGGAATGAAGGAATTCTAGGGTGAAGGATGGAATTAGTGCTGGTTGACTCTGTTGAGCCAGTCGTCGTATCCTGGCACGTTTTCGAGCCTAAGCCCTTGGCGTCTACTTTGGATGTTGAACCGTAAAGTTTGAGGTGCCGACTTCTCGAGTAGAGCTCTCACCTCCTCCCTGAAGATGAGTCGGATGTCGGTGACTGCTGTTGCTATTGCTTGGTGAAGTTCTGGATGTGAAGTGGTGCTGTGTTGTTCCTGAAGCCTGTCCTCCAAGGCCGTCAGCTTAGCCGTAAGAGTCAGGACCTCCGCGTGGAGGTCCGAATGGCCTCACTTAGGCCCTGGATTTCCTGCTGCAGGATGGTTGGTGTTGGTTGTTCAATCTGTGGAGATGGTTGTGTAGATGATGGTGTCCGGGCTGGTTTAGGCGATGAGTGCCTGCTCTTTGGGTAGCTGGGGCACTGGGCTTGCCCGGTGAAATGTCCCGTACCACCACAGGTGGCACAGAACCGGCGACGGCGGCGGAGGTCGTGCACATTGCACTCCGAAGTGAATGCATTGGAGCCACAGAAGTGGCACTTCGGCGGCGAAGAGCAGTCGTAGGCACAGCAGCGACGGCAGGGCCGGTGTCTTTCCTGTCTGCTTGCCTCAACGTGCACAAGTCGCCCTAATAAGGGCAACCCTGTCGCCAAAGCAGCCTCCAGGTCTGACCGGTCCTGTAGCTCCACCCTAACTAGTGGTGTGGGCCCCGGTCACAGATAATTCTAGTGGCCCTCGAACATGAAGGCCATCTAGATTGTGCAGCGGCGAGGAGGTGCCGGGTGGAGAGATCCCGAGGGACCCCCCTAACCACGACACTGTACCGGGGCGGCGTCGGCGTGGAGCTCAGCGGTGGCGGTGATGAAGTGTTGTTGGCTGCCGGTGAAGCAGCGGCGGTCGGTGGCGGTGGTGATGGTGAGCGCGGCGGTGTAACGGCAGGTGGCGGAGATGCCGGAGAAGCGGTGGCTGCTGTAGGAGCTGCTGGTCTGCGTTGGTGTTTCCTCTTCGGTATCTCGAAGCGAAGTCCCCCTGGTACTTCCGAGATATACCTTGCTATTGTTTAAGGTTTTAATTGCTTAAACTTTTCTCAAACGGAAACTTTTCTTTCGTTTCCTATTTCTTTTGTGTTATTCCTGGTCATGCAAAGAAAATCGAGTTTCTATCACATAGCAACCAGTTTTTCAAGACTTCATTATGGCTTTAGCCTAGTGAATTCTCTTTTTTCACTTCTACTTAGAGAAGGAAATAAGCAATAAAATCATTTGTGTTAATGTTATTTCGATTAGCATGCAATAGATATAATAAACTATTGTAAGAATAGTTGTTTGTCGAATAGATAAAGTCATGTGAGTGGAAGACATCACATTGTTTTAAAGAACAAATTAATGTTGTTCCACAGTGTCCACTTTTTAGGGACTCACACTTCTCCAAACGCTCTTGTAATTTTTTAACGCTTCCAAAAATAGAAATTATTAATTATCTTGTTCTCCCGTGAGCCATTTCTTCAGGTCAGGCGAATATGGGAGGTGCGACAGCATTTCATAACTCAATTCCTGCAGTTTGCAGCACATCTCTGGTTGAATTTGCTGGTGCACTTTCGTAGTGAAAACAGCACTTTCTTCTCCAAATGGGGCGTGTCTCCTTTAATTTTTTGTTGCATTGGACTAATAACCCACGGTAGCTTTGGTCAATAAACGTTTTTTTTTGCTTTTTCAAAGAATACAAAGAGTGTCACACCCTTTAGATCCCGTAAACTGGCCATCACTTTTCCGACCAGTGGGAGCATTTTTGCCTTCTTTGGAACAGATTCATCGGAAGCAACCTGTTGCTGGGTTTTGGGAGTGTACTAATGAATCCAGGTCCCATTGACAGTGATGATAACTCGACGCAAAAACTCCTTACGTCTTTGCTCAAGTAACTCCAACACAGCTTCGAAAACAAAATCCATACCCACTTGTTGTCAACTGTAAGCAAACGCGACATTCATCGGGCCGGCAACTTTTTCATCTCCAACTTATCATGTTGGAGATATATGAATTGGTGTTCCTTATGGCCTCTACCATATCACGAATTTTCATTCGACGATAATCGAGAATCATTTTGTGGACTTTAACAATGCTTTCTTTGGTAACCACATCTGTCGGGCGTCCTGGTACTCAATATCTACATAAATGTTGTCACAAATGCCAAAATTCCCCAAAAACAGCATCCAATTTAACTTTTACCTTCTTGAAAACTTTGCCATTCAAAAGTAAAAAGCAAGCCACTGAACGATTTTTCACCTGTCTATTTTTGCGAAAACACTCAAAAGACTAACTAAAATGCGTGCCAAGTTCAAACTAACCTATGATTTAGTATCGAAAACGATTAAATCCAAAACATTATATAAAAAAAAAGATATAAATGGCGTGTTTAACGAGATTTACTTTCTTGTGTAGTGTGATTTTCTCTGTCTTTCATAGTTAACCAGTTATGCAAAAGCCATCCAGAATGAACGTGACTTCAGATGCTGTTCCCAGAAAATTCTAGATATACATTTCATGAGGCATAAAAATATATTAAACATATATCATTTTAATCAAAATCACTAGAGCAGTTTTTGAGAAAATAACGTTTTAGGAAAAAATTCCATATAATGAGTAGTTTGGGCTGGGCGAGGGGAAGATTCTAGAAAATCTTTGAATTGCATCCTTGAAAAATTCTAAACTGAAATATTAAGTTTAGTATTTAACCCACCTTTCGTTTTTGAGTTATGCTGTTCAGAGGGACACACACACGAAGACATGAACCTTTTTTAAAAATGAGTTTTTGCATTCAAAACATGTGTTTATAGTGAAATCCCGGTATGTAATTTTACTATGTACTGTGTAGTGTGTACATGGTAGAGAAATTAGAAATTAATGGGATACATTCTCACGATTTTATCTACACGCTGTCAATTATTACAATGTCGCTTCTACAAAATACTCTAACAAAAGTTTATTTCTCTGTCGATTTCAAGTTAATCGTAAAAAGCGTTTGCATAAAGTTTCGTTACACTTTTGATTGTAGATACAGGAGGCTGAAGCGATAAAAAAATCTACAAAAGTCCTTTCAAAATACTACAATACTAACTTTCAAGTCCGCGCTCTTTACATGACATGGCAGGAAACAAAACAGCAACGGCTTAGCGCTTCAAAACAATACGAGATAAAATAATGGGAAATTCAAAACAATGATAATGTAATTCAAAATCTTCTCGGGCTTCTAGCCAGGTAACCTGGCTAGAAGCCCGAGAAGATTTTGAATTAACACGTCGCCAGGAAAGCTTCAGTTCTTAATGATAATGTATGTTCGGAAACGTTTAATGGAATACACACAAAAATATTTAACATTTGTGTTTTAACAAAATCTATATTATTCTAGATTACTATCTAAAGAGTGATTTATGTAGAACTGGCACACTGCTTTCTTTAATTATCCCGTTATGAATTCATTCAATGACCCAATTTTAGCACCAAATTAAGCAACATGTTCTGGAGTTTCGATTCCTTGTCACTAGATGCGCAGATGTTTATGTTTTATTCCTAATTGCATTGTTGGCAGCTGTTTCGACATTTTGTTCTTGTAGTCAACGTGAAAATTCCGTACGATGTAGAGCTGAGTCAAAGATATTTTCAGCAAGATGGCGCTACATGCCATACATCATATTAATCCATGAACCTAATTTGGCCTCATTTTTCTTTGACGACCGGATAATTTCCAGGAACCTGTAGCCACCGAGATCTCCGGATTTGGCATCGCCGGACTTCTTTCTATGGGGTTACTTAAAAGACAGGGTTTACGCCACTCGTACCCAGCCATTGGACGATCTGAAGCACATCACAAAGGAGATTCAAGCTATTGACAACAGAGTCCTCCAACGAGCGGCCAGTACGACGTGTTGAGTTGTACTTTATGCAGGCTGGACGATATTTTCACAATTTGATATACAGATAAATAATCTCCCAAAATTCCTCTACAATTTAGGTATAATAAGTTGTCGCTAGCATAACACGTTTTGAAACAATTAATGAAAGAGATGTGTCAGCTCTATACAATGGATTATGAGTAGGCAATAGGTAAATTACAAAGTACTCGTTTAGAATTAAAGGACTCACAGACTATTCACAGAAAATGCAATATATGTATACGGATTTTAGCCATACAAATGTTTAAAAAAATATTTTCTTCGTTCTTTTTAATTGTTTCTTTCTTTCGTTATCTTTACCCTACTTGTATTTATGACATATATGTTTGACGTCAGGAACTGGATTGTAAGTCCTGCGTGAGGAATTATAAACCAGCTCCTGGGACCAGACGCCTGTCGAGAAGCAGAGGGAAACCAGGATGGATGATCAGCGTGATGCCCGCAAGGAAAGTGAGGAAGAAGAAGATGATATGAAGTTACGGTAAAGTGATGACAGGAGAGAGCATTATGAAGCGATTGGTGAACTGAGTGGCCGAGAAAACCGAAGAACCCACAGAAAATGTGCCCAGCCGTCGCTTCGTCCACTGCAAATCCCTCGTAAGGATCCCTGGTACGAAATTCAAGCCGCCTAGGTGGGAGACGAGCCATTTTTCTTGACAATAAAAATAAGAACAAAATTGTCCAAACTTTATATTTAAGTTTGGTATCTTCCAGGCATGCGACACGAAGATTTTGAGAGAGAAAAAAGCCCACCCCAAACTACACTTAAATGGATCTTTTTTGGACAATTTTTATTTTCTAAAGAATGGCAGTAACGATTTTGATTAAAATAACGTATATAAAAGATATTTACTGGCAAATAAAATGTATATTTTGAATTTTCTGGGTTTAGTCTCTGAAGACTACTTTATTCTGTGTCAATTTTACGGAATTTTGCATAATTACTAAACCGTAAGCGATAGACAAAAACTTGCCACTCAAAAAATGTAGAGCACATTAAAACACACAATTTATGTTATATACAATTTTTTGTTTTTTGTTTTTTTTTTTTGTTTTTTTGGGGAGTTAATTGCTTTTGAGATATTTTTTGTTTTTGGTTTCAGCTATGAAAAAATGGCATTTCTCATACAGGAATTTGTCAAATCCTGTCCACACAAACAAAGGGACTTCAGTCGCATAGCAACCAGCTTTTGACTATCACTTTAACCTATGGTACTCCGTTATTTCGCTTTTACTTACAGGGAAGCAAGTAATAAGACTTTTTTTTTTTTTTCTCACTTAGCATGAAGTAAATAGAAGCATAAACTTTTTAACAAAAAGTTGTTGCAGAGATATAGAGAAAGTCATGTGAATGGAACACATCGGATTCTTTTGTTTGATTTTTAAATTGTTTGTACCTTTTACATCGTCAATTTCAGGCCACTGGGTAAGGCTTTTAAACATACTCTAGAGAGCCTGGTGTTTTATGAGCAGAGTGGTACAAAGGTGCGAATATGGTCTGGGGGGGGGGTTGCTCAATAAAAGCAACCGTATTGCACTTATTGTGTCGTAGCACAAAAACAACATCTACACGTTTCTGTGAATCGAATCGATATGAACTCAGACGCACCTACACCCGAGTTCCAAGAACGCTAGCATTGTAATAAACACCCTCGCAAATATTCCTCCAATATCACTTCCACGAAAACTGAGCCATCTCTGGAAAAGAAAACCCAAAAATCTGTTGTGTTCCATTCACACAAAGACCTTGGAATATATTACCCAGACTCGCCGCTGGTGTTGCTGTCGCTTATTGAAACCTCTCGCGCATCGGTGAGTGACAAGCGTACTTTCTGCCGTATGTTCAGTACGCTTGAAAGGCTTTAAAAGTGAGGTGGTTTAAGGGTTTAATAATTAACATGGTGCACTTCTGTACCAACCACCAGAAAAATGACTCCGAGATCACTTTCCATCGGTAAGAATAAATTGTAACATTTGCGTTCCAAATTCACTTCGATTTATTCTCGTGGGTTTCCTCAGTCACTAAGCGAATGAGAATTTATTTTAGGTTCTTAACACATAAACTAGAATTATTGAGTAGGTCGTCAGCTGCTCCGAGACGTAACAAATTTGTGTCATCGAAATGAAAAATTGTTTCCATGAGAATAAAGGCAAGATGACGCTAAAGCCTGACACAGTTCTTCAGTATTTAGTTTCCCTTCTTATCTGACAAAGCTAATGAGAACGCTAATTTCATTCTTATAGCTATTTTGTATATGTTTCATTAGCATTTTTTTTTTTTTTAAACAGTAATGGAGTCTGATCAGGACTCCGGTACTGTATCCCTATTTGCATTTCCCCCCGTAGGTTTTACTGATTACTGGTTTACTGGTTTTTACTGTTTCTTTTACAAACATATACACATTGCACAAACATATAACATCCATGCCCAAGGCGGGACTCGAACCCACGATCCCCTGCCCACGAAGCACCAAAGCGAGACGCTTTAGCGAGCTTTCAGCATTAGAAGGCAGTGCCAAAATATTAGATTCAATATTATAATTTGTCCAAAAAAAAAAAATACCCGAATTTCGATTAAGTTAATTTTTGAAATCTGTAATTTCAGACAGAATCACAATCCCACAGGGTGCAAAAAGGAATTTTGCAAAAGTGTTAGAACATAAAGAATATTAATAATCGATTCTAATTTTAGATTTGTTTATAAATTATTTCAAGAAGCACAGACCATACTCTCCTGTTGTGCACATATTAATATAACTATCTTATCTAACTCAAATATACCACAAATACTGAGAGAAAGTGTTTACTTAACATCTTCAATGTGGTTTACTGAAGAGAAATACAGGTATACCTAATTTCACTGTAATGTACCTAATTTTATACTGTACATAACTTCTGAAAATGCAATATTGATTTTATTCAGATGTTTTTGTTTTTTTTTCTGCTAAATCATTTTATTTATTTGTTTTTATTTATTTACATACCGTATTAATATCGTATTACCATTTTGGCGTAATATCGTCGTATTACCATTTTGACTTTCTATAACGACTGCTTAAATTTGAGCTGTACGTTAAAACTGTACTTCTCGATTAACTTAACACACCTTCAGTATCACATTCATGTTTCCAGGCTCTTGAGGGTGGGGAATAAGAATAGTTTCATCAGCCTAGAACCGAACCCAGCATATTTTTCATTTTTCATTCAGAATTTTGACCACTTTACTGCAGACACTCTTAACAAACCCTCTTTATAGCACTTGTTGACGACTTTGTGCATTAAAGTAAAAGCAAAAAGTATATATGGAATCACTGAGAAGAAACTGAGAAAACAGAATTAAACTTGAATTATGCTCTGTGTGATGCTTACATCCCGTTTGTAAAACACTTTAAATGCAGGTATGCGATATTCAAGTTGAATGATAATATTTACTTCTGTTTTGTTCAGTTGCGGGATGAAATTCCGTCTAGTCAATGAAGTGATTTTATTCAACTTCCAACAGGACAGTCAAGGTCTAATCCCTGTACATAGATGCTGACGATCATAAAGAATGTGTCGTCGCAATTATTTCCTACTCAGGTATCCTTATGACGTAATTATAGCTGTTTTAAATTTCACTGTTTTCCCATTACAACCAATGTATTGCGCGCCACCTAGGGAGGGAGTCTCTTGCCCTCCACCTGACTTCTTCATATTACGACAACGTTTCTGGTCTGCGCAGCTAGGCGTGTAGGGACATGACTTTCTCTAAATCTCTGTAACAAATTATTGTTAAAATGTTTATGCTTCCATTTACTTCACCTTAATCGAGAAAAACTTAGCAGGAATAGACCTATTACTTGCTTTCTTGTAAGTAGAAGCAAAATAAGGGAGTACCATAGGTTAAAGTGATAGCGAAAAGCTAGTTGTTATGTGCCGGAAGTTCCTTTATTTGTATGGATAGGAGTTGACAAATTCCTGTATGAGAAAAAAACATTTTTTTAAAGCTGAAACAGAAAGCAAGGAATATCTAAAAATCGATCAACTCCACGAAGAAAATGTATATAATATAAGTTGTACGTTTTATGGTGCTCTACATTTTTTGTGTCCTAAGTTTTTGTCCATCTCTTAAGGTTTAGCAGTTATGCAAAATTCAGTAAAATTCATCCAGAATAAAATAATCTTCAGAGGTTATTCCCAAAAAATTCATAATATTCATTTTATTTTTCAGGTAAATATATTTAATGTAAGATATTTTAATCAAATCGTCAGAGCCATTTTTATGTCAACATTTTCGAAAATGTTTTGTAAAGGGTAGTTTAGGTTGGGTTTTTTTCTCAAAATCTTCATCTCGCATCCCTGGAAGATACTAAACTTAAATACCAAGTTTGGTATTTCACCGACTTTTCGTTTTGAGTTATCGTGTTCACACGAACACACAGAAACGGTCCTTTTTCTGAAGATGTTTTTTTTTTTTTTTTTTTGTATACAGGGGACCCTAAAACATATATTTCCCGTGAAATCTCGATATCGAATTTTTGGGTGGAGTGCAATATATTTTCTATACACTATGTACATAGTACCTATAGAGAAAGTAAAAATATGTCCAAGCTGCGTACCGCTTCGATTATTAAAATAACCGAATTGTGTATCACACATTTTCTTCATATTTAACATACTGAGAACTTTCCACCAAGTCCACTATGACTTGTTGGGTGTGACTAAAAGTGTATTTCTGAATATTTTAATATTTGAAAAGAAAACTATTTGCCACGGTTTCTTGTTACGGCAGAAATATCTACGTATGTTACGTATTTGGAATACTGTAGTTTCCTTATTTTGCTTGTCTGAATTGGATTATTTTCTGATATAGAAATTCCTCCTTGTCCACTGTTTTCTTGTTTCATCTGATGTTTCTAAAATTCGCACTGGTAATTGAAATACATTCTGGTATGAATGATAGAATACACCACTCAGCTTTGAACGAAAATGTTCGCACACAGAGGAGGGCAGAATTGCAGCCATAATGATGGTGTAAATGCATATTGAAGCTCGATGTACACATAATGTGAAAACTGACGTGAGGCTTCGACGTCAGGTTGAATGTCCGCAACTGGTATTATTACAGTTAGCCATGTGTCCGCAACTGGTATTATTACAGTTAGCCATGTGTCCGCAACTGGTATTATTACAGTTAGCCATGTGTCCGCAACTGGTATGTTTACAGTTAGCCATGTGTCCGCAACTGGTATTATTACAGTTAGCCATGTATCCGCAACTGGTATGTTTACAGTTAGCCATGTATCCGCAACTGGTATTATTACAGTTAGCCATGTGTCCGCAACTGGTATGTTTACAGTTAGCCATGTGTCCACAACTGGTATGTTTACAGTTAGCCATGTATCCGCAACTCGGATGTTTCTTACAGCGCCTCCATTTAATCCATTCGAAATAAAGTTTTCTTTTCCGCCAAACTTTGTTTTATCGACATCCATTAAAACGTCTGATGTTTTACTTAATAATCGATTGAGTGAATATAAACATAGCATTAGATGGTAATATTCCGTGAAGAAAATAGTGTACTATGATAATCTTCTCTACTACATGCACAGAAGGCAGAGGATACATTGTATTCCACCCAAAACTCTGACACCGACATCTGACCAAAATATATGTTTTGATATAGGAGTTTTAGGAAAGGTTCTGTGCGATGGTGTGTGTGTGTCAGTGAACAGCATAACTAAAAAACGAAAAGAGGGAAGGACTAGCTTAGATGAACACAGTAGCGATTCTTTTGAAAGGGATGAAAGGCAATGAACCAGAATGTATCTCTTCGAAGTTCTCTCGGGCTTCCAGCCAGGTGTGGATATGGTGAGGCACCAACGTTTCCAGAGCATAAATTGTTGCCGTCTTCAGGGTTGCGTGTGTGCGTGTGAGATCTGGTAAGCTCGTGATGAGCCTAGATGTTGTTGTTGTTGTGTACCTACCCTGGTAAGGGTTTAACCATAGGAATGAGGTGAAGGTTAAGGTTATATTTTTGAGGTTTCGGGTGATGATGTTAACGAGGTAGTGCTAGAAAGGTTCTTCGAGCGATTGCATTTTTTCAGGAGCAGCATCCTTTTCTGCTCCGCTGGTGTTTAATTTTTGAAAATCGTTTATGTTGGTCAATTTTGATTGACCACTCCCAATGGGAGGGGGGAGTACTTAGTTAAACTATTTTGCTGTTGGCTGGTTTGAAGCCCTTGTTACTGGGGGTGCCTGCAAGCCATGAGGGGAACCCGAACTGCCTCTTTCGGCGATCAATAGGTAAGTACTCCCCCAGCGATCTGACAAGTACGTTCTCATGTTCACTCAATCTGGCGTAAAATTTCTGAGCCCGGCGCCCAATAACATCTTCTACATATGGGAGGGCCGAAGCTTCATGCAGTAGCCTCAAAGGGAAACTCGACATACAGAATATATGTATTGCAGTCCTCTATTCTGTATCCGCTGTAGCCAGAGAAGCCAGGAGTCTGCTGCCATGCCCCACACTTCACAGGCGTACAGCATCAGGGGGACTATGAGCGCCTTGAAAAGACGTAACTTTAACTGAACTGGCATTTGGGAGGCCAGTACAGGGTAAAGGGAGGTCGCTCTGTCCGACATTCCCCGCACGTGTTCACGAAAAGTTAGGACCTTATCAAGAGCGACGTTCAGGTATTTGATGGAATCTCCCCACTCTATCCTCTGGCTCTGATAGGAAAAGTTGGGTATCTGGGCTATTGCGGGGCGTTTTCTGGAGAACAGAACAGCATGACTTTTGCCCAGGTTAACGGACATCCGCCACTGTCTGCACCAGTCCTGGACGAGACGGAGGTGTCTCTGTATAGAACTGAAGGCTCTGCGTATGTTCCTGTCAGTTCGGTAGAGCAGGACATCATCAGAATTGGGCCACGTTGACGTCCTGCACTGTAGGGAAGTCTGCCATAAAGAGGCTAAACAAGGTGGGTGATAATACAGAGCCTTTGAGGACTCCGCCTCGTAGGGGTTTTGGTGTAGATGTTTTCGCCGCAACCGCTACTATGGAGATGCGTTGGTGTAGGAAGTTGTGTATGATGTTGATAAACTGTGTGTGTGTAGGCCAATCTGGATGAGTTTATACAGGAGTCCCTTATGTCAGGTGGTTGAAAAGGCCTTGGCGACGTCCAGTCCAATGACACTGCGGGCGTGAAGACCCCATCCTGGAATCCCAGGGCGGCAGCCTCCATTACCTGCCCAGGACGAAATCCAAACTGGTGGAGTGGGATGGCTGGAATGTCGACTACCTGTTGCGACAAGCGCTGTAGTATTAACCTCTCGAAGACCTTTGACGGTGGGAAGGAGGCTAATGGAGCGGTAGCTAGAAGGATGTGCAGGGTCCTTACCAGGCTCAAAATGCACACCACTCGTGCGGAAAGTGGCCTAAGGTGAAGCACATGTTGAATACCTTGGTGAGGAACAGCACTGCTCTGAAGGGAGGGTTGCAGCAACCCGAAAAATCAGTTGTGGCCTGAAACACTGTTTTGAAAATGGCCACAGAGCCAATTTTGATAACAACACAATTATTATCAAGGGGACTGGTTATTGCCCACGTAAGGTAAAAGAAGCATTGGCTATCACATCTGAAAGTCGCAATCTTAACAGAGACTCAGGATTACAATTGAGAAAGCTTGGAAACCTGCAAAAAAGCCAGCAGAGAAACACAAATCTGACCCCTAGAAGAGTCTCCTGAATCGCATTGTTTTCTCTATTCCACCTCACCGGCCACGCCCCTGCGCGCTGATTGGCCCGCACGGAACCCACGAGCATATCTATATAAGAAGACCACATCAGTATCCTTCATGAGCATTCCGGTATCCCGTACATTGTCGACCTCATCAGAACGAGGACCCGTTCATTGTACGACAAAATTCCAACCCACCCTAATCAACTGGTGAATTCTCTGGGAAATTATGATCCCAGAGAAGTACGTCGCCTGCCCTCTTTCCGCCTGCCGAGAGACGCCATTGGCCCTCTCGGTTAGCCACGCCCCCTCCCCTGAGATACATTAAATTGAACCTGAAAAGGGCAAAGCGACCTTAACCCGTAACCAAAATGGGGTAAAAATAATAAAGCGTGTCGTCCTCATAACGGGTGAACGCAAAATCCAAATTAGAACAATTATTTCTGCTCCAGGCGGGAGAAAACTGCGCGGCCTCCTGATTGGCCCGCGCAAGCGCCCGTGGGCGTGTCCTCTCCCTACAAAGTTTCCCGTACCAAAAATTATCCTTCAGTAAGCACTCCTCAACAACACAAAAACAAGTAGACATACCCACTGCTCATTTTGCAGGTAAAGCCGCGATGCGGCTAGGAACTGCGGCATCGACACACGACCGGGGCATGCCCCGATCGACCAGTTTTGCGTCTGGCGTCTGGCGTCAATTCATCATCAACCCTGAAGACGGGAACAATACATGCTCCCGAAACGTTGGTGCCTCACCATTTGTACACCTGGCTGGAAGCCCGAGAGTACTTCGAAGATTTACGCCGCCAGAAAAGCTACAGCTCTTGTTACAGAATGTTGTATTTTATATTTTTCAATATTTTTCACTGTTTAACTAAATGTAAAATGGTAAGAACTTTGAGAAACACAAATGATAACATGCAAAAAGAGATGGTAGCGATGAAAATGTTGAATGTCAAGGGAAGGAGAAGAATAGGGCAATATTTGGGAAAGGTAAAAGAAAAGCGGATGTAAGAGAGAGAGAACAGCAGAGAAAACACAGAATGAAACGGGAAGCACAAACCAAAGGTAGTTACACTCCCTAAAAGCCAGGGAGCTATGCGGATGTAGCGCCTCAAATTTCACTATTGCTTCAGCCCCCTGCACCACTTTGTAGCTACATTTCTGCAAACGGTTAAGTCGATCAACATGAAGTGAGCAGGTAGTGGATAGTGGTGATTAGCTTCTGCCCTGAATACACTTTGAGGAGAGCACAGTTTCTTTCCTGTGTAGGAGCACATACCACATGTTCACAAAATATATAAAAAGAGAAATTATAGAAAGCAAGGTGAAATAATTGTGAATGTTTAAGGGTCGAGATGTGCATAAATACACTTTGTAGTAACTAGGTAATTAAGGCAAAGCGAGCTAGCTTAATTCCAGGTAACAGTTCACCAACCACCACCTGCTAATGAGCTAAACAATGTAGATAGAAAGGAACGAACACAGAAAGAAGTGAGACAGGAATAGTGACTTGTCTTCCAATCAGAACAAGGAACTGGAAAACAGACAAAGCAAGCATAAAATTAAAATGAGAGGAAAAATTGGGTTTTTCCAAACGCTTATGTGCACGCTATGATGACAGAACTTGGCACACTTTTTTCTCATAACTTGTGAGGTGATGCTAACTAAGAACCAATAAAAAATTCTGTTACATGTTATGGCGCGAAAGTTGGCGTCACCCAGGATCAGTATTTAAGGCAACGCAGATCTCTTATATGGTTACTGTCTATAACTATCTCGCTTGAGCTTGTGTTCACGTCACATTGAGTCCCGCGCACGTCCACGTGCTTGAGTGGTGGGGGAGTGATGACCAGGTGATTAGATTAGGCTCCTGATTAATTATGTAAGCATTAGTATTTAATTATAACTCATTTTGTAAGGAAACAAGCTAGCCGCCCGTTCAAATCCATGATACAATAAATTCAAGTCGTAAGGGAAATCTAGTGTTTTTAATATTAGCCTCACCCACAAGTCCCTGAGATAAGTTTAATTAGGAGATTAGGAGTGAAATCTTCATCAGCGCCGGAGCTGAGGACGCTGCTGGAACGAGACACCGATTCCCGCGACACCTGACATTATCTTTTTCCAGAACCTGTCCCCTAAGAAAAGGGGAACTGCCGGGAATCTGTCACTAGATTTTTACGTTAGAATATGAGACAAAACTAACAAGGTAAAATAACTGTGAATATTTAAGAGCAGAAAAATGCATAAATGCAAGTTGTTAACTTGGGTAATTAAGACAGAAGTCTTCATCTATATTAGATACTTGAGCCCCAAAGATGGTAGACAACAACTCCCAATTTTATTTCAGGTATATGCTTTTTACTTCCTCTGCTTCGTACATAGTGCATAGGCAGAGATGTTACTGCATTTAAGTAAAATGTTCCATACCGAAATTTCACTGGAATTACACCTTTGCGGTACCCTAAGTTAAAAAAGTCTGATGTGTTCCATTCACATGACTTTCTGTACATCTGTGTACAAACTGTTAAAAAGCTTATGCTTCTATTTAATTCATGCTAATTAAGAAATAATTAGCAGAAATAGTCTTATTACTTTCTACCTTGTAAGTAAAAGCAAAATAAGGGAAAAAATAGGCCTAACTGATAGTCAAAAGCTGGTTGCTATGTGACTGAAGTTCCTTTATTTGTATGGATAGGAGCTGACAAATTCCTGTATGAGAAAAGTATAAGTTTTTCAAAGCTGAAACCAAAAACAACGAATATCTTAAAAACGATCATCTCCACGAAAAAAATGTATATAACATAACTTGTTTGTTTAAATGTGCTCTACATTTTCTGTTTGGTAAGTCTTTATCCATCCTTTACGGTTTAGCAGATATGCAATATTCCGTAAAGTTCATCCAGAATAAAGTAGTCTTCAGAGGCTATTCTCAGAAAATTCGAGATTTACATTTTATTTGTCAGGTAAATATTTGTCATATATGATATTCTATTCAAAATCGTTAGAGCCATTTTTTAGAAAATCAAAATTTGCGCCAAAAATTCCTAATAAAGGGTAGTTGTGGGTGGAGGATTTTCTTGAAAATCTTCGTGTCACATCTTTGGAAGATACCAAACCTTAATACCAAATTTGGTTTTTAATGGACTTTTCGTTTTTGAGTTATGCTGTCCACAGACACACACACACACACACACACACACACACACACACAGACAGACACACACACGCACACACACGGAGCTTTTTGTAAAAATGATTTTTTTTGGATCCAGGGGAACCCAAAACATGTATTTCCGGTGAAATCTCGGTATCGAATTTTTGGGTGTAATACAATACCTTCTCTAAACACCATGTACGTGTAGAGAAAGTAAGAAACGTATTTGTGTAGCTGAAACTTAATTACCACATATGTTAGACAGAAAAGGAAGCACTTGCCCCGCCCCTCCCTATGCGGTTATTACTCTTGGATAAACGGTTTATGCAAAATAATATTTGCAGCAATTTTTGGTATCAGTGCTTAACACAGCGGCGACACAAGCACATCGCAACTCTTTAACACTTATGTCGTCATTATTACAAGCGAATGAGTCACCCCTCTAAGTGGAAAGTTGGTTCTAAAACCAAAGCAGTTGTGCCACATTTTTTCATCGCAAGCTCACGAAACTTTACAAAAAGTCGATCCTATGTGAGTAATTTGGCGGCGGAATATTATTTCTATTGCGGAGGGAGCGAGTAATGAGTGTTTATGCTAGGGAAGGAACCGGAACTGACGAGGGATGTTCCGTGGAGACTCGTACAATTTATTCTGTAATTATGAGGATGGGTCTCTTGGTGGCCATCACCGGCGCAGCTCAACTTAATACAACATGGTGCCTTCTCCGGCACCACAGGGGTGTGTATACCAGCAGCAGCAAGTAGGGATAAACTCCTTCCTTGAGCTTCCTGATACAATAAGTAATTGTTATTGCTTTCTCTACATAGTGCATAGAGAAGGTATTGCACTCCACCCACAAATTCGATACCGAGATTTCAACGGAAATATAGGTTTTAGGGTCCTCTGTACTAAAAAAAAACATTTTTAGAAAAACGTCCATGTGAGTGTGTGTCTGTGAACACGATAACTCAAAAACGAAAAGTCGGTAAAATACCGAACTTGGTATTTAAGTTTAATATCTTCCAGGGATGCGACACGAAGCTTTTCAGAAAAATCCCCCCACCCCAAACTACCCTTTTTTCGAAAATTTTTATTTTCTTAAAACTGGCTCTAACGATCTTGATTAAAATATCGTATATTAAAGATATGTATCTGACAAATAAAATCTATATCTTGAATTTTCTGAGAATAGCTTCTGAAGACTGCTTTATTCTGGATGAATTTTACGAAATTTTGCTTAACTGCTAAACCGTAAGAAATGGACAAAAACTTACCGCACAAAAGATGTAGAACACGTTAAAACACACAATTTATATTGTTTACATTTTTTCGTGTAGTGGGCGGTTTTCGAGACATTCCTTGTTTTTGGTTTCAGCTTTGAAAAACTTATGTTTTTTCATACTGGAATTGGTCAACTCCTGTCCATACAAATAAAGGAACTTCAGTCACATAGCAACCAGCTTTTGACTGTCACTTTAACTTATGGTACTCCCTTATTTCGCTTCTACTTACAAGGAAATAAGTAACAACACTTATCCTGCTAATTTTTTCTCGATTATTATGAAGTAAATAGAAGTATAAACCTTTTTAAGAGTAATTTATTGCAGAGCTGTAGAGAAGGACATGTGAATGGATCACATCAGATTTTTTATCTTTCACATTCTATGTACATAGTGTACAGACAAAATATTGCAGTTCACCCAAAAAGTTGATATTGAGACGTCTCGCTTTAGGGTCCCCTGTATTTAAATAAATAAAAAAAGCATTTTCAGAAAAAAGGTCCGTCGGTCTGTGAACACCATAACTCAAAAACAAAAAGTCAGTCCAAAGATGCGACCCGAAGATTTTGAGGAAAATTCCCCCATCTCAAGCAGTTTAATTCTGTTAAATGTAGTAAATATAGATTATAGTCAGTAATTTAGCAAAAGTAATAAAATTACATTGTTTATCCCATCACGATAATCCTTATAAATCAGGCACTTTGCTTCAAACGATTTCTTTTTACTTTCTCTATACGAACTATATACATAGTGTAGAGAGAAGGTATTGCATTCCACCAAAAATTAGACACCGAGATTTCACCGGAAATATATGTTTTAGGGTCCCCTTTATCTAAAAAAAAGTATTTTCAGAAAAAGGTCCGTGTGTGTATGTGTGTGTGTCCGTGTGTCTGTGTGTCTGTGAACACGATAATTCAAAAACGAAAAGTCGGCAAAATATCAAACTTGGTATTTAAGTTTAGAATCTTCCAGGGATGCAACACGAAGATTTTGAGAAAAATCCCCCCCCCCAACTACCCTTTACATGGAAATTTTTTCGAAAATTTCAGTTTTCTAAAAAATGGCTCTAACGATTTTGATTAAAATATCGTATATTAAAGATATTTACCTGACAAATAAAATGTATATTTTGAATTTTCTGGGAATAGGCTCTGAAGACTACTTTATTCTGAGTGAATTTTCCGGAATTTTGTATACTTGCTAAACCGTAAGAGATAGATAAAAACTCACCACACAAAAAATGTAGAGCACATTAAAGCACACAATTTATGTTGTATACATTTTTTTTCTTGGAGTTGATCGTTTTTGAGATATTCCTTGTTTTTGTTTTCAGGTTCGAAAATCTTAACTTTTCTCATACAGGAATTTGTCATCTCATGTCCATACAAATAAAGGAACTTCAGTTATATAGACTATCGCTTTAACCTATGCTACTCCCTTATTTCCTTTCTACTTACTAGGAAGAAAGTAATAAGACTATTTCTGCTAATTTTTCTAGATTAGCATGAAGTAAATAGAAGCATAAGCTTTTTAACTACAATTTGTTGCAGTGATGTAGAAAATGTCATGTGAATTGAACACATCAGATTTTTTTTATTCCAATAAAATGTTATTAACCATTATATTTTTCCCTACCCTATACATGGAAACATTTTTAAAAATTATGTTTTTCCCAAAATTGCCTTAACGATTTTGATTAAAATACTGTATATTAAATATATTTACGTGAGAAATACAATGTATATTTTGAATTTTGTGGGAATAGTCTCTGAATACTTTTTTTTTTTTTTTTTTTGTCCATGTGTTAAGTTACCAGTTATACAAAAGTTCCAGAATGAAACGAAATTCAGAGGCTATTCCCGGAAAATTCAAGATAACATTTCATAAAAATACGTTTAAAACGGTATATATATATATATATATATATATATATATTACAGTATTTATTTTAATCACAATTATTAAGCCACTTTTGAGAAAATAAGCAAGTCTAAAAAATGTTCCATGGAAAGGGCATTTAAGAGATTTTCTTAAAAATGTTCGTGCGTCTTTCTTGGAAGTTGCACATCTTAAATATCAACTGGGTATATAACCGACTTTTCGTTTTAGGTTATGCTGTTAAAACACACGTACACACACAGACACGCACATGTATGCTTCTTAATTGTTTTCTTGTTTTTTCTGGATTCAGAGAGTTTTAAAGTATATTTCTGGAACTTCTTAATTTTTTTTCTTCTTTTTTTCTGGATTCAGAGAGTTTTAAAGTGTATTTCCGGTGAAATGTCAACATCAAATTTTTGTGCACTTTGTGGATACAATATAAAAGTACACAACTTGAGATAGGTCCAATACTCAGACTATTTTGTTTGCATCTGTGTATGTAGATTTTGAATGGAGAGTTAGTGTTTTAGCTTTGAGTAAAGTGTGTATATGTTGAGGAAAACAAAGCATTTAATACAATCTTTTCTCAAATTAAGAGTTTAGATGAATGTGCATCTCAGTTTTGAAAACCACCTATATATAGGGTGTATTCATAATGTATGAATTGTACATAGCATGTATAATATTAAGGCCACAAGCAGGTGATTTGAGTTTAATATGGTTATATGTTGTTATTCATTTTCTTTTCTCCGTTCTGAACAACATTAACTTTGCAACTAAACATAATAGCAGCGCCCGTCTCGATAGTGTGGGGTTAGCGTGTCAGCAACTTTCAACATCATTGCGCGGATAAGGTTTTTTTCGAAGTTTCCCTTATCCTAAGAAGACGAAGGTCGAAAACTTTAAGCTCATGCACCCCGATAACAAGTGAGCATATTTTCAAAACAGGGTTTTTGGACCGTTTAAATTCTTCATGAAGTTAATTATAAATACATTACATAAAACTCATAAATTTAGACTAAATTAAATTAATGCGAATCTAACTTCATAAAAATTGTGTGAGCCACTTCGATTTCATTCATCATCCGATATGTATAATACAGTCTTACAGATTTGTGTGCAAAGGTTATTTCTCCAAGAAATATGGAGCAGTCTGTCATACTATCGTTCCACACTGCGAATTTAAATTAAAACTCTCATTACATTTTGGGGTATTATAAACTTATTTAAATATATTGACTACTTTAATTTTACAATTTAAGGGTTTTCACCCTAGGGAAATATTTAAGATTATATTTTGCCGCTTATATCTTGTTCTGATCAAAATGTTTGTGTTATTTTGTATTATATTGAAATAACATTCTAGTTTCTTTAAAGAGAGTACCTCGCAATCACAACTTAGCCATCTAGCTGGCAAGTAGCTAATTTTTACTTTCTCTACACGTACTATGTACATAGTGTACAGAGATTGTATTGTATTGCACCCAAAATATCGATACGGAGATTTAACCGGAAATACATGTTTTGAGACCCCCTGAATGCAAAAAAGAATTTTTAGAAAAATGTCCGTGTGCGTGTCTATCTGTGTGTGTGTGTCTGTCTGTCTGTGAGCAGCATAACTCGAAAACGAAAAGACCGTTAAAAACCAAACTTGCTACTTAGGTTTTAGTTTCTTCCAAGGATGCGACACGAAGACCTTCAAGAAAATCCCCCCATCTCCAACTACCCCTTACATGGAACTTTTTTAAAAAATTTTGATTTTTTCAGAAATGGCTCTAACGGTTTTGATTTAAATATCATATATTAAAGATATTTACCTGAAAAATAAAATGTATATCTTGAGTTTTCTGGGAAAAGCCTCTAAAGACTTCTTTATTTTGGATAAATTTTACGGAATTTTGCGTAACTGCTAAACCGTTAGAGATGGAAAAAAACTTACCATACAAAAATGTAGGGCACTTTAAAACACACAATTTAGATTGTATGCATTTTTTCGCAGAATTGATCGTTTTTGTGATATTCCTTCTTTTTGGTTTCAACTTTAAAAAATTATACTTTTCACAAATGGACTTTGTCAACTCCTGTCCATACAAACAAAGGAACTTCAGGGACATAGCAACCAGGTTTTGACTATCAGTTTTACCTATGGTACCTCCTTATTTTGCTTCTACTTACAAGGAAGCAAGTAATAAGAATATTTCTACTAATTTTTTTCGATTAGCATTAAGTAAATAGAACAATAAGCTTTTTAACAATAATTTGTTGCAGAGATGTAGAGAAAGTCATGTGAATGGAACACTCATATTTTTCTAATAGCAGATAAGCTGATACTACAAGGAAACATTACTTGATACAGAATATATCGCCAGAAGGGCTTATATGGCGAGTATGACCTTTAATTATCCTCGAAGGAAACACGAAGAAGAACAAAATATATATTGAACTACATTTTAATAAAGCTTGCTGAAATGTTATAATTTATATTTATATACAGTTATTACGGATTTGTAACAAATTTAATATGGGTTTCAACCATCCAATCTGCCTTCTCATTAATTAAATGGCCCAGTAGAGTATTTACTGTATCATATTCTTGCTTAACGCATTAAAATGTATTAATGAATTTCAATTCTACCAGCTTATACAACAATTAACAGTGCTAATCACCGGTTATTACAACAGACGACACCACAGGCGGTGAACATTGATTCTGCATGGAGGAAATGATAATTGAGGAAGGAAATTCGGAAAAGAAGCACTCCAGGCATAAGTTTAGTGTATTTCCTGACATTTGTAGTTATGAGAACCGAGGAAGTCCTTGAAAAAAAACATCACGAGGGCCAGTCCTGATGGGGCTTGAACCCCATACCTCCCTTTAACGTATCTGCGCGTTAGCTACCTCGACTCCCGTAAGGGTAGCGAAGAAAATAATTAAACACAGATTTTTGAGAAAGGTACTTAGAAGTCTGCCACTAAACGGTAAAGCTGTCATTACTTAATGTTTTACTTTCTCTAACACGTATTTGCAAGGTCCATAGTAGAAGATACTGTCTTCTAGCCAAAGAGTCCACAGTAATATTTTACCAGAAATATATGTTTTGAGATCCGTTTAGAAAAATGCCAGTATGTGTGTCTATGTGTGTCTGTGTGTGTCTGTGTGTGTGCCTGTGTTTGTGTGTGTTGAATATAGCTCAAAGCAAAAAGACCGTTAAATACCAAACTTGATATTTAAGCTTGGCATCTTTCAGGTATGAAACACGAAGATGTTCAAGAAAATCCCCCCACCACAGACTACCCTTTACATGGAAAAATTTTCGAAAATTTTGTTTTTCTTAAAAATGGATGTAACGATTTTGATTAAAATACTACATATTAAAATCATTTCTATCATAAATAAAATGTATATCTTGAATTTGGTGGGAATAACTTCTAAAGACCTGTTTGTTCTGGACGAATTTTGCTTAATTTGGCATAGCTAGCAAACCGTAAGAGATAGACAAAACCTTACTCTATAAAAAATGTATATCATCTTATAATACACAAGTTATGTCATATACATTTTCTTCGTGGAGCTTACCGTTTTCGAGGTATTCCTTGTTATTAGTTTCAATTGTGAGGGGTCCGTTTTTCTTTTGTTTTAGTTGTATCCAAGCAAAGAAGTGATTTGCAATGACAATCGCATAACGACATCTTTTAAAACATTTGACCATCACTTTAGCCAATCCCTTAGTTCAATTGTACTTGTAAGGAACTGAGTAATACATTTCTACTAATGTGTATCTCGGTTAGCGTGGTGTTGGAAGAAGAGTTATCTTTTGTAGAGTAGCTAGAGAAAGTCATGTGAGTGTAACACATCAGAATTTGTTATTGTTGTGTGCACTTATAATGTCACACATCAGTGCAAGTAGGTGCTTGTATAGTTATGCATAAGATATGTAAAATAATGCAATGGATGTGTTCACAGAACTTCCACTTCTATGTCAAAGTCATAGATATAGATATCCCTGATATTATCTTGCAGTATATTTGAATTGCTTAACAGTAAGAAACCAAGTTAAAGCATGTGGAAAATCATTCGAAATATTTTGTTGGCGATAAAAGCTCTTCCGCTCGAAAGAACAAAATAGAAGCAAAACAAAACAAAGAAACAACAAAACATAAAAAGGAAAAAAGATAGTAAGAAAGAAAAAGCAGTCTTTAAAACATGTTTGGAAAGATTTAAACTTACAACAAACAATATTTCGAAAACGGCTAAAGCAAAGAAAAACCAAATTATTTATATTTCTGTTTATACATTATAGATCAATCAGTTAAACATGGGTGGCTAACACAATGTTAGAGGGCTATATCTGTAAATATGATGAACAATCACAGATAGAAAATGGTAATAGAGTTTTATATATTATTTTATATATGTGATTATTCATGTATATATTTGGGATGTGTATCCATTAAATAAATAATTCGTGTGGTTTACAAATTAGTCGCACTCTACATTTAATAATATATAAATACATCACTCATTAATCCAAAATGTCAAAGAAGTTTTAAGAAAGTAAAGAAGATTGATATAAAGTGTGAGAGCATTTTTTGGAAAAAAAAAAGTTTGAAAGAATTTTTATTAAATTTATCTCTCCATAGAGGAGATGATCTTAAAAATCTTAGTTCCTGTTCTTGGATGCTGGACTGAGCTTACAAGTTTGGTATTTATCCGACTGTTCGCTTCTGAATATACACACCCTCACGCGCGCCTTTTTTCTAAAGATGCGTTGTAAAGTTGACCTCTAAACATATATTTCTAATAAAATACCAGCATCAAGTAGTACAGTATTTGCTCTACGTCTATAGGTAGAGCTAGAGCGTGTTAAAATGACACAAATGCGATATTTTGCTTCATAATCAATAAGTTAATTATTATAGAACATTACTTACTAAACGGCCGTTATATGTCACCGTATATGGATAAAAACAAGCTATTTAACCTCTACTTCAGACACTGTTATCATACAACACGTAAGTACTGGTATCTGTCAAATTAGATGTTCTGTTCTGAGAAGGGTTCATTACAATTTACAACGTGATAGAAGTAGTATCTTTCTATACTCTATAACATAAGCTCCCTAAAAGGTTAGACGAGGGATATCACCCACTTTTTTACTTTCTCTACACGTACTATGTACATAGTGTATAGAAAAGGTATTGTATTGCACCCAAAAATTTGATACCGAGATTTCACCGGAAATATATGTTTTGAGACCCCCTGAATGCAAAAAAAAAAAAACAATTTTAGAAAATTTACCGCGTGTGTGTGTGTCTGTGAGAAACATAGCTCAAAAATGAAAAGACCGTTAAAAACCAAATTTGGTATTTAAGTTTGATATCTTCCAAGGATGCGACACGAAGATTTTCAAGAAGATCCTCCACCCCAAACTACCCTTTACATGAAAAAAAGTTCGCAAATTTTGATTTTCTTAAAAATGGCTCTAACAATTTTGATTAAGATTTAGTAAATTTAAGATATTTACTTGACAAATCAAATGTATATCTTGAATTTTCTGGGAATAGCTTCTGAAGCCTTTTTTATTGTGGATGAATTTAACGAATTTTTGCATAACTGCTAAACCGAGATGGACAAAAACTTACCTCACAGAAAAGTAGAACACATTAAAACACACAATTTATTTTCTATACATTTTTTTCTTGGAGTTGATCGTTTTTATGATATCCCTTGTTTTTGTTTTCAGCTATGAAAAACTTATACTTTTCTCATACAGGAATTTGTCAACTCCTGTCCATACAAACAAAGGAACTTCAGTTACATAGCAACCAGCTTTTGACTATCACATTAACCTATGTTACTCCCTTATTTCGCTTCTACTGACAAGGAAGCAACTAATAAGACTATTTCTGCTATTTTTTTCTCGATTAGCATGAAGTAAATAGAAGCAACAGATTTATAATAACAATTTGTTGCAGAGATGTAGAGAAAGTCATGTGAATGAAACACATCAGATTTAGTGAGATATTAGCCTCTAAGACGCCTGCAGTACCCGTGCGGCCGTCGGGTTTTAATTGTATGCAAGGAGTTGTTGGACACCCCCGGCTGTGCAGGAATTCCCTTTCCTCCCACAAGAGCAGAAATGTGGCAGAGACCGTGACAACTCCGGGTAATGGAAAGTAATAGAATTAGCTGGAAGCACAGTAGCATAGAATACTCGGACGCCATTGCTATTCCCCGAGTTCTACCCGAAATTGAAACTAAAAACAGCTCCACCTTGTTGTTCGCTTTAGTTTCACGTGAAATTAAAAACAAAATTGAAAAAGGTACAGATGAGTACCGTGCTTAATTTAATACTAACCGTTTGCAGGGAAGCTCATTAGAAAGCTGTGGCTAAACTTTGTTTTATGAGAAGCACACCAATAGTACAATTTCATAAGAAATAACATGCCATGTCTACGTTTATAATCACATCATTAAAATTGACTACAAATAAATGTTATAAAACATTAAAATTAACAATGATTGTGTCGTGCAGTGGAGAAAACGAGGTAGTCGCAAGCGCAGGAAGATTTGGTGCCAATTCTGCTCACATTATTTTCTTTAACGTATTGCCTATATTACCTAATTTTTCGAACTTCAAAATATTAAACATTTGGAATATTTAGGAGTAAGGAAAATGGCATATAAGCATAGAGTTTACAAAACACAAGGAGACTGGACAGCTTTCTGAAATACTGAGCCAATTGAGGCCGGTCCCCATGGCTACGCTCGCTAAGGCGTCTCGCTTTGGTGCTTCGTGGGCAGGGGATCGTGGGTTCGAGTCCCGCCTTGGGCATGGGTGTATCATGTTTGTGTAAAGGAACAGTAAAACCAGTAATCATACAGGAGGGAATGTAAATAGGGGATACAGCACCGGAGTCCTGACCAGACTCCGGTGCTGTTTTAAAAAAAGAAAAAAAAGTTGATCGAAGTACCAGATATGCTAATAAAAACATTACAAGCTATATATGACACAAGTGTTCATTTCTGTGAGGATGGGAGAGGGTAAATAATGTAAACGAAATAGATTGTCATTTCTGAAGGCTTATTTTGGGTTTGGGGAGGGGTACTTCACACCACAATGTTCTTCATGAGTAGGACGTGGGAAGATGTATTTTCTCAAACACGTGTGTTAGATACTGGCTGCGAATAATTAAAGATAATCTAACAACCTTGAGAGTAATGTGTTATCGACATCAAATAAATAACATAGAACATCTAAATGTGGACGCTGCGCCTACAACCAGCATTATAATATATCCATTCACATGACTTTCTCTACATCTACACAACAAATTATTGTTAAAAAGCTGAGGCTTCTATTTACTTCGTGCTAGTTGAGAAAACATTAGCAGAAATAGTCTTATTACTTGCTTCCTTATAAGTAGAAGCAAAATAAAGGAGTAGCATAGGTTAAAGTGATAGTCAACAGCTGGTTGCTATGTGACTGAAGTTCTTTTGTTTGCATGGATTGCAGTTGACAACTTTCTGTCTGAGAAACGTATAAGTTTTTCAAAGCTGAAACCAAAACCAAGGTATCTCAAAAACGATCAACTCCAGGGAAAACAATTGTACAACGTTAATTGTGTGTTTTAACGTGCTCTACAGTTTTTGTGTGGTAAGTGTTTGTCTATCTCTTACGATTTACAAGTGATGTAAATTCAATAAAAACCATCCAGAGTAAAGAAGTCTTTAGAGGCTATTCTATTCCCAGAAAATTCAAGATATACATTTTATTTGGCATGTAAATATCTTAAATACGATATAAGAGATTTTAATCAAAATCGTTAGAGCCATTTTTGATAAAATCAAAATTTTCGAAATTTTTTCCATGTACAGACTAGTTTGCCGTGGGGTATCTTTCTCAAAATCTTCGTGTTGTACATCCCTGGAAGATACTAAACTTAAATACCAAGTTTGGTATTTTACCGAATTTCCGTTTTTGAGTTATCGTGTTCACAGACACACGAACACATTGATACACTGATACACTGACACACGGACACACACACGGACCTTTTTCTGAAAATGCTTTTTTAGATACAGGGGACCCTAAAACATATATTTCCGGTGAAGTCTCGGTATCTAATATTTGGATGGAATGCAATATCTTCTTTATACACTATGTACATAGTACGTGTAGAGAAAGTAAAAATTAACTTGAACGATATTTGGCAAAGGCGTAAAGAAAATAGATATAACGTTGTGGAAAAGTAAAAAGACGACAATGTTATACAGAATGTTTCAAAAATACGGGGCATAATTTCAGGTATGTATTTCCCACATGAAGACAATCAAAATAGTTCATTATAACATGTGTCCGGAAATGCTTCATTTCCGAGTTATGGCCTTTACAACATTGAAAGTCCCACTTGTAGACAATCAAAATAGTTCATGTCCGGAAATGCTTCATTTCCGAGTTATCGCCTTCACAACATTGGAATTCACTGGAACGTTTTTCTTTCCGCAGGTCTTTGCCGTCAAAGGAGACATTAGGAGGACGCTCTGATAGTTCATTCTGAGGAAGGTTACATTCAGTGTTCTTTAGGCGTTAAGACTGTGCGACATGTATTCAAATCAAGAGCTGGCAGAGATACACTTCATGTACGGTAAGGCGGACGGCAATGCTGCGCTGGCTCGTCGTTTGTACCAGGAGAGGTACCCACAGCGACAATGTCCAGATCGGAAGACATTTGTACGTCTCCATTCCCGTCTGTACGAGTATGGAACATTCACCTCTCCTGGTTTGGGAAGGGGACGACCAAGATCTACAACTCCAGAAGTGCAGGAGGAGATTCTGGAGGCTGTGGACAGGACTCCTTCTATCAGCACACGACGGTTAGCGTTGCAAGTCAATGTTCCTCAAACGACTGTCTGGAGACTGTTGAACGAGTATCAATTGTATCCTTATCATTTGCAACGTGTACAGGCCCTGTCACCAGCAGATTACCCTGCACGAGTTAGGTTCTGTCAGTGGTTCTTGCAGCAGTGTGGTGTAAATCCGAACTTTTCTGCCGTCGTATTATTTACAGATGAAGCACAGTTCACAAGAGATGGCTTAACAAATTTCCACAATCAGCACGTATGGTCGCATGAAAACCCACGTGTAACTGTTGTATCTCATCACCAGGTGCGGTGATCGATTAGTTGGACCCCATGTACTTGTAAACAGACTTACGGGGCAGGCGTACACAAACTTCCTGGAAAACACCATACCTGACGTTTTCGAAGACACTCCACTTATCAATCATAAACATATTCACTTCTTGCATGATGGCGCTCCTGCACACTTCAGTCTTACGGCTCGCCGGTACTTGGATCGAAGGTTTCCTGATCGATGGATAGGTAGAGGTGGCCCAATTGCTTGGCCTCCACGCTCACCTGATCTGAACCCTCTCGATTTCTACTTGTGGGGCCATTTAAAATCATTGGTTTATTCGTCTCCGGTGCCGGATTTGGAATCCCTTCGGAATCGAATTGTGGCAAGTTATGAGGACATACGCAATACTCCTGGAGTTTAGGATCGTGTTCGCAGGTCAATGAGACATCGATGTGAGGTCTGTATTCAAGCAGGAGGTGGACATTTTGAACATCTTCTGTAATGACAACAACCTGCGGAAAGAAAAACGTTCCAGTGAATTTCAATGCTGTGAAGGCCATAACTCGGAAATGAAGCATTTCCGGACACATGTTATAATGAACTAATTTGATTGTCTACATGTGGGAAATACATACCTGAAATTATGCCCCGTATTTTTGAAACAGCCTGTATAAACAGGCAGGAAACAGAATCTAAATATAGAAAAAACATAATGTGAGTGAATTAAAATTAGGTTGGGGTAAAGAAACATATCTTTTTGAATTGGGTATGAAACGGAGGGCGGGAATAGCATAACTTAGGATGGGAGAGCGGTAAACTCGTAAGCTTGTTGAAGACGGATTTGCCCATTATGCGGGGAACAGGAACACAGGACGCAATATTTTTGCATTTTGCATGCAGATAGAGGGTGCTAGGAAAAAGTATATATATGGTAGTTTATGCTATAAACATGCGGGACTTGATTCTAAACAGCCAAAACTGACCAAGCCTAGTCCATACTTAATGGAAGTAGTGTATTAAGAGATATGGTGTTTGTGTAAATATTGGTGTCTGAGAATCTATATGTGTGTGAATATGTTACTGTAGGTGTTTTATAGTGTTTATATACTATGCCACCGCAGGCGTAATGAAGATGCAGCCCCAGTGGAATGCAATGTCGGGGTGAGCCGGAGAAAATCCACTCTGCGCCGCTTTGTGCATCACAAATCCCACATGCGATAGCTTAGGATCGAACCTTGGCCGTCTTGGTGAGAGGCGAGTGATCTAACTACTCGGCCACGGCGTGGCTACAGGATGTCGGTGTGAGTGCTAGTGTGGGGCTATGTGATATGAAAGTGTTGTTGTTGTTGATGTAACGTATGTTTTTTACACTATTTTGAATATAATTCAATACTTGAATTTAATATTTTTATTATCTCTATACGTACTATGTACACAGTGTATAGAGAAAGTATTGCACTCCACCCAAAAATTGGATACCGAGATTTCACCAGAAATAAATGTTTTGAGTCCCCCTGAATCCAAAAAAAAAAAAAAAAAAAAAAGCATTTTCAGAAAAAGGTCCGTGCGTGCATGTGTGTGTGTGCCTGTGTCAGTGTGTGTGTGTCTCTGGACAGCATAGCTCAAATACGAAAAGATTTTTGAATACCAAACTTGGTATTTCAGTTTGGTATCTTCCAAGGATGCGACACGAAGATTTTCACAAAAAAAAAAAAAAAAAAAAAAAAAACGCACTCCCAACTACCCTTTACATGGAACTTTTTTCGAAAATTTTGAGTTTATTAAAAATGGCTCTAACGATTTTGATTAAAATATCGTATATTAAAGATATTTACCTGACAAATAAAATGTATATCTTGAATTTTCTGGGAATAACCTCTGAAGACTACTTTATTCTGGATAAATTTTCCGGAATTTTGAATAACTGCTAAACCGTAAATGATGGAGAAAAACTTACAAACATAAAATGTAGAGCACGTTAAAACACACAGTTTATATTATACATATTTTTTTCGTGGAGCTGTTCTTTTTTAGATATTCCTTGTTTTTGGTTTCAGCTTTGAAAAAGTTAGTGTCCATACAAACAAAGGAACTTCAGTCACATTGCAACCAGCTTTTGACTATCACTTTAACCTATGGTACTCCCTTATTTCGCTTCTACTTACAAGGAAGCAAGTAATAAGACTATTTCTGCTAATTTTTTCTCAATTAGCATGAAGTAAATAGAAGCATAAGCTTTTTAACAATAATTTGTTGCAGAGATGTAGAGAAAGTCATGTGAATGGAACACATCAGATTGTTCTAGAGAGCAGATACGTTCTTCTGATCTATGCTACGGTTTGGCGTAATTGAAGTAACACTTGCACTTACTACATACTACTTGTATGCTGCTACTATTAGTGAAACTACTATTGCTGCGCTAGTCTTCGTCGCTGGATTCTGCTACACAGCATGTAGTGTGTTTATGGCTCGAAATAATCAAATATCTGTTAAACAACTAAGAATTGCTACTCTGAAACGAAGTACATTGGTTTGCTAGGAAACATGAGACTATGTGTTGTGTAGTCAGTCGCCCTTGTGCGTGACGTGAGAGTTAATAATAAGAATTACTACTTACACCAAAGTGTTAATGGTAGATAAATGAGTTCTGGTGTCTCTAGTGAATCAGCAACATGGGACGATTGTGTTACGTCATCGTTAGCATATCGGTTAACTGTTATGATGCCACAGTAGCTTTTAATTATGGCGATCATTACAAATGAGGTAAATTTAATACTGACATTAAGGAGGGATGAAAAGTCAAACACAAGATTAAAACTGTAATCTTTAACTACTAAATATGATTATGTGTGCAATCAAAATGCTTTCCTATGAATACCGCACGAGGATAAACCTGTAGGTAAGTTAGGTTGATGAGGTACCTTGACGTCACAAGCAGCAATTGCATTAAAACACACATACACACACTTTTCTAAAAACAACATTTAAAAGATGCTAAAATCAATAATGTACGCAACATCATAGGAAACTTGAGATTTCGAATAAATTCAGAGCTGTGTGGTTAAGTGTTCTCTAACACAAAATGAAAAATATTTACATTACTATTTCATTCCCTTGTTCTTCACCGCCATATCCGGCATTGGATTGATCCATAGATCGCTTGCTATATTTACTTTCTCTACACGTACTCTGTACATAGTGTATAGAGAAGGTATTGCACTCCATTCAAAAATTCGATACTGAGATTTCACCGGAAATATACGTTTTAGGGTCCCCTGTATCAAAAAAAAAAAAGTATTTTCAGAAAAAGGTCCGTGTGTGTCCTGTGTCCCTGTGACTGTGAACACTCTAACTGAGAAACGAAAAGTCGGTAAAATACTAAACTTGGTACTTAAGTTTAGGATGCGATACAAAGATTTTCACAAATATCTCCTCACCTCCAACTACCCTTTACATGGAACTTTTTTCGAAAATTTTGATTTCCTCAAATATGGCTCTAACGATTTGGATTAAAATTTCGTATATTAAAGATATTTACCTGACAAATAAAATAATATTTTGAATTTTCTGGGAATAGCCTCTGAAGACTACTTAATTCTGAAAGCATTTTACGCAATTTTGCATAACTGCTAAACCACAAGAGATGGACCAAATCTTACCACACAAAAAATGTAGAGCACATTAAAACATACTACTTATGTTATATACATTTTTTCGAGGAATTGATCGTTTTTAAGATATTCCTTGCTTTTTGTTTCGGGCTTGAAAAACTTATATTTTTCTCATGCAGGAATTTTGTCAACTCCTGTCCATACAAATAAAGAAACTTCAGTCACATAGCAATCAACTTTTGACCTTCAGTTTAATCTATGGTACTCCCTTATTTCGCTTCTACTTACAAAGAAGCAAGTAATAAGACTATTTCTGTTTTTTTTTTTTTTTTTTTTTTTTTTTTTTATTTTCTTGATCAGATGAAGTAAATAGAATAATGTGTTGCAGAGATGAAGAGAAAGTCATGTGAATGGAACACATCAGATTTTCTTTTTCCTTTGTTTTCCTGTGTGTTTACTGTTTTCTTTGTATTTAACAATACATCTAGATATGCACATTTTCAAACACACAAACACCCGTTCCCAAGGCGAGACTCGAACCCACGATCCCCGGAGCCGCGAAGCACCAAAGCTAAGTGGTACTTAAGCCAGCGCGGTCCCGTGGACCGGCAAATTTATTGATCCAAGGTACTGGTTGTAAATCCTTAGGGGAGGAAGTTCTAAATAGAGGAAGCTAATCCGGTAGAGAAGAAGAAGTAAATCTGAAAGTTATTCTTAACCTGTAAATTACATAGTGACGACCAAGACTGTTAGAGTATGCTTGAACACTTCCCAGTATCTCATAGACACTGATAGCATTATAGGTAGTGGAGCAATGAGGGAATCTGAGAGTGGAGACAGGGAATATATGTTAAGTTGGGACCGAGAATAAAACCGTCAAGCATTAATCAGTTCTATTTTTACTAACGTATAAAATATTTCAGCATTTTAAATGAACCTTTCTTGTCGGTAAAGTATTACAAACTTGGTTAACATTGAGAACAAAGGCCTGCCCATTTCAGAAGTCGCTATTGCCGTGCGGAAAGTAGGGGAAGACATCAGTGTCCTCATTTACTGTTTGTTCAATGGATTCCTCTTGTAACCAATGGTAGCGTACTTGCTATGGAAAAACAGCTGCGTTTCAACTCCACGTGAAGTTAAAGAGTACCTGTTTCTGCATTACATGTACGATACCATTGGTTACAAGAGAAACGTTATTGGACCAAAACTAAATGGGATCACTGTTGCCTCCTTCCTACCCTCTCAGGGCAGTAGAGACTTGGAAGCGGGAGCTGAGCCTTTGTTCTCAGACAAACAGTAGGCGTGGCACATACAAGTCATGTGTGTTTATTTGCCATGAGATTGCTGGTCGGAAGGCGTAATCTTGAATGGGCGGACCTCGCGTTAACGAATGTTCTATCGGATATGGGTCTAATTACTTTCTGCTTGGCCTTGCATTACCTGGATAAGCAGATGAGTATTGATGTGTTAACATGTGGAAACAAAACAGATAGTGTATCCTGGCAGCGTTGTTCATTTTACCACGCATTTAAGACAATGTAAAGCACTTCAGGTAGTAAATTATGCGATCAATTCATGGGAAAGCTGTTAGGCAAAGATGAAAAGCAACTAACACACTGAATTGGATATACACTTGCTTGATAAATGGTAATTTGATATATATCCACTTCAGTGTGTTAGTTGTTTTTCATGTTCGTCTAAGAGTTTTCCGCCAAATCGAATCACATGGTGGCTTACTACTTGAAGTGTTGCCCGGCGAAATGAACAACGTGTAATCTCCACATTTTATCACATCAATACGTGACCTGCATATCCTAGATAAAGTAGAGTCACAGGCCCAGCAGAAAATAGTCAAACTCAATTCCGATACAACATTCATAATAGCGCAGCCCACCCACTCAAGGATAATAAATATGTGTATCATGTCTACTTGCGTTTTACAATTAATAAGTAAAATTATAGGTCCACAATTGAAGCAAATATTGATATAATATTGTTTATTACACTGTTCTTAATGACTATTACACATATTTGCACTTAAGACGTCTAATAGCGTGTATAAATCCCATAGCTGTCGTCCAGTTTAATGACTCATACAAATAATTCTTCACCCTTTCATCTAGATCAGTGTTTCCCAACCTTTTGAACTTCACGGCACCCTTGGGAATAACATTAAACACCAGGGGCACCCTTCCTTGAATTAAAAGAAAATTAAGCTTAATATGTTAATTTATTGAAATATTATATGATAATAATAACGTACACCATAACATAATACAGTAAACTTTACCACAATCACTGAGTAAAAATACATCAATAAATTTTGTTCGATTAATGATTAATGTGAAACTTGTGATTGATGCTTAGAGCACAGATATGTGATGTCGGGTCTTACAGTTGACAGTGAAACACGCAAATCATCCTCAAGGTTATTCAGTCTATTTCTTGCTTTGCATTTTATTGTCACCATAGCAGAGAAGACTTACTCGCATAGATAGGATGTTGAAAAGGGCAAAAGTACGTTAATTGCTTTCTTCATTAGGTTAGGGTACTCCTCTCTCCGTTGAAGCAAAAAACTAGCCACCGACGCCTCACTCTTGGTGAACTTACCTTTGAGTGTGGAATCAGCGCAAAGATCAATAAATTCATCTCGTTCGCAAGCAGTGAAATCTATTTCCTCTGCACTATCTACGAAATCAAATGGTGAGACAACCCAGTCGAGATTCGTAGTGGAAATAGTTGGAAAGTACGCATCTATTGCATCTTGCAATCTTGATAAGTGATCACAAATGCGGTCTTTCAGTTTACCCAGATCTTTATCTCCTGCCACATTAAGAAGATATGGAAAGTTCGACAAATCTCCTTTTTGAACTGCAGACTTCCAAGAACTAAGTTTTCTTTTAAAACCTTTCATTTTATTGGTTGAGGAGATTATTGTTTCATGTCGACCCTGCATCGAAACATTCAGCTCATTCAGCTTATGAAAAATATCTGCCAGATACGACAGTTCAAAACACCAAGAATCACTTAGTAAGAGCTCATGAAATGTGTCTTGATTTTCATCCTTAAAAAAAGATTTTATCTGTTCTTTAAGTTCGAGAAACCGGTTCAATACACGACCCCGCGACAACCACCTTACTTCTGTGTGAAGCAACAAAGAGGTATGAGCTGCATCCGTTGCGCGACATAACTGTTCAAAAATTCTGCACTTTAAAGGTCGAGACTTCATATAGTTCACCATTTTCACAACTTGGTTAAACACTTCAGCAAAATCTTCATTACACGCTTTCACGACTAATGCCTCTCTATGCAGAAAACAGTGAGTTATAATAATGGATGGATTTTCATTGAGAGCTCTGGCAGTAAAACCTTTAATTTTCCCAGACATAGATGGCGCACCATCTGTACATATACCACAACAGTCTTTCCAGGAAAGATCATGGTCATTGAGATAGGAATTAATAGAAACGAAAATATCATGGCCTGTGGTTGTAGTCTCCAGCGGTCTACAGAACAGAAACTGCTCACTAATATCTTTTTCATCAATATATCTGATAAAACCAAGGAGTTGCGGTTTGTCACCAATATCGAGACTCTCATCTACTTGCAAAGCAAATGTTCTATAAGTTTTTATTTTCTCCGTGACTTGTTCGTTGATATTGCATGACATTTCAGATATCCTGCGGCTGATTGTGTTGTAGGACAGAGGAACTTTCGAAATTTGATTAGCTGCTCCTTCGCCAAGTATTGTTGAAACTATAACTTGACATGCAGGGCCAATGATTTCCTCTCCAAGAGTATGAGGTTTCTTTTTTTTAGCTATCAGTTCTACTACTTTAAATGAGGCTTCAAGAGCAGTATCACCTATGGTCATTCTCTTTACCATTCGCACAGCTGTTTTCTTCTCCCCTTCTAATATATGTGAAAAATACATTACACTTTTCTGTGACACACTAGGATGCTTTGTTGTAAGATGCCGCTTCAGTTTGCTAGGTACCATGGCCTCGTTGCTAAGTGTTTCGCCACAAACTAAACACACAGGGATAGGGTTTTCCTCGTTGTTATTCCACTTAAATCCATACGCTGAGTAACTGTTCTGGTATGTTCTTTTCTTTCGTTTGTCTTCTTTATGTGGTGAATTCGACGGTCCGGGAGAAACTGTAAGATTTGGCTTCTTAAAGCAAGCAAGTTCACTTTCACTGTCCTGGCGTTTACGTTTAACAATGAACTTATCCATAGCTAAACACTGTGAATCAACGCGAGGAAGACAACTGAAAGCGCCAAGCGGCGTACACTTTTATATATTCATCTGTCGAAGTCTCGGGAATGTTCGTGAGGAAGCGAGTAATCTCGGGAATGTTCGGCAGGGTATAGCTGTAATGCCATCTGTGGGATACTAGTATAACTGAATTATTGAAATGAATCACCACTATCACCATCTGCCGTGCATGAGAGTAATTGATTTGACTTATTTTATTTGAAGACCTTACAAGACTTACGGCTTCAGTAGAAGGTATTTTTTTTTGTTTATCTCAATATCTCGCGGCACCCCTTAGCTAATCACACGGCACCCTAGGGTGCCGGGGCACACCGGTTGGGAACCGTTGATCTAGATGGTCAAATTGCTATATTCGTTAAACCTCTCCTTGTCTGTCAAACATAACGAAACTTTTACATAGAGGCGATATGCAAAATACCCCTTCATTTCATTGATTATAACGTCATTCAGTGATTCGGTTTTGTTTTCTGAATTTATTTTTATTAGTCGCACAGAGAAGTGATACCGACTGGGTGGAGTGAAAACCATACGGAGAGGTATGGGGTACTTTTTATACCCGACTGTGTACATGCTTATTTTGAGATTGGAACTGATAAATGAGGTTATGCCACCTTCATGCTAGACAAGCCCAGGTGTTATAGCGTCTATATGAAGTGTAACTCCACAATCCACCAGCAAGATGACAATTGCCTTGCGTATCTGTGCAAGCTCTACATCAAGTTAAAGTACTCCAGTTATATTCCTAATATATTTCTCGACACCTTCGTTCATGGAAAATTAAAACGATATGAGTATGAGTTATCGAAGTTTTCAATTAAGTATATAAGCAATTAAAAGTTATAAAAGGAACGACATGATTAGAAATTCTAATACTACTGGTAAACATTTAGGGGGATAATAATCTGAAACCAACGAGTCGGTATTAAGGACACTGGCTAGTATAAATAGCTACATCTTCCACATAAATATGCTACATCTTCAATAAAGAATACTCTGCTTGGTTTTAAGTTGAAGCTACAACATCTTTAGCACACGTTTAACAATTTCTGTTTTTACTCGAAATTCAGATTTTTTTTTTTTACCCTTGACTGATAATTAAGAAATGCAAAGCTCAAAGTTCAAAGGCCACTAGGGCAGAGCAGCATTTGTAGGCCCTTGTGGTCATTTTCCTCTTACATGACCTCGTGGTGGGAGGGGTGAGGGGGCGACCTAAGGGACACCAGATCCGAATGACGGCGGTCGCAAGCATGGACGGGATTCCTAACGGTTATAGATGGAACCCAAACTCTGCTCAGAACGCCAAGCCTCCAGCAGGAATTCTAACGGAACGCCATCAACCGACGACGACGCCAGGATAAACCTTACAGAGCGTATTCACCATCCAGGCGCAGCCGGTCTTGTCCTTCAACCCTGATAGAAATGATCCATATAAATGTTGGGAACAGGAAAAGGTCAGGGGGCCAGAGAAACCCCCGAAAAACACTGGTCAGGTGATAAAGGGAAAAGGTCGGGGGGCCAGAGAAACCCCCGAAAAAACATTTGTCAGGTGATAATGGGAAAAGCTTGAACATTGAGAATACAGAAGATATTGACATAATAAAAATATCTGATGTGTTCCATTCACATGACTTTCTCTATATGTTCTGCACACAAACTATTCTTACAGAAACTTATTCTTTTGTCCACATAACGCTAATTAAGATCAACATTAGCATAACTGTTCTTATTGCCTACTTAGTTTCTTATAGGTAGAAGGAAAATAATAGAATGCACTAAGCTAAAGCGATAGTCAAAAGCTGTCGCTAGCATTGTCATTGCCAAGAGATGTGGAACGGACGAGGACTTCCCGTTTGATTAAACTAAACATATTGTAAAATTAACTCTAATAATAGGGAATAGCTCTACAATAAAAAAAAGAGCTACACATAACATAAGTTGTGTGTTATAATCAGATTATATTGTTAGTGTAGTGAGTTTATGTCCATCTCGTATAGTTTATCAGTTATGCAAAATTCATCCAGATTGAAGAGGTCTTCAGAAGATATTTCCATAGAATTCAAGGTATACATTTTGTTGTCATGTAAATATATTTAATATACGGTTACTTAATCAAAATCGTTAGAGCCATTTTTCAGAAAATCAAAATTTTGAAAATATTTTCATGTAAAAGATAGTTTGGAGAAGGGGATTTTCCTCAAAATGTTCCTGTCGCATCCTTGGAAGATGCTAAACTTAAATACCAAGTTTAATATTTTACCAACTTTTTGTTTTTGAGCTATCGTGTTTACAGACACACAGACATACACACACATGGATCTTTTTCTAAACATGCCTTTTTGTATACAGGGGACCTAAAAAGGGTACTTCCAGTGAAATTTCGATATCGAATTTTTATGCGGAATGTAATGCCTTCTCTATATGTGTAGGTACTAAGTAGAGAAACCATAATAATGATGATGATAATGATGATGATCTGACAGACAAAACAAAATGTCCTCCTGCAATATTGTGAAGAGCCGCACAATAGGATCCCTCAGTCTGTCAGATTTGAGGATCGCCTGAGATGTAAACAGGAACGGGAGTATCTCCGCTAAGAAATCGCACAAAAGATACGAACATTTCTAATTTCCTATATTGACCATGAATGGCATTGCTAATACTGCCGGAGGAGGGCATGTGAAGTCTAAATGACGAGTTAACTAGAATGAACTCCGGTCCCCATCAAGTCACTCGAAAAGAAATAAAGACTTGGCGAGAAAGCATCATAATAAAAAAGAACGAACCTGGGGGAGAGAAAATTTAATTGCCCTTTGCTTTTGTTAACCTTTTAATGGAGTTCTTTTCTACTGACTTCTTTTCCTTCTTGTTCCTTTTTTTTAACAATCCTTAGAGCAGTTGGTGCAGACTTCCCCCCCCCCACTACCATTCTATATAAATCATGCCTTGACATCTTAATTTTCACACCTCGAACAGGCGAGCGAGACGGAAAAGAATATCTCGCTCCCCCGTCGTGCGTGGCAGCACCGGCTACTAACCTCTCATGATGCTCATTTGTTGAATAGTTACAGAGTTTTCCCTCCATATTGGTTAGAGATAATATATACGTATTTATCTCTTAACTAAACTCCTTCAGTGCTCTTTGATTGTGTGGAAGCGAATAGCAAATTTATGCTCGTTTCGAAAAGGCCGCTAAATAAAAACAAGAAACAGAAAAAAAGAAAAGAACATTTCTTCGTACTTTCATTATATTTTAATTTATAACAGACAAATTGTTAATCTTCTTTAATAAGGACTTATTTAGTTTTGAGATGTGTGAAGAATGTGAAAAAAATATTTGTTTTCCTTTGCTTAAATATACTTTATATTTCTAACGATATGATTCAATTCATTCAACAAGATTTGAAAAACTATAAATATAATATGTTATTCGAAGGTGTACAACCTCTTGGCTTTCTAAATATTTTGATTAGAAAACAATCTGAACTATTACATTCATATGCCCTTTTCTACCACCGAAAAATTCGACATCGAGATCTCGAAAATACAAGTTTTAGGGTCACCCGTATCAAAATAAAAGAAACCTTTTCAGAAAAAGGTGCGTGTATGTGTGAACATAATAATTCAAAAACAAAAGGTTCTAGAATACCAAAGTTTGTATTTAAGTTTGTTATCTTTCAAGGATCGAAACAAAGATTTTGAGACGAATCCCCTCTCACCTCATACAACCTTTCACATTGAGAAAAATTCGAAAATTTTTATTTTCTCAAAAATGGTTCTAATGACTTTAATTAAAATGCCGTATATTGAAAATATTTACTTGGTAAATAAAATATATATGTTGACTTTTCTGAGAATCGCCTCTTCATTCTAGATGAATTTTGCATAACTAGTAGTATAGATCTCGTTAGAACCCTTATATGCATTTTTTTCGTGGAGTTGGCTATTTACGGAATACCTCTTGTTATTGCATTCAATTTTAAAATACTTAAAAATTTTCTCGTACTTGCTTTAGTCTACTTCTAACCATGCAAAGAAAAGAATTTCAATCACATAGGAACACTTTTTCAAACATTTGACTATCGCCTTAGCTTAGTGTATTCCCTTATTTCTTTCTTCTTATAAAGAATTAATACCATTCTGTTTTTTTTTGTTTTTTTTGTTTTTTGTTATTTTTGGATTTTGGATAGTGTTTAACGCCCGCATATCGCAGGCGATATCTTCTATTTATCTTATTGGCACTAAGTAGAGAGAAACATCATCCTCTGTAAGAATAATTTGTTCCAGAACAGCTAGAGAAAGTCATGTAAATGGAGCACGTCAATTTTTAATTTCTCTATACGTACTATGTACATAGTGTATAGAGAAGGTACTGCACTCCACCAAAAAATTCGACACCGAGATTTCACCGGAAAAATATGTTTTAGGGTCCCCTGTATCCAAAAAAAGCATTTTCACAAAAAGGCCCGTGTGTGTGTGTGTGTGTGTGTGTGTGTGTTTGTGTGTGTGTGTGTGTGTAAGTCCGTGTCCGTGTGACCGTGTGTCTGTGAACACGATAGCTCAAAAACGAAAAGTCGGTAAAATGCCAAACTTGGTATTTAAGTTTAGTTTCTTCCAAGGATGCAACACGAACATTTTCAAGAAAATCGCCCCACCCCCAACTACCCTTTACATGGAACTTTTTTCGAAAATTTTGATTTTATAAAAAATGGCTCAAAAGTTTTGAATAAAATATGTATATTAAATATATTTACCTGACAAATAATATGTATATCTTGAATTTTCTGGGAATAGCCTCTGAAGACTACTTTATTCTGGATGAATTTTACGAAAGTTTGCATATATGCTAAACCGTAAGAGATGGACAAAAACCTACCACACAAACATTTTAGAGCTCATTAAAACAACTTATGTTATATAATTTTTTTGTGGAGTTGATCGTTTTTGAGATATTCCTTGTTTTTGGTTTCAGCTTTGAAAAACTTGTACTTTTCTCATACAGGAATTTGTCAACTCGTGTCCATACAAACAAAGGAACTTCAGTCACATAGCAACCAACTTTTGACTGTCACTTTAACCTATGGTACTCCCTTATTTCTCTTCTACTTACAAGGAAGCAAGTAATAATACTATTTCTATTTAATTCTTTCTCAATTAGCATGAAGAAAATTGAAGCATAAGCTTTTTAGCAGTAATTTGTTGCAGAGCTGTAGAGAAAGTCATGTGAATGGAACACATCAGGTTTTTCTATTTCATCGCAGGGCGGAAGCACGTTTTATGTCCAGTCGCCAACTTGTGATTAAGAGGCACAACACCATAAGATCTATCTTGGCAAACGCATTACGTGAAACTGGACTAGAAGTTTACGAGGAAGTTCACTGCCTAGCTAATGGTGGTAGTAATCGTCGCATAGACATCATTGCGATAAACAAAAGAACATCAGAAGCAGAGATAATAGACCCGACCATCCGCTTTGAACTGAATAAAGACCAACCTCAACAAGTTCATCTGCAAAAAACAGAAAATATATGAGCCCACCATACCATATTTTAAAGATAAATACAATCTCAGAAAAATAACAATAGTAGGTCTACTTTTTGGATCTCGAGGAACAACTACAAATATGTTTGTGAAATGGAGGACAAAGTATAAAATTAACAGAAGTGTGGAACAAGCAATCACGGAAAACATCATAAAACATTCCGTAGCCATTTTTCGAAATCATTTATATGGTTTGAATAGAACGTAAAATGTATTATGGTTTGTAAATCACTTTATTTTTCTACTTTCTTTTTCTCTTTTATTGTTATAGCTTTTATTGTTACACATATTTTATAATCTGCTACAATTTGTTCTCATAGCTTAATTTTATATAACTATTATAACGTATGATAAAATATTTTTTGTAATACTCCCTTATAACATTTTTTGTTAAAAACCTCTAAATGTATATTGTTCTGTGTCACTTGGCAAACTCATTTATGAGTCAGACTAATAAATAAAATAATATACACTATCATATACATCATACGCAACATACTCTGAATTAATTGTTTTTCCAAGTTTTTGAAGTGAGGATGATGCGCTCAACTACAAGGTTATCAGGCAAGGGCGGTCAACTACAAGCTTTTGAAGTAAAAGCAAGGAACACTGGAAGGGGAGAGATCTCTAGTTGAAGGGATAATGTTTAATAGCATCACATTTTTCGGCATGTTAGAACTTATTATTGTAGTAAACATCGTGGCAAGGTCATAACTTAACTTTGTTCTAATTTCTTGATCTAAAAGCAGTGTTAAGGCAACAAAAGACTGTACCAGTATTGATTTATAGCTTTACGCTGTGATATTAATCAAGAATTTCGGTCGAGGAATATTGCGATAATTACCATTGGGTTATTCCCCTTTTCTCACGATAGCTGCTAAATGGGCGAATTAGCAAGAGGTTTCTTATAAACTGAGGTACATTGCCAATTTTGTCTGCCGTTATCCAAGCTTCTAGACTCTTTCGGAATTGGAAATCTAAAAGCTAGCAAACAATACAGAGTTGTTCTGTTGATAATGTATAACATATTTCACTAAGTATACCACCGAAGTCACTTAAACAAGTACACTAATCTACGTAATGAAACACATTTCCCTTTCTTGTTTTTTTTTCTGCTATTCGAGAAACTACAGGCAAACACCTCAAATGTATTGACCCTATACTGATTTAAAACTTTAAGTGTATATTTACTTAAAGTCTAATTGCCGGTAAGGTCTAGTTTATCATAAAATCTTATTTTTGAGTGCACATTTAACCCACACAAAGCGTACATATCTCAAAAGAGTAGTGTTTAAAAATGGCGGCTTGCAAAACTGTGCTTCACGAAGCTCAATGCATGAGGATAGCGAAGTTCCAATCTAATCCCTTTATATTTATGTATTTCATGCAGAAATGTTTTGTGGTAGATAATTAATAAGCCTTTACTAAACCTTATATTGAAAATGCACCGTATTTCACGTGTGCAGATAACCCTTCCTGCGTTTAATGAATTGCTCAGCTCAACGGGGCACCGATCAGTAGCGGTTACAATCAAATAGATTCTTACTCAATTTATAATAAGTAAGGATCTTGATGTAAATATTGTTAGGAGAGAAATTACTAATAATAAATGTAACAATTTTCTAGGAACATCTTTACTAAACCGAATTAATAAATAAAATTTTGCTGTAACTAAAGTTAAAGATTGAACTAATGCTGACTTAGGAGTAGCAGCCGCCATAGCGGCTGTTACACGAAAGTCTCTCAAGAAACAGAAATATATATATATATTATATATATATATATATATATATATATATATATATATAAAACAAAGAAAAAAAAACAAAAATCGCCTATACGAAAGCAAATGTTTCTGGACTATGTGCTTTGTGTTGTATTTTTCGTTACGAAGTTTTCATGTTTTGATTTGCTCTGCTTATGCGAATAGTGCCTGTAACAATAACATAATGAAACACTATATTCTTTCGTATTTACGTATTTTTATGTAGTAATAAAAAGTAAATCAAAATAAGAAAGCCTCGTAAGGCAAAATGTGCCAATATGACAGCATGTAATGTTTCAGTGTATAATAAAACTAATACTAATCTTAATATTATAATATTATATAGAGTAATAAGAATATGTTGTATTATTATACTAAAACACCACGTGCTGTCATATTTATATATTTTGCGTTACGAGGTTACATATTTTGATTTACAGTGCTTATGCGTTTAGAGTTAATAATAATAATAATAATAATAATAATAATAATAATAGTAATAATAATAATAAACACTACGTGCTCTTATGCATGTTTTTTGTTACCGTGCAATAATGCTTCCATTTAATGTGGGTTAATCTCTAATGGAAAATATGAGCAGCGATACACAATTAAAAATCTGATGTGTTCCATTCACATGACTTTCTCTTCTTCTCAACAACAAAGTATTATTAAAAAGCTTATGCTTCTATTTACTTCCTGCTAATCGAGAAAAATGTAGCAGATGGAGTCTTATTACTTGCTTCCTTATAATTAGGAGCGAAATAAGGGGATACCATAGGATAAAGTGACAGTCAAAAGCTGGTTGCTGTGTGACTGAAGTTCCTTTGTTTGTATGGACAGGAGTTGACAAATTCCTGTATTAGAAAAGTATAAAGCTGAAACCAATAACAAGGAATATCTAAAAAAAAAAACGAATATAACATAAATTATGTGTTTTAACGTGCTCTACATTTTTTGTGTGCTAAGTTTTTGTCCATCTCTTACGGTTTAACAGTTATGCAAAATTCCGTAAAATTCATCCACAATAAAGTAGTATTCTGAGGCTATTCCCAAAAAATGCAATATATATATATATTTTATTTGTCAGGTAAATATCTTTCATATACGGTATTTTAATCAAAATCGTTAGAGCCATTTTTAATAAAATCAAACTTTTCGAAAAAAAGTTCCCTGTAAAGGGTAGTTTGTGGTAGAGGGATTTTTCTCAAAATCTTCGTGTCCCATCCCTGGAAGGTACTAAACTTAAATACCAAGTTTGGTATTTTACCGACTTTTTGTTATGGAGCTATTGTTTTCACAGGCACACGGACACACACACACGGACCTTTTTCTGAAAATGCTATTTTTTGTTACTGGGGACCCTAACACATATATTTCCGGTGAAATCTGGGTATCGAAGGGTGGTGTGCAATACCTACTCTATACACTATATACATTGTACGTATAGAGGAAGTGAAAGTGCTGCAGCGTACGAGATCAGGGATCTAATAAACCTGAGAAATCCTCTCAATGTGCAACATTCCCTCATTATTTCCGCTGATATGAAATTGCTACTAATCGGTGTTTTCTTGGAATTGCCCTGTTGAGCGCTGCCTTTCCTTAAATGCATGAAGTAAAATAGGACGCTGTTGGGGATCTGGTGCGCAAATGTTATACTGTTTCACCAGTAAATGCTTAAGTTCTATACACGAATAAACATTTGTATTATGTATTATAATTTAATTTACTAATAACCGTTTTTCGATTTTTAATGAATATATAAATAGATTTATTTTATACAGAGTCAAATGCTATCCTGATGAACCCAAAACTAAAATGTGAACTTGCTTTTATCCAAGCAAACTTTGGAAAGTTGTGTGATTGCGTAAAGCAATTAACAACAAAGTGGAACTGGAAATTACTTTGCCAGAAATACCATGTAGTATTGAAAAAAGAATGAAAACTAAAAATCTGATGTGTTACACTCACATGACTTTCTCTTTCTGCTCTTCAGACAAACTTCTTACAAAAAATTATTCGTCTTTCTACACAATGCTAATCAAGATTAACATTAGCAGAACGTTCTTATTACTTAGTTCCTTATCAGTAGAATGGTATTAAGGAAATGCCCTATGCTAAAGTGATAATCAAATGTTTTAAAAGCCTTCGTTATGCGATTGTCATTTCAAATCGCTTCTTTGCTTGGCCAGGAGTAGAACAAAAGAAAAAAGTACATAGGTTACTGCACAAGTGAAACAAAGTACCGGGAATTGATCATTTAAAAAAGGATTCGAAATTATTCTTGTCGCTAAGTTGGTAAAACTTTCCTCTATACCCACGCGGAGTTTGATCGTCATCTGTCATCTAGTTTGTTTACAGACACCATTTTGTTAGTTCTCTCAAAGGTGATTTGCAATTTTACGATGGATACAAATATTGAACAAAGAATCTGTCTCAAACTTTGCATTGCAAATGGTATTTCCTGTGCCAAATCGCTGAAAATGTTACAGACGGCTTACGGTGAATCGACTTTATCAAAAACACGTGCATATGAGTGGTACAGTGCATTCAAAAGTGGTCGAGAAGTAGTAGAAGATTTGCCTCGCTCTGGTCGGCCATCAGCGGTTTCAACTGAACTGAACATCGCTAAAGTGAAGAAAATTGTGTCTGAAAATCGTCATTTAGGTCTGAGAGACATTGCCGCTGAACTTTCTATGTCTCATGAATCGATTCGTACCATTTTAAACGATTGTTTGGGCATGACACGCGTTGCAGCTCGGTTAGTTCGGAAAGACTTGAATTTTCTACAAAAACTCAATTGCGTAAGGATTGCTGAAGACATGCTAGAACGATCCAGTTCCCACCCCACATTCATGAAACGCATTGTAACTGGTGATGAGACGTGGGTTAACGAGTTTGACACTCATACCAGTCAACAAGCTTCCGAATGGCGCCTTCCAACTGAACCGAAACCTAAAAGGGCACGTCAAACTCGTTCAAAACTGAAAGTCATGTTGACAGTTTTTTTCGATTATCGCGGTGTCGTGCTGTCAGAGTTCTTGCCATTAGGTCCGATGGTAAATAAAGACTATTATCTGAGCGTTATGCGGCATTTCAGAGAACAAATACAGCGAAAAAGGCCAGATTTGTGGAACGACAACTCATGGATTCTGTACCACGATAACGTGCTATTATTGTGAACGAATTTCTGGCCAAAAACTCAACAAATTTCATCTAACAACCGCCGTGTTCACCTGATCTGCCACGTGGTGATTTCTTTCTCTTTCCAAAACTCAAGTTACCACTTCGAGGCACCCGTTTTCAGTCGATAGAAGACATAAAAGAAAATTCGCGGCATTCAATTGACATCGATTCCTAAAAGTGCCTACAAAAAATGTTTTGATGATTGCATTATTCATTGACATAAATGTATAATTTCAGAAGGGGGCCTACTTTGAAGGCGATAAAATAAAATTGGATGAATAATTCATTTTCTTTTGGGTTTTATTAGAAAATTCCCGGAACTTTCTTGACACAGTAGTATACAAAATTCAATAAAAATCAACCAGAATAAAGAGGTCTTTGGAGGCTATTCCCAGAAAATTCAAGATATACATTTTATTTGTCAGGTAAATATCCTTAATATATGATATTTTAACCAAAATCGTTAGAGCCATTTTTAAGAAAATCAAAATTTTCAAAAAATGTTCCATGTAAAGGGTAGTTGGGGGTGGGGGATTTTCTTGAAAATCTTCGTGTCGCATCCTTGTGAGATACCAAACTTAAATACCACCGCCAGACAGACAGAGACACACACGGACACTTTTTTAAAAATGATTTTTTTAGATTCAGGGGGTCTGAAAACATATATCTCCGGTTCGAATTTTTCGGTGCAATACAATACCTTTTCTATACACTATGTACATAGTACTGTAGTGAAAGTAAAAATTTTCAAAAATATTGCTTAAAAAATGCAAGATTTGGAAATTTCAGTTCAGGGTACCCTTAATTATAATAGTTGTGAAAGAAAATGGAAATGTGTGAGCCACTGACAGATGTGAACCGTAACACGTGACTACAACTCTTGCTGCCAGATAGCGATCTGCCCCTGTCTTGGATGATTATCATTGCGTGATGACACACGAGGGCGCAGCAGCATTATGGAGACAGAACTTTCAATGATGGAGTCGCCAGCAACAGATTTTCATTTACATTCGTGACACTCGTTAGAGACAAGGGAAGGGGTGGATGGATAAAAATGATGGGAATGGCCTGGTTATGCATTTTGTTCCGTATCGGAGCTTCTACACACACACATCATTTACACATTTTTTTGTTGTCGTGTTTGCTGGTTGGTTTAGATGCTTTTTAATGTATATGTATTTTTGTGTTTGGTCTGCTATCTCTCTATTTTTTGTCCCCGGGCCGGGGTGAGAGAGAGAGAGAGAGAGAGAGAGAGAGAGAGAGAGAGAGAGAGAGAGAGAGAGAGATAGACTACCCAGCATTAATGTCAGCGAGCCTTCAACAACATATTTTTCCATTTCGTTTCAGTATTATTTTGTAGGTTTTTATTTTTTCGGAATGAAGATAAATGACTTCGGTTAGGGATTTTTTTCGCTCTCTATGCGCGAGTTAATGGCAAAAATGTTGGTGTCAGGGTACGAGTGGTTCATTGCTCAGATTCGGTTTTAATATATTAATACGCGAACGCTGCTACCGGCAGCTCCCTTAGGCTCAAACGTATATATTTTTTGTACCTTTGTTTTTTACGACCTGTGTTTGTTTCTTTGTGAGGTTGTTACCTTTTTATTTTGGCTGAATGGGCGCTGGGAATAAAAACAACAAGAGATTATGGCGTTATTTGTAGCGGATATGAAACATGTGAAATGTTAAAAAGTGTCGCTTATTGTTCTTTGTCTTGTTGTTTGTCCGGTGACAGGGAAATTGCTGAATGATGAGAAAAAGCTGTTTCCAGTCAGAAAATTAAGCCTTCGGAGCACAGAGCGCCGCAACAGATGTTATACAAACTAATCAAATGCGGTGGGTGCCGTAAGGTCGTTATGGCTTGTTTGTTATGTTCAATTTGAGAGACAGTTGATTTTTTAAACCCTTCTGGGTCACGTTTTACATCACTTCTCTGCTGAGAGCGCTCGGTGTTTGCAATCAAGTACCACTATCGCTAGGACATTAATTTTTAAACCCGTTTAGGGAAGAAAATCTCAATAAAATGGATTTAAAATCACCACCAAGGCATTAAATTCTTATTTTCCCTACCAATGGAGGTATATATTAAACAGAAGGAATTGCATTCCACCCAAAAGTTCGATTAAGATTTCACTGCAAATACAACTTTTGATATCACCGAATAAACAAACAAAAAAATCTAATGTGTTGCATTCACATGACCTTCTCTACATCTCTGCATAAAAAACTTAGGCTTCTATTTATTTCATGCTAATCAACAAAAAATTAGCAGAAATCGTCTTATTGCTTCCTTGTAAAGTATAAGCGAAATAAGGGAGCACCTTAGCTTAAAGTGACAGTCAAAAGCTGGTTGCTATGTGAATGAATCTCCTTTGTTTGTATGGACAGGAGTTGACAAATTCCTGTATGAGAAAAGTATAAGTTTTTCAAAGCTGAAACCAAAAACAAGGAATATCTCAAAAACGATCAACTCCAAGAAAAAAATGTATACAACATAAATTGTGAGTTTTAATGTGCTCTACATTGTTTGTGTGGTAAGTTTTTGTTTATCTCTTACAGTTTAGCAGTTATGCAAAGTTCCTTAAAATTCATCCAGAATAAAGTAGTCTTCAGAGGCTATTCCCAGAAAGTACAGGATATACACTTTATTTGTCAAGTATATATCTTTAATATACGATATTTTAATAAAAATATTTAGAGCCATTTTTGAGAAAATCAAACTTTTCGAAAAAGTTCCATGTAAGAGGTAGTTTGGGGTGGCGGAATTTTCTTGGACATCTTTGTGTCTCATCCTTGGAAGATACCAAACTTAACACCAGGCTTGGTATTTAACGGTCTGTTCGTTTTTGAGTTATGCTGCCCACAGACACACACACATACACACAGATACAGACATACACACAGACAGACAGACGATATAGGACATTTTTCTAAAAATGCTTTTTTTGGATTCAGGGGGACCCAAAACATATATTTCCGGTGAAATCTCGATATTGAATTTTTGGATACAATACAATACCTTCCCTATACACTATGTACATAGAGAAAATAAAAAAAAAATACTCTCATTACTTTTTATCCAGCCCATATATCTATGAGATATGATATAACTAATCCTTTAACTTAATGTAAACCCTTATTTCTCTTCTACTAACAAGAGACTGGTAAGTAATAAGTCCATTTCTAGTGGTGCTTATCTCTATTAGTATGAGGTGGATAGAAGAATAAGATTTTAAAGAATAGTTTGTTGAAGAATAGGCAGAGGAAATGCAAATGTAACACATAACCTTTTTCTTCAGTTGGCCGGTGGTCATCAGTTGGCTAATTTGGGTTAACATTGTTATAAAGTAATGGAAAAAGTCATCCTAATTAGGTCAACTGCTCAAATAAAAAATGAGAGAACTTGCCAGAAGATTGCAAAACGGTGAAGTTTAAAATTTCACGACATATAAGTAGTAAATGAAACGTCGCTTTCAAAACCACAGTCACTTGCAGATTTCACAACGCTTCAGGATGTTTTTTATTAATATTAAAAACAAATAAATTTATAAATAAATACAAATAGTGTCAATTATAAAAATAGTAGTAATAATAATATTATGATGCTATATTAAATTCATATGACTTGTCTATTCACTACAGTTTATTAGGTCAATCTACAAACTATTCCTAAGAAAGCTTACTTTTCTGCCTATTTTATATTAATCGAAATAAACATACTAGAAGTACGTTATTTGCACATTTTATTGCAGTACACAGGGAATGCAGTACGCACAATCGACAACTTTTGACTCTTTATGTTGGCCTTGAAATTCCATGTTGCATCTCGAGAAACAACTGAAAAGTGAGATTTAAAATGACAAAGAACTGAAAAATTCAAAGCAATAATAATGTATATGATGCCACCAAAATATTTTAAATAAGTTATGCATTCTTTTTGTAATAAGGGTTTGTCTAATGGCGGCGTCGCAACCACTCGCCTTGAACCAAAGTGACCGCGACGTCTGGGACAGTTTTCTCCATATTTTCTTTCATTGCAACAATTGCTCCATAATCATCGTTCTTTCACCCATTTCACCGACATTTTATGCAATTCACTTCCTCACTTTCCTACCAGCATTGGGCTGATCACCCATCCTGATTTCTCTCTGATCCAGAGCCTCTCTCTTCAACAAGCCTTTGATCCGAGGGAGGGCTGGCTTGGAAGTCTTGTGGGGTGTGAATTGTCCATATCGTAATATTGAAAATTATATAAAATTCCTCCAGATTGAAGAGGATTTCACAGCCTATTCATAAAAACCATTCAGATATACATCTTATTTTGCATATAAATATCTTAAGGTTGTGGTATTTTAATAAAAATATTTAGAGGTAATTGTAAAAAGCTCAACATTTTCGAAATATTTTCCACTTAATGTGTAGTTTGGGATGTTGTTTTTATTTTTTGAAGCATCTTTGTAAGATATTGAACTTAAATACCAAGTTTGATACTTATCTGACATTTCATTTTTGAGTTGTGTTTTTCGAAGATACATACACTCACACACACACACACACACACACACACACATACACACACACATTTAATTTTCTAATCATTCTTTTCTTGGATTCAGGGAACCTCAAAACATGAAAATCTAGAATCTTGACTTTCAAATTTTGTTTAGAATACTATAATTATCCGCTTTCTATGTTTGCTGACATATAATATGTCATAATGAAACGCAGTGAACTGTACCGAAATACTTTCACAAAATATGTAGATTACTTAAATAGGAATTTGATATAGGAGACTTATGGCCTGTTTATTGAAATGTCGAAGTAACGGCTGTAAGTTTCTGAACTGCCAGTACGCCACGTATCGCAGCACTTCGTCTGGAATGAAAAAAAAAAATAATAACAATAATAATAATAAACATTTACTGTATTAGAGGAATCGAACTCATGACCTTTGGCATAGTAGCTTCCCGCGTAACACATTAAGCCTCCAGAGTAGGTTACATAACTCAAGAACGTAGTTAATAAATGTTCAGTGTCACACTGTCAAGTGATTAGTTCGAGACTTTACAGATCTTTGCGACATTAAATCTTGAGAACGCTAGTAACGGGCTGCTAAAAGTCGATACTTTTATACTCGGGCAGCAGTTTTAAAGACATTCTAAGCCAAATTTTCAACCTGCTTTGCTTTAACACCGACTTATTAGCACCTGGTACCCATACGTTTAACGCCAGGTAGCTGTGTTATGTTTATCCGGGGACCATGCATCACCGATCTCAAATTACTTATTTCAGTCACGTGCACAATCTGGCAAATTATTTCGGTGTAGTTCATTGACACCTGTATATTTTCACTAATTGAATACCAATGCTTCAGGCATAAAAATATAATACAATATGGACATATAAATAAAAAGGTTTTCGTCTTTATTTAACTGTTACTAAGAAAATTAGCACATATAGAAGGTCAAATTATGTCCTATTGGTCTAGAGCTTCCATTGGCACCAACCGTAATGCAACTTTTTCATACAGGCTGCATCCGAAACATGCCTTCATTCACAGCGATTATAATATTGTTCATTGCTTTTTTTTCCAGGGAAGTATTCTGCGGGCCAACTAGGCTACCTTTTAAGAAATGATCTCTGTAAACTTTATGAATTATTCATAAGCTGTTGAATGTTTTCGCTCGAATCTATTTTTGAGGCAGAAATTGGGCTCATAGCGTTAAAACTCGTAACGTAGACTGGCGGGAGTAGCACGATTGATCGACATTTTGTATTAGGTGTACCTATTTGCGGGACGAGACATGCAGGGTAAAGTTACGTAGCAAATATCTTAGGTCTTCTCTCTTACCATGCGAAGCGTCGTCGGCGAGTATCAGGGACAGCCGAATCAGTTCCCGATATTGTTTAGTGTAGCTAGGCTAGTGATTTTTATTACTGAAGATACGAATTCTTAATTTGCTTAATGAACACAAAAGCAGAAGTTATACACTTGCAAAATATATGGAGGTCGTTATTTTTCATTATATATTTTAATTTAAAGGTGTACTTAATGAATAATTACAATTGTTATTCTTGTTCTCATTATCTGTATGTATTAAATTTAATTGAAAATATTTACATTTTCATAGTTAACTTTCATTAAATGCGAACAAAAGTGTAACCGTAATCGACAGGTAAAAAAAATCTAAACCGTTCCAATCACACAGCCTTCTCTAGCTGTTCTACAAACAAACTTTCCTTACAAATGAGTATTCTTTTATCTACGTCTGAGGTGGATTGTCACCCAGGTGAATAAGAGCATAGCCTATATTTTTAATTGATTAAATTGTTTAGGTTAATTACTAAGTAAGATATCATGTATTTATTGTATATTGGATGTTCAGAGAGATTGTTCCTGGAAAGCGTTTCTAACTTCAACCCGAGAGTTCTCAAGCGACGAATTCAGTTGTTTACGCTATTTCTTTGTATATTGCAAGAGGGGAAAGACGCTATTATGTGGTCACGTGTCCGAAAGAGAAAGTGGAGGTGACATATAAACAGGGGAACCACAAGGAAATTTAGATCAAGAATCACGTGAAAGACGCATTGACCAATTAGAATTAATCACGTCACGGCAGAAGCGCACCCCAAGCTACTTTCGGCGCCAAAAATGGGCCAATGAGATTACAAGTTGAGAGTTTTGCGCGTGGGTAGAATTTGCTATAAATGTAGAGTATTCGCCCTAATTTTCAGGCAGTCGGAATGTAACTACACGAGGAACCTGTGACGCCCAAAACAAGAATACGCGCAAATTAGCAAAGTTACTATAGTGATTCAGGCAGTCGGGATGTAACTCACGAGGGATCTGTGACGCCCAACTCAAGAATAAGCGCACTTTACCAGAGTTATTATTGTGATGCAGGCAGTTGGAATGTAACTCCACGCGAAATCTGTGACGCTCGAAACAAGAATCCGCGCAAGTATAGTCAAGTTCTTACAGTGATTCGCGCAGTTGAAACGTAATGTCACGCGTAACCCACGACGCCGGAAACAAGGAAGCCACGGTATAAAGTTAAAGCGTCTACAATTATTCTGCATGTAACAGACGCACTCGTCGCCGCGTAAATTTTAGTTACCTTTGTGCGCGTTACGCCCTTGTTCGAGGGAAATAATCGGAACACAATCGCGCCAGGAACTTTCTCGGGAACGCTTGTAAAAGGGAATAAAACTTTGACTGAATGAAACGTGCCGACGCTTATTTTAAGTTAATATCCTGTACCATCTCCTTGAGATCACCGACACTCAATACCTGAGCTAGATATGAAGAGTTCTCAATTGCTCGTTGCTGAGTCCACCAATACCCGAGGAGCGTCGAGAATCGACTTCACCATTGCAACGCCAGAGAGAGGACCAGTCGTCGCTGCGCAGCCCAGCACCAAAAGGTAACGTCACCAGTTCACGCCCACACGCCGTGCTAATGCAGATTAACATTACCAGAATCGATCTTATTACCTGCTTCCTCGCAGATAGAAGGGAAATACGGTAGTGCAGCAGGCTAAAGCCATAGTAAAATCTTTTAAAAGCTATCGCTATTTGAAACTATTGAAATTCTGTTCTCTCTTGCATTCCTGGGAGTAAAACAAAAGAGATAAAACGAAAGTTGAATTCCCTCTTGAGAAAAGTATGAGTAGTTTAAATCTGAAACCAATAACAAGGAATATCTCGAAAACGAATAATTCTACAAAAAATGTTTATGACATAAACTGTGTGTTTTAATGAGAATTGCGCCGACTTGGTGCAGTAAATTTTTGTCTATCTCTTATAGTTTATGAGTTATACAAACGTTATCCAGAATGAAGAGATTTTTAGAGGATATTCCCAACAAATTCAAGATATTCATTTCATTCGTCATCAAAATATATTAAACAAATCAATCAAATCATTAAATTAATCAAATTCGTTAAAGCATTCTTGAGAAAATGTTTTTTTTTAAAATATTGCATATAAAGGCAGTTAGTTATTAGGGAGGAATTTTCTCCTCAATCACACAAATGGTTTCTGAAAACCATTATTGGTTTCTGGGGGCCTCAAAACATGTATTTACGGTGAAATTTCGGTATCGACAAACTGGGTTCAAATTAACTGAACTGGGCATGCCCAGAATTGGGTAGCAGCATATGGCTTTGTTGTTTTGTTTCTCTGGATTATCTTTCAGGCCAGTTACACAGAGAACCGCTACCAGCAGAGTGGGTTGAAGTTTGGTATCTGCAGGCAAAACTTTTCTGAGGGAAAACTCTGTTGAAATGTAGGAATGGGCCACATTTTATATACATTACACGGAAAATAAAACGAAATATCATTCGTTGGTTATGTTGAAAACTGTACATTGGGGTGTTGTAAAAAAAGTAAAAGGGCTCAGTTGACCAAATAGACTTTGAAATGTTTTATATTCTCCATTTACATGACCTTCTCCATCTTTCTGCAAACAAACTCTTCGTATAAAAGATTGTTCTTAGTCTACATAACGCTAATCAGCAGAAATGTCTTCCTTACAAGTAGAAGAGAAATACACTAGATTAAAACGGCAGCCAACTTTTTTAAAAGTGACATTGATATTCGGTTCTGTTTCCATGGCCAGGAGTAAAACGAAAGATATATGAAACGAATGAGAACTTCCTATATGACATAAATTGTGTGTTTTAACGAGATCTGCTCTCACAGTTATGCAAAAGTCATTCAGATCTTCCCATAAAATTCGAGCTACACATTTTATTTGTCATGCAACTATATTTAATATGCCGCATTTTAATTCTAATCATTAGAGCCATTTTTGAGAAACTCAAAAGAGTCGAACATTTTCCATGTAAAGGATAGTTTGGGGTGGAGAGATAATCTTGTAAATATTGCTTATTATCCATGAAAATCTGAACTTAAATATCAAGTTTGGTATTTAACCGACTTTTCATTTTTGAGTCATCGTGTTTACAAGTACACTCACTCACTCGCTCACTCACTCACTCACTTACTCACTCACTCACTCACTCATTCACTTACTCATTCACTCATTCACTCACTCACTCACTCATTCACTCACTCACTCACTTACTTACTCACTCACTCACTCATTCACTCACTCACTCACTCATTCACTCACTCACTCATTCACTCATTCACCCACTTACTCATTCACTCACTCATTCACTCACTCTCTCATTCACTCACTCACTCACTCACTCATTCACTCACTCACTCATTCACTCACTCACTCATTCAGTCACTCACTCACTCATTCCCTCACTCACTCATTCACTCACTCACTCAGTCACTCACTCACATATTCGGACCTTTTTCTAAAAATACTGTTTTGGACCCCAGGGACCTCAGTGAAATATCGACATCGAATTTTGGGTGGAACACAATACCTCTGTACCTACTATGTGCATAGAAGCTCTAGAGAAAGCAGAAATGAATTTATTATTTGACTTTACATGTGGGAAATGCATGTTTGTGTCACTGTTGCAGGCGCACGCGGAACTACGAGCCCGGTGACAGCAGAAATCAGTGACGGGAATCTGTAATTGTTACGTAAATACGAGTGTGGGAGGCAACGATTAATTGGCTCTCTCGCGTGACAAGTGTAATGCCGTGACGTCAGCTTCTCTCTTTGCGACAGATGGAAGAACCACATCAAGATTATAGCAGCGAATCCTAGCGGGACCCATCTAAATGCTAATGACTTTTTCCTCTGTCGCTATCTCGGTATTTCTCCCCAGTTTTCCCCGACACCGCAATCGTAAGCTCGGGAATCAATTCACGGACCAGATGGAAAAGTATTCAGCAAGTCGGAATAGATACCCACTTTTGAGGTAAAACAATGATACGTTAAAGTGAAGCATAATAATTTCATAGCCAAACCATGCAGAGTAACAGCTTACAAAATCTGATGTGTTCCATTCAATGACTTTCTCTACATCTCTGCAACAAATTATTGATAAAAAAAGTGTATGCTTCTATTTACTTCATGCTAATCGAGAAAAAATTAGCAGAAATATCTTGCTTCCTTGTAAGTAGAAGCAAAATAAAGGAGTACCATAGGTTAAAGTGATAGTCAAAAGCTGGTTGCTATGTGACTGAAGTTCCTTTGTTTGTATGGACTGGAGCTGACATATTCTTGTATGAGAAAAGTATAAGTTTTTCAAAGCTGAAACTAAAAACAAGGAATATCTTAAAAACGATGAACTCAACAAAAAAATGTATAAAACATAAATTGTGTGTTTTAATGTGCTCTACATTTTCTCTCTAGTAAGTTTTTGTCCATCTCTTACGGTTTAGCAGTTATGCAAAATTCCGTAAAATTCTCCCAGAATAAAGTAATCTTCAGAGGCTATTCCCAGAAAATTCAAGATATACATTTTATTTGTTAGGTAAATATCTTTAATATATGACATCTTAATCAAAAATGTTAGAGCCATTTTTGAGAAAATCAAAATTTTCGAAAAAAAAGTTCCATGTAAAGGGTAATTGGGGACGAGGAGATTTTCTTGAAAAACTTCGTGTCCCATCTTTGGAAGATACCAAACCTAAATACCAAGTTTGGTTTTTAATGTTCTTTTCTTTTTTGAACTATGCTGCCCACACACAAACACACACATGCTTTTTCTTGGATTCAGGGGGTTTCAAAACATATATTTCCTGTGAAATCTCGGTATGAATTTTGGGTGCATTACAATACTTCTCTATACACTATGTACATAGTACGTGAAGAGAAAGTAAATATACTGACTTCGGAAACTATTTTAATATACCTTATTTTATTTTGTATCTCTTTACAAACTATTCTTATATAACCTTACTTTTCCATTTTACTTTTCTAAACTTTTTTTTTGTGTTTAGGGGAGAATGAATATTAAAAATCTGATATGTTCCATTCACATGACTTTCTCTAGCTATTTCGAAACAAACTTGTCTTACAAAATATTATTGTTTTATCTACGAACATCTTAATAAACATTAGCAGAATTTTCTTAATTTTAAGTAGAAAGGAGATAATGGAATACACAGGCTAAAACGATAGTGAAAAATGTTCAAACTATGAAACAACTGAAATTCATTTCTTTTTGCTGACAGAGAATAAGCAATAGAGAGACGAAAAAAAGAAACTTTCCGTTTGAGAAAAGTTTAAGTAGGTGCCAAAAACTGAAACAAATCTCGAAAACGACCAATTCTTCGAAATATTACATAAATTGTGTTTTAACAAGATGTGCATTTTTGTGTTTTAAGTTTTACTTACCTCTTACGGTTTACCAGTTATACAACATTTATACAGAAGTCATACAGAATAAAGAGATCTTCAGAAGGTATTTCCAGAAAATTCTTAGGTTACATTTCGTTTCTCATAAAAATATCTTAAAACATACGGTATTTTTAATCAAAATCGTTAGAGATATTTTAGACTAAATCAAAGATTTCGAACAATGTTCCATGTAAAGGGTGGTTGAGAGAGCGGCGATTTTCTTGAAAATCTTCGTGTCGCATTCTTGGAAGATACTGAACTTAAATAAAAGTTTGGTACACACCTATCCCACTTTTTGTTTTTGAGCTATGCTGAGCATAGACACATACACTGAGACACACACACACATACACACACACACAATCAAACACAAACGGACAGACACACAAACACGACATGTTTCTATTTTTATTTATTTATTTTTTATTTTGATACAGGGAGTCTCAAAACATATATATCTGATAAAATCTCGGTATCAATTTTTGGGTGGAATTCAATACCTTCTCTACTATGTACATTGTACATATGTGTTAGAGAAAATAAATATGACAAAAATAGCATTTTTGGTATTAGTGTGCAGTTAAAAGTTAATTTCCTGTATTGTTTGATATATATATATATATATATATATATATATATATATATATAATCATTATAAGCACATATTTGTATTTTAAACATAAATTAAAAAATTGTCCTAAACTGTCATTTTGTAATGTGCATGCTGCTCAACTTCACAGAGAAAATTCTGAAGTGATAGATTCTCTAGTGATTTTCTCTCTCCATACTTCAATAAATCATTATTTAAAAAGTTATTTTTCTATCTATTTGACATTTTTCGATATAAACGTAGAGAGATATTATGCTTTTATTGCATTTTCCCTTCAAATACAAAGTGAATAGGGATGTATAAGCGATAGTCAAATCTTTAAAAGCCCGTCTCTGTAGGGTAGCGCGGCTGCCTCACATCCAAGACCTTCGAAGTTGGAATCTCGGTTATTTTTTATTTTATTTAGGTTTTCCTTATACGAGTACTGAGAAGGCGAATGTCGAGTAACTTTAAGCTCCATAGATTAGAGCCCATTTCAGCGTCATTCGTCTACCGATATGACCTACTAGGTTAATGGCTGTTAACTAAGAGATCTGGTGTGTAATGGTTTAAAATGCCAGCTTAAGTATTGCAAAATTGAAATCCAATTCAAAAAATCTGATCTGTTTTATTCTGATGACTTTCTCTACATCTCTGCAACAAATTATTATTAAAATGCTTAGGTTTCTATTTACTTCATACTAATCGAGAAAAAAAATAGCAGAACTAGTTTTGTTAGGGTCGTCTCCTTAACGCATTGCTGCTTGCCAAGGGTTCGATTCCCGGGACCGGCGTGGGGATGTTTCCCCATCTGGGAGACCTGGACCCGGGTGCACTCAGCCTTGTGAGGTCCCTGGGGGACAATTGAGGAGCTGCTTGATGGAGAAGTAGCTGCTCCAGATCGTGAAGACCACATTATATGGCCGGGGGAGTCGAACGTCTCTTACTGCCCCCATCCATGACGCTTGTAATGGACCCAGATGGGAGATGCAGCGGCCGGGCGGTAGCTTTTAGTCAGCTGTACCAAGGAGTAAGTCAGTCTTATTACTTGCTTCCTTGTTAGTAGAAGCGAAATAAGGGAGTACCATAGGTTAAAGTGAAAGTCAAAAGCTGTTGCTATGTGACTGAAATTCGTTTGTTTGTATGGACACGAGTTGACAAATTCCTGTATGAGAAAAATATATTTTTAAACGTGAAATCAAAAACAAGGAATAGCTCTAAAACGATCAATTCCACGAAAAAATTGTATGTAACATAAATTGTGTCTACATTTTTTGTGTGACAAGTTTTTGTCCATCTCTTACGATTTAGCAGTTATGCAAAATTCTGTAAAATGCATCCAGAATATAGTAGTCTTCAGAGGCTATTCCCAGAAAATTCAAGATATACATTTCTTTTGTCAGATAGTATACGATGTTTTAATCAAAAACGTTAGAGCTATTTTTGAAAAAATCAAAATTTTCGAAAAAAGTTCCATTTGGGAGAGTTTATCTCAAAATCTTCGTTTCGCATCCCTGGAAGATACTAAACTTAAATACCAAGTTTGGTATTTTACCGAATTTTTGTTTTTAAGCTATCGTGTTCACAGTCACATGGAGCTTTTTCTGAAAATGCTTTTTTTGGATACAGGGGACCCTAAAACATATATTTCCGGTGAAGTCCTGGTATCGCATTTTTGGGTGCATTACAATACCTTCTCTATGCACTATGTACATGGTGCATGTAGAGAATGTAAAAATAATGCATGTAAAGGATAGTTTGTGGTGGGGTGAATTTCCTGAAAATATTCCTGTCGTATCCTTGGAAGGTTTAGTACATCAGTATCAAGTTTGGTGTTTAACGTGCTTTTCAATTTTGAGTTATACTGATCACATACACACATGCATAAAGACACACACACATGATCTTCTAGAATATTTTTATTCCGGAGTGCTCGAAATATGTATTTCTGGTAAAATCTCGGTATCATATTTTTGGGTGGAATGCAATAACTTCTGTACCTATGTAATATTTTATGTGGTAAAGAAAATAAAAATTAATTGCTGATAATTTGAGCAAAAAAAAAAAAAAAAAAAAAAAAAGAAACAGGATGTGCTACACTCATATAATTGTATCTAACTATGCAGCAACAAATTTGATAACAACCCCTTATTGTTCCATCTATTACATGCTTATCAAGATAAGCATTATCAGAAAATGTTTTATTACATATTAATTTCTTGATTTTACAAGAGGAATAAGAAAATACAATAAGCTAAAGTGATAGTTTACTCTTAAAAACTCAGTCGCTATGTCATAGTATTGAAATTCAGTTCTCTTTGCTTGATTAGGATTGATTAGATAATAGATTGAATAACGACTTCCCATTTAGCAAATTCTAAGTGCTGCACATTTTAAAACCAATAACAAGGAATATCTAAGAAATTGTTAGCTCCAAAATAAAAATGTATTTGATATAAATTGTGTGTTTTGGCGAAATCTACATTTTTATTCAGTAAGTTTTTCTTTCTTACGGTTCACAGTTATGCAAAAGTTCAGAGCACATTCCCAGAATTCACGATATTAATTTTATTTGTCACGTAAATATCTTAACATACGCTATTTTAATAAAAAATCATTACAGTCATTTTTGAGAAAATCGATTATTTCAAAAAATCTTGCATATAAAGTATCTTGTAGTTTGCACTGGGAGAATTTTCTTTAAAATATTCTTGTTGAATGCCTAAAAGATACTGAACTCAAACAGCGAGTTTGGTATTTACCTCACTTTCAGTTTTAGTTAAGCTGTTCACAGAAACACACACTTGACTTTTTCTAAGATTGCTTTTGGATTTAGGGTCTTCAAAACATGTATTTTCAGTGAAATGTATTTTGCTATAGAAGTTATGGGTGGAACACAATACCTTCTTTACCTACTATGTATACATTATATGCGGTAAAGAAAGTAAAAATGTGAAAATTTTGTAATTAGAAAACCACATTATTGTACAAAAGTATATAAGTGAAGTTAGAAGCAAAATGTTCAGTTTGATATGCCATACAGTTTCGGAAATATGAATCACGAAGTATATCAGTGAAGTTAGAAGCAAAATGTTCAGTTTGATATGCAATAAGGTTTCGGAAATATGAATCACGAAGTATATCAGTGAAGTTAGAAGCAAAATGTTCAGTTTGATATGCTATACAGTTTCGGAGATATGAATCACGAAGTATATCAGTGAAGTTAGAAGCAAAATGTTCAGTTTGATATGCTATACAGTTTCGGAGATATGAATCACGAAGTATATCAGTGAAGTTAGAAGCAAAATGTTCAGTTTGATATACCATACAGTTTCGGAAATATGAATCACGAAGTATATCAGTGAAGTTAGAAGCAAAATGTTCAGTTTGATATGCTATAAGGTTTCGGAGATATGAATCACGAAGTATATCAGTGAAGTTAGAAGCAAAATGTTCAGTTTGATATACTATACAGTTTCGGAGATATGAATCACGAAGTATATCAGTGAAGTTAGAAGCAAAATGTTCAGTTTGATATACTATACAGTTTCGGAGATATGAATCACGAAGTATATCAGTGAAGTTAGAAGCAAAATGTTCAGTTTGATATGCTATAAGGTTTCGGAGATATGAATCACGAAGTATATCAGTGAAGTTAGAAGCAAAATGTTCAGTTTGATATACTATACAGTTTCGGAGATATGAATCACGAAGTATATCAGTGAAGTTAGAAGCAAAATGTACAGTTTGATATACTATAAGGTTTCGGAGATATGAATCACGAAGTATATCAGTGAAGTTAGAAGCAAAATGTACAGTTTGATATACTATAAGGTTTCGGAAATATGAATCACGAAGTATATCAGTGAAGTTAGAAGCAAAATGTACAGTTTGATATACTATAAGGTTTCGGAGATATGAATCACGAAGTATATCAGTGAAGTTAGAAGCAAAATGTACAGTTTGATATACTATAAGGTTTCGGAAATATGAATCACGAAGTATATCAGTGAAGTTAGAAGCAAAATGTTCAGTTTGATATGCCATACAGTTTCGGAGATATGAATCACGAAGTATATCAGTGAAGTTAGAAGCAAAATGTACAGTTTGATATGCCATACAGTTTCGGAGATATGAATCACGAAGTATATCAGTGAAGTTAGAAGCAAAATGTACAGTTTGATATGCCATACAGTTTCGGGGATATGAATCACGAAGTATATCAGTGAAGTTAGAAGCAAAATGTACAGTTTGATATGCCATACAGTTTCGGAGATATGAATCACGAAGTATATCAGTGAAGTTAGAAGCAAAATGTACAGTTTGATATGCTATACAGTTTCGGAGATATGAATCACGAAGTATATAAGTGAAGTTAGAAGCAAAATGTTCAGTTTGATATGCCATACAGTTTCGGAGATATGAATCACGAAGTATATCAGTGAAGTTAGAAGCAAAATGTTCAGTTTGATATGCCATACAGTTTCGGAGATATGAATCACGAAGTATATCAGTGAAGTTAGAAGCAAAATGTACAGTTTGATATGCAATAAGGTTTCGGAGATATGAATCACGAAGTATATCAGTGAAGTTAGAAGCAAAATGTTCAGTTTGATATGCCATACAGTTTCGGAGATATGAATCACGAAGCTGGTAAAGCTAATATTTTTGGGACGGAACATTTAATACTCCCTTAAAAGTAAAGCTTCCTGAAGCAGTTTCAATAATATTTCGTGTTAGGTGCAGGATGGGGGCAGTAGGTTTAAGTCGTGGGTTGCTACATCGCGAGAAAGATTGGAAGATTAGAACTCAAAAATGACAAGTGTTGAGACATTCTAATCAGTAAGAAGAATATCTCGGAAATGTCAGATGCCACAACATTTCTTTTTATATTTCTTTCTTCCTTTTTCTCCCTTCCCTTCCCCTGCCGCCCTTCACCTTTCCTTCTTTTTACTTTCTCTACACGTATTATATACATAGTGTATAGAGAAGGTTTGTATTGCACCCAAAAAATCGATACCGAGATTTTACTGGAATATGCTTTGAGACCCCTGAATTAAAAAAAAAAACATTTTTAGAAAAATATCCATGTGTGTGTCTGTGTCCGTGGGCAGCATAACTCATCAACGAAATTAAATACCAAACTTGATATTTAAGTTTGGTATCTTCCAAGAATGCGACAAGAAGATTTTCAAAAAAAAAAAAAAAAAAACCACCCCACACAACCCTCTACATGGAAAAAAGATTACGAGAATTTTGATTTTCTTAAAAATTGCTCTAACGATTTTGATTAAAATATCGTAAATTAAAGATGTTTGCCTGACAAATAAAATGTAGGCAAATCTTGAATTTTCTGGGAATAGCATCTGAAGACTACTTTATTCTGGATCAATTTACAGAATTTTGCATAACTGCCAAACCGTAAGAGATGGACAGAAACATAGCACACAAAAAATGTAGAGCACGTTAAAACACACAATTTATGTTATATACATTTTGTTCTTGGAGTTGATCGTTTTTTTTTAGATATACCTTGTTTTTGGTTTCAGCTTTGAAAAACATACTTTTCTCATACAGGAATTTGTCACTTAGCAACAAACTTTTGACAATCACTTTAACCTATGATACTCCCTTAGTTCGCTCCTACTATCAAGGAAGCAAGTAATAAGACTATTTCTGCTAACTTTTTCTCGTTTAGATGAAGTAAATATAATAATTTGTTGCAGAGATGTAGAGAAAGTCGTGTGAATGGAGCACATCATATGTTTTATTTCTGTTTACCCACCTTGTAGGTAGAATCTCGAATGCTCCCTGTACTTACAGGGCTCTGATTTAGACAGAAGCCAGGACGGGCGATTAGCTCGATGCTCGTAATAAAGTAGGAGAGTGGGTCCTATGAGAAGTCGGCGAAATGAATGACAGAAAAGTTGCTTATGGAATAATTAGTGGAAATTAATGGTGAGGGAACAGGGATTGCGCAGAAAATCCGCCCAGAAAGCACTTGGTCCATCACAAATCTGACCCGCCTGGGTGAGAGGTGAGCGAACATTATTTCAAGAAACCACGCTTTGAAGCATCTACATTTGTGGTTATCAGGAAGCGGAAGAGCTCTCAAGCATATACATAAACGCTGGGAAACTCCAAGAGGAAGAGCGAAGCAAATAGAGATACAGAAGCGGAGTGACATATTCTCAGGCGGGGTGCTTAACGTCTTCAGAGGGAAACTGCAATTTTGACCCATCCGGATACTTCATGTGATTCATAAGGGTAAATCTTAATCGCAAAATGTACACATATTAAAGATGGGATTTACATTGGTTAAAGCAAAATTAAAGTAGGTAGATCTACTTACCAATGCAGCCAAATTAAAATTAAGATTGCCCGCCTGGGTAGTGTGGTGGTAGCGTGTCGTGAGTTCGAATCTCGCATAGGGTGAGTTACCGGGATAAGACTTTTTGGGGGTTTTCCCTTATCCTGAGAAGACGAGTGTCGGCAGAGCAATGGCAGAATCCAACAGTAGACAATTCTCACCCCGCCATCTCAAGAAACGGAGATAGTAGTTAGAAGCATCCTATTTCCCTTCCACGTCGCAACAAACTCGATCGCCGAGACTTCTAACCCTGAAAGTAACCAACGGGATGACCGATAAATAAAATTACAATAAAAACAACAGCAAATTCGGGGGATGAAAGAAACCTACCCAGCATTCGCTTGGCACCCGCGGATAATCCTGAAAAATGCAACGAGCAGGGATTGAAACCGTAAAATTGCGATTGTGGGCCACAGACGAAACCGCCAGAGCCATTCCTCTCGGTTGCTGACCACATACACGTCCTGGGTCAGGGTGGCAAGGACAAAGAGATTCAAGCCCGGGACTTTCCTCTCATACTGGGACAGAATTATCTGTCTCTCTGTCGGTCCGGATCTCAGTTGGTGAGGCGCTAGCTATCTAATCCCAAGGTCACGGGTTCAACCTCACCTCAGACGGAGAGTCAGAAGCTTTACTGATACGTAAAAGAAGTGCGGCACGACGGTAGCTCTGATAGCATCGCTAGCTATCTAATCCCAAGGTCACGGGTTCAACCTCACCTCAGACGGAGAGTCAGAAGCTTTACTGATACGTAAAAGAAGTGCGGCACGACGGTAGCTCTGATAGCATCGCTAGGTATCTAATCCCAAGGTCGCGGGTTCAACCTCATTTCAGACGGAGAGTCAGAAGCTTTACTGATACGTAAAAGAAGTGCGGCACGACGGTAGCTCTGATAGCATCGCTAGGTATCTAATCCCAAGGTCGCGGGTTCAACCTCATTTCAGACGGAGAGTCAGAAGCTTTACTGGTATGTAAAAGAAGTGCGGCACGACGGTAGCTCTGATAGCATCGCTAGCTATCTAATCCCAAGGTCGCGGGTTCAACCTCAGGCGGAGTGTCAGAAGCTTTACTGATACGTAAAAGAAGTGCGGCACGACGGTAGCTCTGATAGCATCGCTAGCTATCTAATCCCAAGGTCGCGGGTTCAACCTCAGACGGAGTGTCAGAAGCTTTACTGATATGTAAAAGAAGTGCGGCACGACGGTAGCTCTGATAGCATCGCTAGCTATCTAATCCCAAGGTCGCGGGTTCAACCTCAGACGGAGAGTCAGAAGCTTTACTGATATGTAAAAGAAGTGCGGCACGACGGTAGCTCTGATAGCATCGCTAGCTATCTAATCCCAAGGTCGCGGGTTCAACCTCAGGCGGAGTGTCAGAAGCTTTACTGATACGTAAAAGAAGTGCGGCACGACGGTAGCTCTGATAGCATCGCTAGCTATCTAATCCCAAGGTCGCGGGTTCAACCTCACCTCAGACGGAGTGTCAGAAGCTTTACTGATACGTAAAAGAAGTGCGGCACGACGGTAGCTCTGATAGCATCGCTAGCTATCTAATCCCAAGGTCGCGGGTTCAACCTCAGACGGAGTGTCAGAAGCTTTACTGGTATGTAAAAGAAGTGCAGCACGACGGTAGCTCTGATAGCATCGCTAGCTATCTAATCCCAAGGTCGCGGGTTCAACCTCACCTCAGAAGCTTTACTGGTATGTAAAAGAAGTGCGGCACGACGGTAGCTCTGATAGCATCGCTAGCTATCTAATCCCAAGGTCGCGGGTTCAACCTCAGACGGAGAGTCAGAAGCTTTACTGATATGTAAAAGAAGTGCGGCACGACGGTAGCTCTGATAGCATCGCTAGCTATCTAATCCCAAGGTCGCGGGTTCAACCACAGACGGAGTGTCAGAAGCTTTACTGATATGTAAAAGAAGTGCAGCACGACGGTAGCTCTGATAGCATCGCTAGCTATCTAATCCCAAGGTCGCGGGTTCAACCTCAGACGGAGTGTCAGAAGCTTTACTGATATGTAAAAGAAGTGCGGCACGACGGTAGCTCTGATAGCATCGCTAGCTATCTAATCCCAAGGTCGCGGGTTCAACCTCACCTCAGAAGCTTTACTGGTATGTAAAAGAAGTGCGGCACGACGGTAGCTCTGATAGCATCGCTAGCTATCTAATCCCAAGGTCGCGTGTTCAACCTCACCTCAGGCGGAGTGTCAGTAGCTTTACTGGTATGTAAAAGAAGTGCGGCACGACGGTAGCTCTGATAGCATCGCTAGCTATCTAATCCCAAGGTCGCGGGTTCAACCTCACCTCTGGCGGAGTGTCAGAAGCTTTACTGATACGTAAAAGAAGTGCGGCACGACGGTAGCTCTGATAGCATCGCTAGCTATCTAATCCCAAGGTCGCGGGTTCAACCTCAGACGGAGTGTCAGAAGCTTTACTGATATGTAAAAGAAGTGCGGCACGACGGTAGCTCTGATAGCATCGCTAGCTATCTAATCCCAAGGTCGCGGGTTCAACCTCAGACGGAGTGTTAGAAGCTTTACTGATATGTAAAAGAAGTGCGGCACGACGGTAGCTCTGATAGCATCGCTAGCTATCTAATCCCAAGGTCGCGGGTTCAACCTCACCTCTGGCGGAGTGTCAGTAGCTTTACTGGTATGTAAAAGAAGTGCGGCACGACGGTATCTCTGATAGCATCGCTAGTTTTAAAAAGTCTCTTGGTGTATAAGAAAGAAAACTTAGCAGGAAAACAAAAACTTACCGACTGCCTCCGTGGTCAGGGAGCTGACTTCTCCCCCGGATGTCCTGGGTTCGATTCCCGGATGGGGTGGGGAATTTTTCTTTAGCCAGAATAATTCCCTATCCCCCACAGGGTCTGGAACTACGTATGTGAGAGTGAGTGTTTGAGGAAAATAAAATTATTTAAACCAAACATAAAAGAACCTACAGACAACGAATTGTTTCTAGTACAAAGCCCCGATATGACCTCAGATGTTAAAGGCGGCTATATAAATGAAACAATAAAAACAAAACTTATCATAAAGAAGTATAGCTCATTTTTATTCGTTGTACAGGTACCACGTACACAATGCAGTTGAGTAGTGTACCGGAGGGTATTTTGCACCTCAGCCTGTGATAGGCTTTTGGTGCGTCAGATCGCAGAGGAGATGAGAGCAATTACAGAGGACAGCCGGAACTAGTCTGCGACAGGGAGCCAACGTGGAGAGTTCCTAACACTTTCTAAGCAGTTCTTCATTTGGAAGCGGTAAGCTCTAGGAGCCCGCGCTACGTAAACGCTCCTGAGTGTACGGACGATCCCTAGCGCCATCCTTCCGCCGAGAAGCACAATCATCTCCACGAGAGGGCGCCACCGGTGCAGTCCTCGCCAATACTTACAACCCTGAAAGAAAGACCAGACGGAATGTAGATGAAATGGAGGAACAGGATATTTGGGCAATAAAGAAATCTTCCCAGTAGTCGCTTAGCGACCCAGGAAACCCCCGAAAAAACCATTGTTCAGAGAGATAGGTCGCGGCGAACCGATCCCATGACCTCCCAAAGGCCAGTCCCAGACGAAACGCCTGAGCCACCTGGCTCGGTTACATATACATATATTAAGAGAGTATTGTATTCCACCCAAAAATTCGATAGCGAGATTTCTCCGGAAATATGTTTTGAGACTTCCTGGGGAAAAGGAAAAGGTCCGCGTGTGTTTGTGTGTTTTTTTAAATATCTCGTTTTTATCGCCCTCTTTTACTACACACTACACTGCAGGCGATGAAAATGCTGTTACATGATATAAATGGAGCATCGGTGGAATGCGATTGCGGGTAAAACCGGAGAACCGAAAAAACCTGCCCTGCACTGCTTTGTCCACCATAACTTGGCATCGATTGCTCAGAGGCGAGTGGTCTAACCATTCAGCCACGGCACGGCCGCGCGCGCGCGCGCGTGTGTGTGTGTGTGGGCGATATATTGTTCATTAACAAGACCATTAAATACCAATATTGATATTTAAGTTTAGTGTCTTCCAAAGACGTGACAAGAAGATTTTCATGAAAATCCCACCCCTACCCTTCATCAAACCACCCTTTAGATGAAAAAAAACTGAAAACGTTGTTTCTGTCAAAAGGTTTTGATTAAAATACCGTATATTATAGATATTTACATTGCAAATAAAATGTACATCTTGGAAATTTTGGTATAGCCTATGAAGATCTGTTCATTCTGAATGAATTTTGCTGAATTTTACATAACTAGTAAACTGTAAAAAATGAACAAACGCTTATTGCACAAAAAATTTAGATCTTGTTAAACACGCAATTTAAATCATACACATTTTTATTGTAGACTTTCTAAGGTATTTTTATTATCGGTTTCAACTTTAAAATTACGTAAGTATCCTCAAACAGGATTACCTTTCCTTTCATCTCGCCTTTGTTTACTGCTGGCTTGCAATGAGTACTGAATTTCAATTGTTCATATAGCGACCAGCTTTTAAAAGAATTGACTCTCGCTTTAGGCAGGTGTATTCCCACATTTCCCTTCTACTTTGTACTCTCTGTCAGTACTTTGGGCGATTTCACCCGGCAACTCACATTTAAGAAAATTGGGGAACAGGCCAAATTTGCAATAAAGGATCAACACGGTAACACCAGACACAAATTATATATATATATGTGTGTGTGTGTGTGTTGTCCCGGTAACTATAATAAACAAATTGAGATCCAGTATAACTTTTATAGCAATAATGTATTTCATTAATAACCTATGAAAACTTTAACAATAACAATACCTATAAAATAATAATGGAGAAATATAGTTACATTCCTATTTGACTTGAAATTCCCCATAATGTAACTTGTAACAAAGATGAAAAACAGTAAAATGGAGCGTCGTAATATGGCACATTATTTCACGGAACTGCCAACGAAAAATCATGGCAGTTAAGCTTTTCACAAAACCCAAATGAATACTACATATTCGTTTTACTAAGCAACCATGTCTACGTAATACAAAGGAGATCAGTTTAGCCCTTACGATGAAGACTTAACGGCGAATCACGCCATGTGAAAGCACTTACCGCACCGCTCTGAGAAAGCCTGTGTGTGTGTGTGTAAAAACCCCAACCCGAGACAGACTGTGAGACGGATTATCGCCCAGGTGAATAAGCGCATAACCAATATTTGTAATTCATTAAATTGTTTAGATTAATTAGTAAGTAAGATATCATGTATTTATTGTATATTGGACGTTCAGAGGGATTGTTCCTGGAAAGCGTTTCTAACTTCAACCTGGGAGTTCTCAAGCGACGAATTCAGTTGTTTACGCTATTTCTTTGTCTATAGCAAGAGGGGCAAGACGCTATTGTGTGGTCACGTCTCCGCAAAAGAATGTGAAGGCGACATAAACCGGGGAACCACGAGGAAATTTAGGCCAAGAATCACGTGAAAGACGCATTGAGCAATTATAATTAATCACGTCACGGGAGAAGCGGACCCCAAGCCACCCTCGGCGCCAAAAATGGGCCAATAATATTACGAGTTGAGGGTTTTGCGCTTGGGTAGAAATTGCTATAAATATAGAGTATTCGCCGCAATTTTTAGGCAGTTGAGATGTAACTACAAGGGAAAACCTGCGACGCAGGAAGCCAGAGTACGCGCGAATTAGTCGTATTATTATAATGATAGGCAGTTGGAATGTAACTACACGTGGACTCTGTGATGCCCGAAACAAGAATCCTCGTAAATATAGTTAAGTTCTTACAGTGATGTGCACAATTGAAATAAATGTCTCGCATAAGGAAGTCACGGCGAAAATTTAAAGTGTCTACAATTATTCTGCACGTAACCGTTGCACTCATCGCCGCGTAAAGTTTAGTTACCTTTATGCGCGTTACGCTCTTGTTCGAGGGAAAATATCGAAACTCAACCGTGCCAGGAACATTCTCGGGAACGCTTCAAAAACAGAAATAAACCTTGACTGAACGAAAAGTGCCGACGTTATTTAAGTTAATTCCCGTACCACACCCTGGAGATCGCCGTAGCTAAATACCAAATCCAGATATAAATAGGTCTCAATTGCTCGTCGCTGAGCCCACCAATAGCCGAGGAGCATCGAGAATCGACTTTAGCAGCTGCAACGCCGGAGAGAGGACCAGTCGTCGCTGCGCAGCCCAGCCCCACCAGGTACGTCCACCACCAGCCATACGCCCTCAAAGACAGACAGCTTTCTCTCTTTAACCCTGAAAAAAAAAAAAAAAAAACAAATGCAACTCACGGGACAAAAGGCCGAACTACATTACAAGTGCCTCTACAAATAGTGTGGAGCGTAAGAACAGTGTTGCCATATTATTTTGTACTAGATTGGCTCAACTACAAGGAATCAAGTAATAAGACCATCTCTGCTAATGCTTATCTCTATTAGCATGATGTAGATTGTTTTTTAAGTGTGGTTATGAATGTTTTCCATGTTGAAAGCTTAGACCTCTCCTAAACATCATCTAATGAATATGCTTATTTGAAAGTGTTCTTTCTTTCTTTCTTTCTTTTCTTTCCAGTGCAAGAGATTTCTACCAGCAATGAACGTTTGAATGCTGTAGTCCACATGTTGAAGTATTCCTACTTTATTTGAAAAGTGCTAGGTAAGAGTATATTGTACGCAGCAAGTTGTTGATATTTATAACGTAATGAAAATGAGTGTGAAGTTATTGATAGAGGAAACTCTGCCACACTACATGTTTATCTTCTCATCTCACAGATATTCAAAATATTACTTTGAGTTTCCCTGGACTTGAACGTCAATGAAAATTCGAGTTTGGTGCAAAGTTCTACCCCTTGGAAATACTATGTATGTGCATATAATCCGGAAGGAAGTTTGTGAGTTAAAGTATATCTTTGATTTCCTTCCAAAAGTTACACAAAACTGTTCTTACTAAGAAAAATGTAATCCATTCACATTGCTTTCTCTGCATTTCTGTAACAGATTAGTATTATAAAACTTATTCTTCTATATACTTTATACTAAGAGAAATAAAAATTAGCAAACATGGTCTTATTACTTAGCTCCTTGTAAGCAGAAGGGAAATAAGGAAACACACTAGACTAATGCCATAGTCAAATATTTTAAAAGGTGGTTGCTATGCAATTGAAACTCATTCTCTTTGCCTGGCCATGAGAGTTGACAAATTTCTGTTTGAGAAAAGTTTAAGTATTTTAAAATTGAAACTAATAACAAGGAATATCTTGGAAATGGCTAACTCTACAAAAAATTGTTTATGTCATAAATTGTTTTCAATGAGTTCTATTTTATTTTGTAGTCACTCTTTGTTTATATCTTAAGTTTACCAGTAATGCAGAAGTCATTCAGAATGAGGAGGACTTTATAGTTTATTCTCAGAAAATTAAAGAGATATGCTCTATATGTTATATATTAAATATGCGGTATTTCAATCAAAATAGAGTAATTTTCACAACAAAATTTTCGAAAATTTTACTTTCTCTACATGTACTATGTACATAGTGTACTTTTTTGGTAGTGTTTAACACCCACTTTAACTACTTATGGCACCGCAGGCGGTGACACTGGTGATATATGAATGATGATGGAGCACCGGTGGAATGCGATGGCGGGGAAACCGGAATATCCGGAGAAAACCTGCCCCAGCGCCGCTTTGTCCACCACAAATCTCACATGCGGTCGCTTGGGATCGAACCCCGGCCGTGTAGGTGAGAGGCAAGTGGTCTAACCACTCGGCCACGGCGTGGCCTCATAGTGTATAGAGAAGGTATTGCATTCCACCCAAAAATTGGATACCGAGATTTCAACGGAAATACATGTTTTGGGTCACCCTGAATCCAAAAAAGGCATTTTCAGAAAAAAGGTCCATGAGTGTGGTATTTAAGTTTGGTATCTCTTCTTTTCAAGAAAATTCCCCCACCCACAACTACCCTTTACATGGAACTTTTTTTTGAAAATTTTGATTATCTCAAAAATGGCTACAACGAATTTGATTAAAATATGGTATATTAAAGACATTTACCTGACAAATAAAATGTATATCTTGAATTTTCTGGCAATAACCTCGGAAGACTACTTTTTTAGGATGAATTTTACAGAATTTTGCATATCTTCTAAACCGTAAGAGATGGTCAAAAATTTAACACACAAAAAATGTACAGCACGTTAAAACACACAATTATGTTATTTACATTTTTTTTCGTGCAGTTAGTCTTTTTTTAGATATTCCTCGTTTTTTGGTTTCAGCTTTGAAAATCTTATACTTTTCTCATAAGGAATATCGCAACTCCTGTCCATACAAACAAAGGAACTTCAGTCACATAGCAACCAGCTTTTGACTATCACTTTAAGCTATGGTACTCCCTTATTTCGCTTCTACTTACATGGAAACAAGTAATAAGGCTGTTTCTGCTAACTCTTTCTCGATTAGCATGTAGTAAATAGAAGCATTAACTTTTTAGCAATAATTTGTTGCAGAAATGTAGAGAAGGTCATGTGAATGGAACACACCAGATTTGTTAGCTATCGTGTACACAAGCACTTGAACAGACACACCCGGACACATAAACTCAGACCTTTTTCTAAATATGCTGTTTTGGACTCAGTGGACCGAAAGCGGGTATTTCCAGTGAAATGTCGGCATGGAATTTTGGTGAAATGCAATACTTTGTCTACCTATGATGTGTATTGAGTAAGAAAAGAAAACAATACGGTTTAAAGTGTTCCCTCGGAAGGTTTTCGCATGGGGTCGCTAGAACGCTAAATCTGATAACGACGATTGGGATAGGGCTTCCCAATCTGCACCTCAAGAAACACCACCCGCATTTTCACGTCGAGGTTCTGCCCAGGGTGTTATTTTCTTATCACTGTCGGCAGTAAATCAGCTGAGTAAATACCGACTTGCTAACATAATAATCGCAACAATTGCAAAATGCCACATTTAAGCAATTTGAACATGCTTTATAACCTGTCAAGTCTGATGCTCTTTGTTATTCTCCACTTCATTTGCTCGGCGATAAAATCACTGGCTCAGTTACGCAAAATATGCTGTTTTAAAAATAACTGTGCTCACCTTTCCGTGACCGTAGTTCCACTCTACTCTCTGGTTTTCAGATTAATTATGGAAAATTAAAGGATTACGTTTCGAGTTTATTTCACAACACTACCAAGTGGGATGCTCAGGCGGTTTCGTCTAAGGTTCGGGAGGTCGCGGGTTCACTTTCCCTGACCGGCCTACCTGAATCCTGGTTTTTTGGGGGGGTTTCCCGGGTCACCTAGCGAATGTTGGATAGGTATCCTTCCTTCCCCGAATACCCTCATGTTGCTCCTATTGCAATTTAATTCATCCTTCTTCTCGTCGGTTTCTTTCGTCGCAGTGTGGGCAATGGTTCTCGGTGCGGCGTGGAAGGGGAAAATATGCTTCCGACTTCGGCTGATGGCCGAGATTAGGACCGCTCTTGGCGGGGCATTTGGGCCCCGGTCCTGTCCAACTGTAGGGGCCCTGTCATTGCTGCGACGTCGCCCCTGGTTCCAGCACCCGGTGTATCTCTCACCTCACCCCTTGTGGTCCGTAGGTACAATAACCTCAGGTTCGGTGCCAAGTTGCTCGATCGTACCCTATCCTTTTCAACATCTATCTGTGGTAGAAGTAAACGGGTACAACAAAACATGTACCGACAGAGGAACATAAAACATAAACAGATAAATAACACAAAGAAGGAAAAGTTGCACACGATGTAATTAGAATTTGTATAACATCTGTTTCTGCATGCTTGAAATTTTGAGAATTTTCTGAAATCAAATAAAGAAGGAACAAAATCCCTTGCGATGCGAACTTTTCTTACAAGTCATTAAACTTTGCTTTGTGTTGCTCATATACGCTACTGTGTAATTTAGTCGACACGCCGTTGGCTGAATCTGAGCAATATTTCAAACGGGAACTTCTAAATCTCACTAGTCTTTAAATCATAAAAAATATTATGCGTTACACTCACATGACTTTCTCTAGCTACCCTACAAACTTCTTACAAAAATAATACTTCTTTCAACACCAGGCTAATCGAGATAAACATTAGCAGAATTTTATTACTTAGCTCCTTATAAGTAGACTGGAACTAAGGGAATGCACTAGGCTAAAGTGGTAGTCAAATGTTTTAAAAGTCGTCTATATGCGATTGCCATTGCAAATCGCTTCTTTGCTTGGCTAGGAGTAAAACAAAAGAAAAATGTACACTCCCGTCTGAGAAAAGTATAAGTACTTCACAACTGAAACTAATAACAAGGAATACTTCGAAAACGGTAAGCTCCACGAAAAAAATGTATATGACATAACTTGTGTATTTTAGCAAGATCTACATTATTTGTACGGTAAGTTTTTGTCTATCTCTTACGATTTACTAGTTATGCCAAATTAAGCAAAATTCATTCAGAATAAACAGGTCTTTAGAAGCTATTCCCAGAAAATTCAAAATATACATTTTATTTGTGATAGTAATGGCTTTAATATGTGGTATTTTAATCAAAATCATTAGAGCCATTTTTTAAGAAAAACAAAATTTTCGAAAATTTGTCTATGTAAAGGGTAGTTTGTGGTGGGTGGATTTTCTTGAAAATCTTCGTGTCGTATCCTTGGAAGATATCAAACTTAAATACCCAGTTTGGTATTTCACCGTCTTTTCGTTTTTGAGTTATGCAGTCCACAGACACACACACACACACACATACACACACATGGACCTGTTTCTGGATATGTACATTGTACATACGGGGCTAGAGAAGGTAAGAATAGAACGCCCTCAGGTGGGCTTGAACTACCAACCTTTCGGTTAACAGCCGAATGCGCAGCCGATTACGCTTCAGCCAGGTGAATAGGTGATCTGATTTACCGCGAACTACCTGAATTATTAAGCACGATAACTCTGGGATATAAATACAGAATGAAACCATTGAAACCAATAAATGTCAGGGTGTATAGTGTAGTCGCCTTGCTCTTCTTCCGAAATTGCGCGAAGTCTAACGGATGAAGCCCAATAAAGCTGCGCGCATGTTTACACACAAGGGCAAAGGGAGTTAAACAGGTAAGATCCATTCTTACTGTTTTCAACTATAAACTATTGACAAGATAATTTCTGCATTAACTAGCAGTGGCTCAGTGGTCAAATACCGGCTGAGCCCTTGCATTATATTCTATCAGTTTACCTTTAGAAAGTAGAGGATGTATTGTTAGAACACCAAAAGTACGAAATCGAAATTTGAGGAAGTAATCTTGTCCCATATATGTAATATGACTTCTGCGTTCAAGTTATGTTTTATCTCGTGTATGAAACGTTAGAAGAGAAACTTTTACGTTTTATCTTGTAAGGCGCACAAAAGTTGTTTTTCCCAGCGTCCTTTATTAGAGGGATTGCAGTGCTACTTTTAGATCTTTTGTATGTTACCCTTACGTCACATGCAATAAGGGCACTTCTACACTTTCCCAAGAAAACTCTTAAAAATTCAGAACCAGGGTATTTTTATTGTATTCATGCATCACGTGGTTAGGTAACAATGGTATAACACGAATTAGACAATGAGGTGACGGCATAAAGTTCAAGGAAATACGGTATAAAAGTTGTAGAAAATCCTGTTCGTGATTGACGTCTTGCTGCCCAAATCCACAGTAGTTCTCCCTTCACAGTGCGCGCAAAATGGAACAAAGAAGTAGAGTGTTTTAACTCCAGAGTAAATTTCATTCTATGCATTCCAGTTAATACTCAGTATAATAAGATAGCGTGCTTTAAATTAACTTATGACATGTATATTTTGTGCTTTATTTGTATGTGTGTGAGTTTGTATTTTGCGAGGGCTGCTTGAAGTCTAGTTACATCGTTAAGTAGAACTCATCAGTATATGAAAATATCGCTCAACTGAAATAGTTGTGAAGTGTTTTTCTTTTGACGTCTACCCTCATGTTAGGCTACCTTTATCATCATCGTATTCTCCACACCCGAGGAAGTCAAATTTGTTGAAGAACCGACTGAGGCTGCCGGCGCCACCAAGAGAAAAATCTGATGTGTCATACTCACATGACTTTCTCTAGCTTCTCTACAAACAAACTTCTTACAAATGATTATTCTTCTTTCTACACCGTGCTAATTAAGATAAACAACAGCAGAATGTTCTTATTACTTAGTTCCTTTTAAGCAGAAGGGAACTAAAGGAATGCGCTATGCCAAAGTGATAGTCAAATGTTTTAAAAGCTGTCGTTATGCGATTGTCATTGCAAATCGCTTCTTTGCTTGGCCAGGAATAGAGCAAAAGAAAAACGGACACTTCTCTCTGAGAAAAGCACAGGTACTTCATAATTGAAACCAATAACAAAGAGTACCTCGAAAACCGTAAGCTCCCCGAAAAAAATGTATATGACATAAGTAGTGTATTTTAACAAGATCTACATATTTTGTATAGCAAGTTTCTGTCTATCACTTACGGTTTACTAGTTATGCCAATTTAAGCAAAATTCATCCAGAATAAACTGACCTTTGGAACTTATTCCCAGAAAATTCAAGATATACATTTTATTTGTAATAGAAATTATTTTAATATGTGGTATTTTAATCAAAATCGTTTGAGCCATTTTTAAGAAAAACAAAACTTTCGAAAATTGTTACATGTAAAGTGGTGGGTGATTTTCTTGAAAATCTTCGTGTCGCATCCATGGAAGATACCAAACTTAAAATCCAAGTTTGATATTTAACCGTCTTTCCGTTTTTGAGCTAAGCTGTCCACAACACACAGACAGACAGACAGACAGACAAACAGACACACACACACACACAGACAGACACACACACGGTCCTGTTTCTGAAAATGCTTTTTTTTTGGACTCAGGGGGTCCTAAAACATGTATTTCCTCGACATCTAATTTTGGATGGAATACAATACTTCTCTATCCCTATGTACATTGTTCATACGGGGCTAGAGAAAGTAAAAAGAAAAAATCTGATGCATTCCATTCACATGACTTCGTCTACATCTCTGCAACAAATTATTGTTAGAAAGCTTATGCTTCTATTTACTTCATGCTAATCGAGAAAAATTAGCTGCAATAGCCTTATTACTTGCTTCCTTGAAAGTAGAAATGAAATAAGGGTGTACCATAGACTAAAGTGATAGTCAGAAGCTGGTTGCCATGTGATTGAAGTTCTTTTGTTTGCATGGACAGGAGTTGACAAATGCCAGTATGAAAAAAGTAAGTTTATTAACGCTGAAACAAAAAACATGGAATGTCTAAAAAAAAAACGATCAACTCCACGAAAAAAAAAATGCATATAACATAAATTGTGTGTCTTAAGATACTCTACATTTATTGTATAATAAGTTTTTATCTAACTCTTACGGTTTAGCAATTATGCAAAATTCTGTAAATTTCATCCAGATTAAAGTAGTCTTCAGAGGCTATTCCCAGAAAATTCAGGATATACATTTTATTTGTCAGGTAAATATCATTAATATACGATATTTTAATCAAAATCGTTACAGCCATTTTTAAGAAATTAAAATGTTCGAAAAAGTTCCATGTAAAGGATTGTTTTGGGTGAGGGGATTTTTCTCAAAATCTTCGTGTCGCATCCCTGGAAGATACTAAACTTAAATGCCAAGGTTGGTATTCTACCGACTTTTCGTTTTTAAGTTATCGTGTTCACAGACACATGGACCCACTGACACACGGACATGCGGACACGCGCACACATACACACACACACACACACACACACACACGTGGACCTTTTTTAAAAATTCTTTTTTTGGATACAGGGGACCCTAAAACATATATTTCCGGTAAAATCTCGGTATCGAATTTTTGGGTGGAGTGCAATACCTTCTTTATACACTATGTACATAGTACGTGTAGAGAAAGTAAAAAGGTACGCAACACTATTTACACCTCTCTACATACTGGTCGACTGACCAATTTTGGTAGACGCGATACCGCAAATTTTACCATATTTTTGAGATTAGGCCATTCAACGAAGGCCACAGGGGGAAATTATTAACAAGCTGAGTTCTGTGCCAGTCGTTGAGGTACAATTTGTCATACGTAACCCCCGGGCCTTATTCCTGAAGAATATACGATATCGCTCATACTTCCGTTACTATATACCATACCTCTTCAACATTTTTGTTTTATTTTTACTTTCTCTACACGTACTATGTACATAGTGTATAGAGAAGGTATTGCATCCAATAGCGAGAGTTCACACGAAATACATGTTTTGGGTCCCCCTGAATGCAAAAAAAAAAAAAAAAGCATTTTCAGAAAAAGGTCCGTGTGTTTTCAATTTACTAGTATACGCACTCCTAATGTTATACATTTTAGATTTTAAGAAACACATCTTCTGAATCTTAGCCGTGACTATTTACTAATTGGATGTCGTCGCCTAGGAAACCGTGACAGCAAATTATAGGTGGGTTCCGCCGGGACTTGAACCCGGAACTTTCAGGAACGAAAGCAGAAATCTACCCCTAGACCACTAACCCTGATACTGAATGTTGTGCAACATTTAGCCCGGGTGTCCCTTAACACAGTAGACCTAACAGCATATTTTTCTTATTCTTACATCACAAAGGTGCTATTTTCAAACTCATACTGTAATTCAGTTCATATCGAGGGATACTTCTACCAGACCTATTTGCAGGCGGGAGCATAACCACATTAACATTTGTGCTCATATTACGCCCTGAAACAGCCCACATGGGTTACATTTTGTAAAATACTATAAGGTAGCGTGCGATATGCTAATGAAGGTAGCAACAAGTAAGAACTCGAGACATAATTAGGTATAACTGCACTATAATGTATTTTTGCCCCCACTGTATGTAGTACTAAGGGAAGGGATCAAATGCTATGGTAAAACAGTATTAGAAGATGGAAGGGGCAGACAGGTGTGTACAGGTGCTCTTCGGCATGAAAAGGGAAAGTTCCAGAAACTCCACGGGAATCCATAGCTATAGCTCTGGGGGCACGGCATGCTCCCAGTCAGCGCGACTTTTTTTTTAATTTATTACTTTATCTGTACGAACTATCTACATAGTGTATAGAGAAGGTATTGTATTGCACCCAAAAATTCGACACCGAAATTTCAACGGAAATACATGTTTTAGGGTCCCCTGTATCCAAAAAATGTGATGTGTTCCATTCACATTACTTTCTCTAAATCTCTGCAACACATTATTGTTAAAAAGCTTATGCCCCTATTTACTTTATGTTAATCGAGAAAAAAATTAGCAGAAATAGTCTTATTACTTGCTTACTTGTACATAGAAGCGAAATAATAGGTTAAAGTGATAGTCAGAAGCTGGTTGCTATGTGAATGAAATTCCTTTGTTTGTATGAACAGGAGCTGACAAAGTCCTGTCTGAGAAAAGGTGAATTCTGTTTTATATTAATTAACTTTAATTTAGATTTTTAGTAAAAATAATTAAATGTTATTAAAAGTAAGTTTTTTCAAAGCTGAAACCAAAAACAATGAATATCTAAAAAATGATGAACTCCACCAAAAAAATGTATATAATATAAAGTTGTGTTTTAACGTGCTCTACATTTTATTTATTTATTTATTTTTTTTTTTGTGTAGTAAGCTTTTATCTAAGTCTTACGGTTTAGCAGTTATTCAAAATTCCGTAAATTTCATCCAGAATAAAGTAGTCTTCAGAGGCTATTCCCAGAAAATTGCAGATATACATTTTATTTGTCTGGTAAATATATTTAATATACGATATGTTAATCAAAAACATTAGAGCCATTTTTTAGAAAATCCAAATTTTCGGAAAAAGTTCCATGTAAACGGAAGTTTGGGGTGGGGGGATGTTTCTTAAAATATTCGTGTCGCATCCCTAGAAAATATTTAATTTAAAAACCAAGTTTGGTATCTTACCGACCTTCTGTTTTTGAGTTATCATGTTAACAGGTACACGGACACACACACACACATACACACACGGACCTTTCTCTGAAAATGCTACTTTTTGATACAGGGGACACTAAAACATATATTTCCCGGTATCAAATTTTTGGATGGAGTGCAATACCTTCTCTATACACTATGTACATAGTACGTGTAGAGAAAGTAAAAAGCATATCCAGAAAAAGGCCCTTGTGTGTGTGTGTGTGTGTGTGTGTCAGTGGGTCCATGTGTCTGTGAACACGATAACTCAAAAATGAAAAGTCGGTAAAAGACCAAACTTGGTATTTAAGTTTAGTATCTTCCAGGGATGCGACACGAAGATTTTGAAGAAAGATCCCTCCACCCCAAACTATCCTTTACATGGAATCTTTTTCGAAAATGTTGATTTTCTTAAAAATGGCTCTAACGATTTGGATTTAAATAGCGTATATATTTACCTGACAAATAAAATATATATCTTGAATCTTCTGACAATAGCCTCAAAAGATTACTTTATTCTCGATGAATATTGCAGAATTTTGCATAACTGCTAAACGGTAAGAGATGACAAAAACTTACCACACAAAAAATGTAAAGCACGTTAAAACACGCAATTTATGTTATATACATTTTTTCGTGGAGTTGATCGTTTTTAAGATATGTCTTGTTTTTAGCTTCAGCTTTGAAAAACTTTTCTCATACAGGAATTTGTGAACTGCTGTCCATACAAACAAAGGAACTTCAGTGACATAGCAACCAGCTTTTGACTATCACTTTAACCTATGGTACTACCTTATTTCACTTATACTTAATAAGGAAGCAAGTAAGAAGACTATTTCTGCTAATTTGTTCGAGATTAGCATTAAGTAAATAGAAGCATAAGCTATTTAACAATAATTTGTTGCTGAGATGTAGAGAAAGTCATGTGAATGGATCACATCAGATTTTTTGTTTTGTATATATTTTATTCCTATGATTGTTCTGGGTCTATGAGGTCAGATGTAGATGTCGGGCAAAGTTTCCATACTTTTAGTAATAATAAAAGCTCGACTTTATGAACTTCTTAGGTTTACCGGTGAGTAGTATGTATACAGGAAAGAACAACAAAAACTACTAATTTTCTCCATATATCCTGCAGTAATAAAATGATAACAAATAAAAGGGATTTGAGTAATGGGTTGAATTAGTTATGCCGTTCCAGTAGGATCTACTTCTTTGAGAAAAACCATAGACTTAATGAGGTTGGCTTTCTTATACACATAAATAATGTCATATACGAGCAATTTGAGCATTCATAAAGTCTCTTGGGTAACTTACACCTCAAGAGTCATCTGTATTCCATTTTTAACACCACCGAAGGATGCAGAAAAGCTATCAAGTTTTGGGGAATATCACAAATGTTGTCTTTTATATAATATAACTTAATTGTTATAACCAGAGTTTGATACTAATTTAGATGTACTATGTTTTACTGTTACCAAAGTTCAAATAGGTAGTTTAACATATTTGCATTACATTTTGTGTACTTTGATCTTGATATGTAAGAAGAATATTGTGGTCCCTGATGACCTTTGTTGATACAACGTGACCTTAAATAAATACATTTAAAAAAAGTCTCATGGCTTTCGTATTGCTCGCCTCTTAGCAGAAAGTTGTTGAAATCTAGCCGGGGAGTATGATTTTGTAAATAACAGCGGAAAGAACAATTAACGACAGTCCTCAAGGGAACTTGGCCTACCGCCCGGCCGCTGCGTCCCTCATCTCGACGTCATGAATGGGGTGCAGTGCTGGAGGGTGAGAAGGAGAGACTAAGCATTTGCTAAACATATAACTTGAGTCCAGAGTGTTTCGTCACCACACACTCTTATAGATTATAGAGATTATCAACGTAGAATATAATTAACAGCAATATTATAATACAAAACCAGACAGAATGTGCCCTGCGGTGCTTCCTACACCCAATCACGCCCCTGGATCACTGAGTCCCGTTTTTCCAGTGGATGTGTCATAATACGAAAAAATCTGATGTGTTCCACTCACATGGCTTTCTCTACATCTCTGTAAAAATTATTGTTAAAAAGCTAAAGGGCCATTCACATTGAAAATTAACCGTAGACGCACTGACATAGAATATAGACCCAGAATTAAATACACCATGAGCATTCTCAATGACAAATGTAAACACAGGCAATAACTAATTAGAAATTAAAACAAGTGAACTGCGCCTTGCGGGTGAATAGCAAACTAAAATGGCTGACAGAGACAAGAGTGTGACAGCACATGTAAATTAGAGTAGCCAATTTGCTTGGTGTTTTATATTTTAAAGAACGGTTGTCTCGTCGTACACGATGGTGGTCTCATTCCCTTGACTAAAGACGAATTAACAGAGGAGAAGTGAGAGAGAATCATCAAGCGAAGCCATTTTAATATCACTTCGAGCAGCGGCTCTCATTGGTTACATGTTAACTTTGACGCAAAAGCTTGGCGTTTGCAAGCTTCTATGTTAACGTACTACTGTTATGTCTACGTCAATATCAATGTAACCATTGTGAATGAGTCTATACATATATTGACTACAAGCTTCTGTGTCAACGTTACGGCTACGGTTGATTTTCGATGTGAATGGCCCTTTATTCTTCTATCTACTTCATGTAACTCGAGATAAACATTAGAGATTGTACTTATTACTTGGTTCCTTGTAAGTAGAAGGGAAACATCTAACGTGTTCCATTAACAAGATGTCCTCTAGCTGCTCGGTAAACAAACCTTTTATTCAGAGCATGCTATTCAAGCTAAATATAAGAGAGTTAGTCTTATTACTAGCTTCCTTGTCAGTAGAAGGGAAATAAGAAAGTACACAGGCTAAAACGTCCTTTAAAAGTCGGCCGCTATGTGAAACAATTGAAATTCCAATCTCTTTGCTTGCCAGGCGTAAACAAACAGAAACGAGAAAAATATGTCTTCCTGTTTGAGAAAAGTTTAAGTGGCTTTAAACTGAAATATGAATATGACATAAATTGTGTGTTTTAATGACATCTACATTATTTGTGTAGTAAGTTTTGGTGTATCTCTTACGGTTTGCCAGTTATACAAAAGTTATCCAGAATGAAGAGGCTATTCCCAGAAAGTTCAAGCTTTACTTTTCGTTTGGCATAAAAGCGTATTAAACATACACTATTTTAATTAAAATCGTTAGAGCCATTTTTGATAAAATCAAAATTGTCGAATAAAAGTTCCATGTAAAGGACAGTTGGCGGTGGGGGGTTTTTCTTTATAATCTAGTGTCGTACCCTTGGAAGATACCAAACTTAAATACCAAGTTTGATTTTTAATTTACTTTTAGTTTTTGAGCTATGCTGCCCACAGACACATACACAAACACACACACACACACACACACACACACAGATAGACAGACACATACACGGACATTTTTTTTGGATTCAGGGAGTCTGAAAACATGTATTTCCGGTGTAATATCGGTATCGAATTTTTGGGTGCATTACAATTCCTTCTCTATACACTATTTATATAGTACGTGTAGAGAAAGTAAAAATAGAACAAAACAGAAGGTTTGAGTCAGGATTAGAAGTGCAGGCGAATCAGGAATGATTCTTCCAAGTGTGTGAATGTGAGCCGCAGGGTCCTTACGAGCGTTGATTGCTGCGAAGAAGAGCTCTGGGCGTTTAAACTGTGGTGTTGAAAACAAGGAAAGAAGGGTAAAACAATGTAGTCCTAAATAAGTAAACGCGAGGGTAAGAAATATAATGGCTCCAGAATAATAACGGCTGTTTAAAATACAAATATTATCCGAATCGTTTTTGAGGTTCCAAATTCGATTAATTTCTAGTGAAATACGAATTGCTGTTAGAACATGAATTTTTATTTGTTTAATCATAACTGTTATATCTTGAAGTATACAAAATGTCAGTTTACAGCATTATAGAACACAAAAATTATAAAGCTTAAAAATACTACGCTATAAAACTACGTTAAAAACACGTTCACAAATATTATAAATGCACAGGCGCTGACTGGATATTCGAAGAGTTATAAATTTATAATTGATTTGTTTCCATAACTTCTATTCCAGAGTATATAAACTTCATCTATGTGCATTTATTCATAGTTCAAGGGTAAGTAAAATTTTCGCCCCCGGGTGGGCTCGAACCACCAACCTTTCGGTTAACAGCCGAACGCGCTAGCCGATTGCGCCACGGAGGCGACGTTATTGCTGCTCCTGATCGGCAGTATGGCATAGAGCCAAAGATCCGCGTGGAACTTCTGAATAACGAAGAGCATCCGGAAACGCCATACTCTATCCTCCCCCAGGCTCATGTAATAGTGTTTAGTACTCTTCAGTACTATATTGGGCACAAAATTGTATTAGCAGTAAATTGAATAGTGTTTAGTGCTGTAGTGTTAACTAATTTTTAGTTTCTCTACACATACTATCTACATAGTGTATAGAAAAAGTATTGCACTCCACCAATAAATTCGATACCGAGATTTCACCGGAAAAATATGTTTTAGGGTCCCCTCCTTGTCTGTGAACAACATAACCCAAAAAACGAAAAGTCGGAAAAATACCAAACTTGGTATTTAAGTTTAGTATATTCCAGGGGTGCGACACGAAGATTTTGAGAAAAATCCCTCTAATCCAAACTACCCTTTACATGGAATTTTTTTCGATTTTTTTTTTATTTTCTCAAGAATGGTTCAAAAGATTTTGATTAAAATATCACACATTAAAGATATTTACCTCACAAATAAAATGTATTTCTTGAATTTGCTGGGAATAGCCTCTGAAGACTACTTTATTCTGGACGAATATTACGGAATTTTCCATAACTGCTAAACCGTAAGAGATGGACAAAAACTTACCGCACAGAAATATAGAGGACTTTAAAACACTTAATTTATGTTATATGCATTTTTTCATGGAGTTGATCGTTTTTTAAGATATTCCTTGTTTTTGTTTAAACTTTAAAAATTATACTTTTCTCACACAGGACTTTATCAACACCTGTCCATACAAACAAAGGAACTTCATCACATAGCAACCAGCTTTTGACTATCACTTTAACCTATGTACTCCTTTATTTCGCTTCTACTTACAAGAAAGCAAGAAGCATAAGTTTATTAACAATAATTTGTTGTAGAGATGTAATGAAAGTCATGTGCATGAAACACATTAGATTTTTAGTACTATATTGGACACAACATTTTATTACCTGACCAGTTGTGGTTATAATTATCCAGTGAATTCTTACTTGTAATTGCTTCAATATCTACTTTATAATACAATATCTTCAGAAATGTAAAGGATGAAGAAACCCCGCTAATGCTTTTGCGTACCTGATGCATACAATAATTATGGTAAAAATCTCTAGATTATAAACGCAGTTTAAGATTATACTTTAGAAACCTATTCTGAATTTAGTTTCAGAATGAGTATATATTAAATATGTATTAAAATGACTATATAAGTTTATACACATAGTGTATCCTTTATATTTTTTACCCATATTTCCAAAGTAGCTAATTATTTTGATGTTCATTGTTTATGTACAAATACAAATTTTGGTAATAAGAAACATATGTACGAAACATTTTATTTATCAAGGACTTTCTATAGTTTTCTGAAAATATTAATAATAATCCGAACAAACCTCATTTCCAGACAAAGGTATTGAATCGATACAACACTGTGTCTAGGAACCCACAAATATTATAAACGTATTTGGTTTAGTGGAATTAAGAAAGAGACACTTAAACTGTCATTTGTTGATGGTAAAAATATCTAATCCAACTGTATCACAGAAACATACATATGTTTATATCCAAAGTTTAGAAAGACGACAACAATGATCTGTTGTTCAGCCATGTTGATTAAGCTTTCAATCCAATGTTACAAGACTAGAACCTCTTCCGAGCAGGGTCTGTTAAGATAACTGTATTTAACTAGCATAAATAGCAACGGCGAGCATTTAAACAGACCAAAAACACAGATATAGTTCCCTTTGCTTCTGTTTTTTATGAAGTTGGTAACTGTTGAACTTACCTTCATTACTCCACGAAGAAACAACAGAATAATAGCTGCTTTGTTTAGTATGAAGTAGGAAGTATATATACAGCATACAATTGATCGAGACCGGACAAGGAGTATTAGTCACAAATCTGATGTGTTCCATTCACATTACTTTCTCTACATCTTTGCAACAAATTATTGTTAAAAAGCTTATGCTTCTATTTACTTCATGCCAATCGAGAAAATATTAGCAGAAATAGTCTTATTAATTGCTTCCTTGTAAGTAGAAGCAGAATAATGAAATGCCATAGATTAAAGTGACAGTCAAATGCTGTGTGACTGAAGTTCCTTTGTTTGTATGGCCAGGAGTTCACAAAGTCCTGCATGAAAAAAGTATGTTATTTAAAGCTGAAACAAAAAACATGGAATAGCCTTAAAACGACCAATTCCACGAACAAAATGTAAATAACATAAATTGTGTGCTTTAATGTGCTCTACAGTTTTTGAGAGGTAAGATTTTGTCCATCTCTTATTCAATATTCCGTAAAATGTATCCAGAATAATGTAGTCTTCAGAGGCTATTCCCAGAAAATTCAAGATATACATTTTATTTGTCAGGTAAATGTCTTTAACATACGATATTTTAATCAAAGTCGTTAGAGCCATTTTTGAGAAAATAAAAATTTTCGAAAAAATGTCCATGTAGAGGGTAGTTTGGGGTGGGGGATTTTTCTCAAAACCTTCTTGTCACATCCCTGGAATATTCCATACTTAATACCAAGTTTGGTTTTTAACGGTCTTTTCGTTTTTGGGCTATGCTGCTTACAGACACACACACACACACACACACACACACGCACACACACATACACACAGACACACATACGGATATTTTTCTAAAAATGATTTCGAATTTTTGGGTGCATTACAATACCTTCTCTATACACTATGTACGTAGTACGTGTAGAGAAAGTAAAAAGCAACGAAAAATCTAAAAAGAACACAATGGGAAGATTAGCATAAACATATTTTGTATGAGTAATGTTTTATTGTACATAAAATGAAGGGAGAAGAACAAATAAAAACGGGCAGTAATATTGATAACATTAATGTTCTTTGAAAAGATACAAATAAGTTCATATTTAATTGGATATGTCAAGTGATTTAATCGATAACCACATTATTTAACTGATTGTTGGGAGAGTGATCCTTCCGATTTTTTTTTAATTTTATTTGGTATACTTGTTTCGTTTATGTAGCCCCCTTAACATGTATGGTAATATCGGAGGCTTTGATAAGAATAACTCCTTGACTATAGGTTCTTGAACATTTGGTTGAATCATTTTCTTTTTTTCAAACACAGGCACACTCGCTCTCACATTTACTTCCAGACTCTGTGGTGATAGGGAATGATTCCGATTAAAGAAGAATTCCCCACCCCAGCCGGGAATCGAACCTGGGAAGTCAGCTTGCCGGTGACTCGACCGCAGAAGCGGCCTCGAAGTATTTTGTTTACAATAGCAATTCTAAAAGTCTGATGTGTTCCATTCATATGACTTTCTCTACATCTCAGCAACAAATTATCCTATTTACTTCTTTATAATCCAGAAAAAATAAGCAGAAATAGTCTTATTGCTTGCTTCGTTGTTAGTTGAAGCAAAATAAGGAAGTGCCATAGGTTAAAGTGATAGTCAAAAGCTGGTTGCTATGTGACTCAAGTTCCTTTGTTTGTATGGACATAAGTTCACAAATTACTGTATGAGAAAAGTATGTTTTTCAAAGCTAAAACCAAAAATAAGGAATGTCCCAAAAACGATCAACTCCAAGAAAAAAATACATATAACAAATTATGTTTTAACGAGTTTTACATTTGTTGCGTTTTAAGTTTTCCTCCATCTCTTGCAGTTTAGCAGTCGAAAGTCATCAACAGAGGAAGAGTGGGGTTTCTTCTTAATAAGAACTATTACACCTCGTTTTTGAGAAGCACGGAGATGTCGGCGCAGTAAGATGGATTTGAATACTGCAGTTAAGTCATCACCCAACAGACCCCAAAATTGACGGTAAAACTCCATGGGTAAACCATCTTGGCCAGGCGTTTTGGAGGTCTTTCCCTGAAGAAGAGCACCATACATTTCAGTTTTGCAGAAGCGGGGTGGGGGGGCTACATGGGCCTGCAACTCACCAGGGGAGAAGGGTGTAGGTTTACAAGCGTCGAAGAGAGTGAATGGGTGCATTTCATTTGTCTCCCGCTGGAAAAGCCTTTCAAACAGAGAGCGAAAGGTACGACTAATTGATGGCTGCGTCGTGGACAGTTGTCCATCTTCATCCTGCACCTTGAGTATGAGACTAGAGTGACGTTGTTTGTACGTCTGTATAACATGATAAAGATTGATATGTTCCTCCTCCAGCAAGTTATAGAGGCGACTTCAAACCTATAAGCCTTCCATGCACTTCCTATAAATACTTAAGATTTTGGCCTTGAAGAACATGGAGCACGCACGAAGGCACCACCGTCCATGTCCAAAAGATCCCGCAGCCACCGGAAGAAGAACTGCAAGATGTGTTCCTCATCCCTCACATGTACATAACAGTTACCTTTAAAGAAACGTCGCAAACATGGCTTGACGTACAGGTCCCACCAATCGGCAATATCGTTGTAGTGAGACTTCTTTCGGGACCAGCACTTCCATAAGGTTGCTAATTCTTCCGTCAGAACATTGAGCATAAGAGAGGTGGTGTTAAGTTTCCAGTAGGAGCGTCCAAGAGGTAGAAAGGAGAAACGTAAGTCAATGCTGAGAACCACAGCTAAATGATCTGAGAAGGATAGTAGCACATGGGCAATGGAACTAACATTTCCAGCAAGTTCCTCAGGTAGATAGAAATGATCCAGACGAGAGGCAGAGTTAGCAGTGACATAGGTAACCGCAGACGATCTTTGTCCCAACAGCCATGCATCCTTCATACGGAGATTAGTCGTCAACTGTTGCAAACTAGCGCTGGGTCGGTAGGCCCCAGTACAATCTTCCGGTCGAAGAACGCAATTGAAATCTCAACCTAAACTGTAGTGACGAGGAGTCTACGAAGTAAATAATTCTAGGCGAAAAAAAATCTTCATGCACTGCGTAATGACGTATGGAAGAAAAATAGGTGAAGGCAACTTCTTACAAGAACAAAATATCAACGTCATAGTCATAAACAAAGCGCTGTAATGCATATAGTTTGATCGGTGAAGAACTGCCAGTGAAGTTTGCTGTGGCAACAAGTAAGGTACGACTCATACAATGAAACTGACGGTTAACTTTGTGACCCTCGTGAACTGAAAGAGCGCAACAGTGTTACCTCTACTACTACTTACGAAGGAGAGGAAAACTAAGTTTACTACCCTGATGCTTTTTCCGACGCTTATTCGCAGAACCAACCACCGAGACTTCGGTACATGTCTCTTACCGTGGTGGCCCCACAGATCCGTTTGCTGAAGGGGATTCAACTTCCATGGCAACAATCTAATTGCCATCACTCAAAGTGACATCTGAGCTTGAGGAATTTGCGACACCTGCCCCTGCAGTACCAACAGGAACAGTGTCGTTGCCCTTATGTACCAGCAAAACACACGTTCGACCAACCTCAGTAGCATCACCAGCAGAATGTAGCTCCCGGGCAGATTGACCAGGCAACGTAGAATTATCTTCAGGGTGTTCTTCAGTAGAGTCGGTTTCCGAGTCCGAAAGAGCCATGTGTTGTTCTATTGAGGTAATACTGCAGATGTCTTCCATCATTCCAGTAGACTATGCTACTGTGATTGCTCGAACGAGTGGTTTGCTGGTACATAAGGGCAACGACACTGTTCAACTCGGTACAGAAAATGAAAAAACGTTTAATGCGAAGGCATACTCTGAAGCCTACAGCCATAATTAGCTAACACGATATCCCGCCGACATCGCTGAGGAGGTTCCGCAGATTCGGCGTAAAGACTCACAACTGGGCTATTCGGAAAAACCCCAACAACCACACGGATGCCCTGATTATGGACAGCGTCTAGTGTTCTGAGCAGAGATGGACATGCTGTAGAATAAACGATGCATCCAAAGTCTAATTTCCAGCGGATCAATGTACGATAAAGACGCAGCAGCACTTTCCGACCCGCTCCCCAAGATTTCCCACTTACAATCCGTAAAATATTGAGATAGCGGTCACATCGCGCTTTCAGCTATGCTATATGTATTCATCAGGAAAGTTTTCCATCGAAGATCAACCCCAGGAATTTCGCCTCATCTGCAAAAGGAAGTAAATCTGACCCGAGTCGAAGAGACGGCAGATATCGGCACCTATGTCGCCAGAAGTTAACTCAGTGTCTTCTCAGGTGAGAAACGAAAGCCGTTTTCCGTGCTCCAATCATAGAGATTGTCCAAACACCGCTGTAGACGGCGTGTCAAAAACGGTGTACGCTGAGAAGTACAACAGATGGCGAAGTCACCCACGAATAAACAGGACGAGACATCTGGGGGAACACATTGCGATATAGAGTTAATCACTATAGCAAACAGCGTCAGGTTTATAACCGTTCCTACAGCACTACATTCTCCTACATAAAAGAAGTGGATAACTCCGAGCTGACCCGTACTCGGAAAACAGGGTGTCCCATAAACTCTTGAACGAAGAGCGGATGTTCCAGTCGTGGAGAGAACGTATTATTCCTCCTCGCCAACAAGTATCCAGGCCATTTCGGGATCAAAAATTATCGGTAGTGTTTGGCAGTTCCTAAGAAGCCCATTCGTTATCGATACTGAAGTAGGATATCCAAGGTAGGGCGACGCTGGAAAATCCGTAAAGCACGTCTGCGAGCACGAATGGCATCCCGACATTCAGCTGTCTACCAAGGAACAGGAAATATACGAGGTTGGTTCAGCAGCACAAAGAATGGTGGCTGGGAAGTGCTCGCAGCAGTTAAAAACAGTCAAATGGGAATAAAGGTTGGCTCGGTCTAAGCGTCATTTAGGTAAGCGTGTGGAACATAGGTCGTGTGCTGAGAGACTTAGAGGACTTGGAACATGGTCACTAGATTATAGATCAGAGATGACAGACCATTGTATGGAATGTGCTAAATGCGGAGCACATGCAGCTATGTCGAGGTGTGAAAAACTATTGAATCCGTCAGAGAGAAATTGTTGGATCTCCGGTATTCAGGAGAGAGAGAGAGAGAGAGAGCGAGAAATCTTATGACTGTCCAAGAATCGGCAATTAGCTGACCTCTCGCACAAGCCCAAGGGGAACCCCAAAGTGGGTGGTGGGCATTCACGTCCCCACCAACAGAAATGGTATTGGTAGCTGCGAAAGTAGGTCTAAATCAATGCCCGAAAGGTCAGCAGATGAAGGCAAATAGATACTACAAATTATGAATGTGACAGATGCCTGCGTAATGCTGATAGCAGCGGACTGGATGTCACATATAAGGGAAGTGATTCAACATAAAGATCATCTCTGACAAGCAACATAGTGCCCCCATGAGCAGGAACACCCTCCTCCGATGATAATTCACACCGTACAGCAGAGTAATGCCTGAATGCGACTTTGTCGTGTGGACGGAGTTTGGTCTCTTGTAAGCAGACAACCAACGATTGATACTGGTTGAGCAACGGTTTCAGCTCTGGTCAACGAGGTCTAATTCTGCGTAAGTTCCACTGTAGGACAACCATTGTCTATATTATGGGATAAGGTTTAAATCGAAAATCGTTTGTGCAGATTGCTGTGCTGGTAGGTTCAATTTGTTATTTTTCGGGAATGGGATTGTAATGTTTTCAGGAGCACGATCCTGTTGTTTCCGCACTGTCCGTCTAGCAGTGGGGGCAGAATATTCCTGTTCCATCTCCTCCACGGGAGAGGACCCCTTTCCAATAGAAAATTTCGGTTCGAGAACCTCGAACCGATTGGAGGTGTTGATCGACGGAGATGTTCGTCGCCGAGGTATACTCCCACCAGAAGATTCTCCCAAAGAGGATCTACTTGGAGATGAGCGTTCGCTTTTCCTTGCCTTTAATAGTTTGGGAGGAGACTTTACATGGTCTTTTAAGAAGTAGGTCCTGACGTAACTGGTCTTAAATGTCTTTGCCTTGTAGAACAGGTGGCGGGTAAGCCGGGCTTAATGCCCGAGGTTGAAGGCTTAGGTGATACTTTCTCTGTACTACTATTTAAATTAGCGGGTTTGGCAGATGTTGATGCCGGTACAGTCGTAGAAGTTGAGGATTTTGGGTGCGGTGTGGTTATTAGAATCTTTTCAGAAATTGTGGCCCCGTTAATATCGCTAGTTTGAGTTGCGATTTCCTGCCTCTGTGCACGTTTAGCTTCAATTGAGGTGTAGGTACCAGAGCGCGGGACAGAGTGATCACGGTGCGCAGACGCTTCCGAGAAGGACACCTCTTTTACCCAGATTTCCTGGATCGCACTCTCCTCCGCATAACGGGGACAGTTGCGGGAACTAGATGAATGTTCGCCGCCGCAGTTAACGCACGATGGAGGGGAAGTACACGCATAGATTGCACATATAGACTTACCAGTAAAGAATGCACTTGTGTGTCAAAGTGCTGACACGTGTAGCATCTGAGTGGGTTGGGAATGTAGGGCCTGACCTCGATGGCTTCGTTTTACGGAAGATCTACCCGATGAAATGTAAGGAATAGGGTACGGGTAGGTACGAATTCACCATTTAGTTAGGCGTTGAACCCTGTACACAGATGTAACGTCCTGATCCGCCAGATTCTCCTGAATCTTCTCTTTGCTCAATCGTCCAAGCGCGGGTGGTGACAACACCTCGCGAGGAGTTAATGACCTTATGTGTTGCAATCTTAACTGGGTAACTGCCTAATATACTGGCTCGTAGTAATTTGGCGGCCCGGGATACTGAAACTACTTCCACCAGGAGTGTACCGTTTCGTGCTCGATCGCAAGATTGTTCCGAACCAGCACATTTATCTAAGCCCTTATGGATGGCAAAAAGGCTGACCGACGTGAAATTTCTCCCTTCCTCCGTCCTATAGAAACTAAGTAGCGGGGACCACATACTTCAGCTACTTCTTTTCCTTGAACATTTTGGTTTGGTTTGGTTTGGATTTTCCCACAAAGAAAGGGTATTAATTCATACCCCAGTGTTCCCCACCCACCACGGAGCCCAATGAGGGATCACCTCACTGGGATTATAGCAGGCGCGCCATCCCGCTCACTCTGGAGTTCGGTATAGTACCTAATCTTGGCCGATTTACTAGGGGTGGGTTAGTCCCTAGCCTCCGTTTAGGCAAAGTAGAAACCAAACCGGCATAATAGGCTGCGCAGTTACTGAAGGTCAGAAGCCCAGGCTCAGATGCATAACCCTCAACCAACCAGGATATTCCTTTCCACCGACACGGTTCTCCACGCACGGCCTACACGAGGGTGGGCATTTTGATAGACTGACTCACCACTCGGAGGTTGCCCACACGAAGGAGCCAGCGGTGGCTCGGGATCCCCTGAGTGCGCCTAACTGTAGTAGGCCCCCGATGGAGGGATGTTATTAAGCTTAGATTTTTGGATTCATGCCGTTTTCTCAGTTCGTGTTTGAATAAATTAACAAAAACGCTGACATCGTTTCCTAAGACATGCAAGTACTTTGGAGAAGAGAAGTTTTATTTTATGACGTGCTAAGGAGTGTTATCTTTCAATTACATCGCGTCATGGGATGTTTCGAGGGGAGCATTCTACATAGATTAAATGAAGACGGAATCGATGATCAAGATCAACATGCTAAAACATGTGGGTGCATTTGAGTATCCTTAATTGAGAACCTCTACTTAACCTCAGATGTTCTGCTACTCACATATATTTTGAAGCCTTCAGAGAGCGAACATTGAACACTCATAAAGTTGATATTGCACATTACTTTACATCTCCAGAACTTACCTAGGATGCTATGCTTTTATATACCGGAATTGAGCTAGAATTATTATTGGATTATGGATAGCATCTCATGGTAAAATCTGGCATAAGGAGAGGATTATGTCAGGTTTTTCATCGGTATGCCCAGATCAAAAACTCACTTGAACTCCTAACCATATGATGTGCTATTGCCATATTATGGGATTGGAAACCTGAAGCGTATGTACATGGATACAGACTCCTTCATTCATTTACACAAAATTAAACTCTGATTTTGTGATGTGTAGTTGTTAACTAATGAAACGCATTTATGCTACAGATAATTAAATTACTTACTTATATTGTACATAGAACCTTATGATTTGTAGCTCAACAATTAAAATACAAATGAACAGAATGCAACAACGGCAACTTTTCTTGCTTCAATGGCAACAATGACACGCGACCTTGACCGCATTCCTCACCAGTAGAGCCAACGTTAAATTATTACCACATAGTGAATCTGAAGCTGGTCTAACTTAGACAATGGTCCAAGTTCGGGAACTCTCCTCTAAGTATTAAAGTAGACTTAAAAAGCTCGTTCCAGATTGTCAGTAGGATCTGCTCCTTCGAGCAAAGCAGACATGGATCTAAGTGATGTTAGTTTCATATGTAAGCCAGCATACATAATGTCGCATGGCCTTTGTATCGTTTGAGGGTTGGAGGTTGGAGTCCACCCGGAGTCACTTTGTAGTAGACATAAGAATAAGCTTTTGCTAAATAAATACCTTGACGCCAGAGTGTATTCGTCAGCAGTTTCACCACATACAAACACAAACAGAGCCTTGACTATGTCTGTATCTGCTAGCATTTGTAACAAATCATAATAAAATGGCAAGATTACAATAAAAAATCAAGTGCAGGGGAAATTTGAATTGCGGCACTTCCTGCAACTAGAGTGGAAATTATGCCCCTAGACCAGAGAGCCCAGTTTTCCAAAGGATTGTGTCTACTATCAGATGTGTCATAATACGAGAATTTAGAGCAAAACATAGTCTGAGACGGTAATGTTTGCGTCCAAACCAGGAATAATTCTCCCAAGTGTGTGATTGCCAGTCAAACGGATATCCAGAGCAGTTTTCGAGGATTGAGGTTGGACCGGTTGTTGCGTGGAATGTGTAGCGTTATTCTCGTTTTATTGTTACCCCAGGTTGTGCGCCAAGTATGTAGCGTTATTTATCCATGTTGTGGGTGACAAGTATGTGGCGTTATTGTCTTGCTATACATCGCGTCGTTCCCTACTGTGTATTAAGTGTGTCTGGACATACTCCCCTACCAATGTAGCAGATCACTCCTGTTTTTGACGTCTGCTGCCTCAACCTCGCTCAATCTGCATGGAATTTGACTCTTTTGGGGTGGAGAAACAATGGGGGTAGTTAGGAGTTGTCCGTTGAAATATTTAACACACTTTCACTTTAGTATATGCATTTATTCGTGACCAGATTCTTTTACTTATTCAGACAAACACTTTGCTTTACTTGCTACTTTACTCTAATTTCTATAACTTCTCACAACTTTCAAACTTCGGCGAGTTAACTTTACTTGTTTCGTAGAATTGATAACGTTTATCACGTCGTTCGCCTATTTAATATATAACAACCGACCTTTACCTTGTATAGCAACTTGACGAGTATGCGTGCCTCTCAAACTTGAAGGTGAGTGTCCTCCGGACTTGACAGTGATTGCGCGTATGTGACCCCAAACTTGATAGTGACTGCCCCAACATCCTCCAATCTGTTCCTTATGTAGTAAAATCTGGTGTCATGACTGCTTCATTTTCATTGGTCAGAAAGAAATACCATGAACTTAGCGTCTATGTGTCCCATAATGTATTTCTCATTCCCCAAATATAAACACCACGTGACTGCCTCAATACAAGCAACAAAAAACAAAACAAAAAAAAAACTCACATCTCAAATATTTAAGACTCCCCCGAAAGCATTTTCACTTATTTCTCTGTTGCACACACATGCACAAGAGTACGTGACTTACAATAGATTCTCCCTCACAAAAGAACTTTCCTTTATGGAGCGACCGAGTTGTGCTTGCTTTGAGCTAGCCTTCTGCACATTTAAGTATAATTATAATCAATAATTAGTAAGAATAATAGTAACAATAGCGGGGCCGAATAACGGACCCAAATGTGTGAAAAATAAGATAAATCTCCGCTTCAGTGCGTGCTTACATACACTACTCGCTGTTGAAAACTTTTGAAACTTGAAAACCGCTTTGACTTTATTTAGGATCAAAATGATTTCAATGTCGGAGGATCCATCTCAGAGAACAACTTATGGTACTCTTATAGCAGACATATATGTTGGTCTCTTTTTGTTGCTTATTTATATATTTATTCAGAAAATCTCAGGACATAAACCCGATAACCAATTTAAGGTTGCTAGCGGAAGTACATCTTATCCTTCCCAATACTTTTCTGTGAACACATGAAACTATCATATGTGAAAACAAGCATGAGTTAAATGTGAAAATAATTACACCTGTGAACTTGAAATACAATCTTAAATTACAATAATGTTATTGGAACCAAACTAAAACATCTTCAAATATCATGTTGATTTGAAAAAACAGAGATCAGTCTATTGAAGAGTTAGGGTAATGCATATTTAGTTTTATCTACATTGATTGTAGAAAAAATTCGCCTCTATTTAAATTAACTTTAAAAATTAAATTAAGGGGTCGAGTTTTTTTTTTTTTTTCAATTTGAATATTCAAGAAGAACAAAAATATGTGCTTTTGGAATCTTACATTTTTACACCATCATAGAGATTTTTCACAGGTTCGGTGTTGTTTAAAAATTATAACATGCACATTATAGAAACGCATTTTTGCATAATGTCTTAAAGTGCTGTGAAAATCTGTTATAATCTGACTGAAAAAAGCAAGTGTGTAGTCAGCAACTATCAGCCTTTTTCTGAATTTTCTCATGAAACCTAATGAACTTCACAAAGTATTTTTCAGCCATTTTAATCCTATATTGGTGGCATTGCCAGAGTAATGGAGTAGATATATCCCGCATGGGATACCGTTTTCGAACAATCATTAAACTATTAAAATTAAACGGCCTCAAAGCGCCCGTACTCATAAACTGTTTGTTATTGCTAGGTCTTCAAAATGAGAATGTTGTCTCCATTAATTTGGAAACTAAGACAGTAAATAGTATTTAAATTCAAATCTGTATTTTTTTAATTCCAACTAATTTTTGTGTTTCAGCCAGGGTTCGTGAGTTGTTGTGCTGCTGATTATTATTATTATTATTATTTTTATTATTATTATTATATCATCGTTGTTGTTGCCATTTAATGTTGTATAATCAAATTAGTAACCTTTTTATTTTTGCACACAAATATTAGATATTTGCTAAAAGAAGAAATTAATATTACAGAACTCATAAATAATAAAGATAATGAATCCAATAATAAATGTATTTTTAATATTCAGGGCCTATATCATCTTCTAATTCCTGCTCATTACATTCCTAACCTGTAATATATAAATACTTATCACAGATTCCAGATTATGAAACTGCATAATTATTAAGTCATTTTGTTAATTTTGTATCACTTTGTATTATAGGTCCTGTTTTATTTTTTGTATGGTTATTGTTTTGTTTTCTTGACATTTACGTCTTTACCTAGATAGTGTTCTAGCATTTACTTTGAGTATGTATGACTGATATTATTCAGCTTAAAAATAAGAATAATTTTACTACGCTACATTCTTTGCTGGCATTCTTGAAAACATGTATAGTAGTTACAAACTGATTTATAATTTTCTCAACACCAATTTTAATATATTAAATAAGACTTTACTTTAGTAACTGTTCTAATTTTATGACATTTCTTTAAAATTTCGGTCATTTTCAAACAAATTTAAAGGTTATTATGCAGAACTTCGGCTGCTCTAAAAATTCAATGAAACTAAGTGTGATTGATAGAATTTGTATTTCTGATAACGATTTCTATTTGTCGGAAAAGCTTGTTTTGTTTTGTTTTTTTATTATAGACGAATTCGTGTGCTTGATGGAACGGCTGGTATTTTGCGTATATGATGGATATTTACCAAATAATTATACATAAACGAGTAATATATGAATAATACATGGTTATACTGTGCAGGTTTATGCTGAATACTGGGTTTATAATGAAAAAGCTTGGCGGAAGACACTGTAACTATTGGTATGCAAGAACGTCATATGTAGCTCGCTCTTGGCAGGATTACCGCGCGTGAGAACCGTAGCAATAATTCACCGGTTAGTGTGACTATAGTAGTTGGTGAAGGAGAATGTGAGTTTTGTTTTATTTGTTTAGCTGTTTGTGTAGGCGAAACCACTGATTCCGGTGGTTTTCAAATTTAGCGCAAGGTTAGGTTCGAATCCGTTTAGTGTGTATATACAAATTTATGTTCCTAACTTTCTATTGTGGTAGTACTTAGCGGAGAAATATGTTTCAGAACATTATAAACCCATTTACTGTTTATATATAATCATTTGGTAAAATATCCCTCATACAACTGTTCCACCATGCACACGGATTTGTCTATAATAAAAAAAAAAAAGCTTTCCAACAAATAAAACCTTTGAAATCGTCATCAGAAATAAGAAGTCAATCAATCGCAATTAGTTTCATTTGATTTTTAGAGCGGCCCAAGCTGTGCATAATTACCAATTTAAAATATCCAAAGGCGGGCAGTGGTATTTACCCTAAAGTTTCAAGACTTGCACAGTTTACAAAAAAGATGCCGGCTTGCAACGCTCAAGACCACTGTAACACAGGTTCCCTTAAAATTGTCTCAGAAGTTGCGCAGCTCTAGAGCTGGGTCACCGCTTTCTTCAATTGTTTGTATATAAGTACAATGGGCAGTTCAAACTCAGCACTCCACTATAGGTACTGAGAATATGTCATATTTAGAACAGTGGTGGTCGAGTGGTTGGGACGCTCGACTGTTAATCCAGAGTGCTCTGCACGCGTGGGTTCGGTTCCCATCACTTGTTTCATTGTTCCGTAACTTAGCAATGCGGCTGTTGTTGTTTCCTCATAGCTCTTCACGAACTAATGCTTTAAAAGGAATATAACTGCATTTTGCTCTTTTTAAATGATAACTTTTGCTATTTATGCGTGTATGCTACATACCTATTTAGGCAAGAGAGAAAACATCTACATAGCCGGAGAGACCCTTGAATCTAAAGCCTAATGTATTACCGTTTGAACGATCTTGGTGAAAAATTATAAGCCCTTTATCGTATGTCATGATCCAACATTTAATTCTTTCGTATAATGTTCTAGTGTGTATTTTTTCACATGCAGATTTCAACACTCAACAACAGGTTAGAGGCGCTGCAGCTAAGCGTCTCGACCAAACAACACTCAACTACCCGATAGTTTTTCAGCAATAACCAATCGATTAACCAAATTTCAGGACATCCCTAGGAATGCAACGTAAGCTAAACAGAATCCAGAAACACTTTGAAGACACAGAAATACAGAACGCCAACAAAGGCGCTACAGCCATAATTTATTTCAGCTGACTAACGTCGTCGAAGTTCCGTTGTCGAGTACCCCTAAGGCCAAAGTCAAGGATGTTCCAGTCTTTCAGAAGCAAGTCACATTACTTTCCAAGAATTTATATTGAAAAGATACGCCGGCTACGTACTCATCCGATACTATCAACAAAGTTCCGGGAATTGGTCAATAAAACACAAAAAATTCAATTTTATTTTATCGACTTCAAAGTAGGCCCCTTCTGAAATTATACATTTATGCCAACGAATAATACAATCATCAAAACATTTTTTGTAGGCACTTTTAGGAATGGATATCAATTGTCGCCGCGAATTTTCCTTTATGTCTTCTAACGACTGAAAACGGGTGCCTCGAAGTGGTAACTTGAGTTTTGGAAAGATGAAGAGATCAGCACGAGCCAGATCAGGTTGTTCGATGAAATTTGTTAAGGTTTTAGCCAGAAATTCGTTCACCATAATAGCCTTGTGAGCTGGTGCGTTATCGTGGTGCAGAATCCATGAGTTGTCGTTCCACAAATCTGGCCTTTTTCGCCGTATTTGTTCTCTCAAATGCCGCATAACGCTCAGATAATAGTCTTTATTTGCCATCTGAACTTTTGGCAAGAACTCTGAGTGCACGACACCGCGATAATCCAAAAAAAAAAAAAAAAAAAAAAAAAAAAAAAAACTGTCAACGTGACCTTCAGTTTTGATCGAGTTTGACGTGCCCTTTAGGTTTCGGCTCAGTTGGAAGGCGCCATTCGGAAGCTTGTTGACTGTTTTGAGTGTCAAACTCGAAACCCACGTCTCATCACCAGTTACAATGCGTTTCATGAATGTGAGGTCGGAATTGGCTCGTTCTAGCTTGTCTTCAGCAATCCTTACGCGATTGAGTTTTTGTAGAAGATTCAAGTCTTTCGGAACTAACCGAGCTGCAACGCGTGTCATGCCCAAACAATCGTTTAAAATGGCACGAATCGATTCGTGAGACACAGAAGGCTCAGTGCAATCTCTCTCAGACCTAAATGACGATTTTCAGACACCGTTTTCTTCACTTTAGCGATGTTCAGTTCTGTTGAAACCGTTGATGGCTGACCAGAGCGAGGCAAATCTTCCACCATATCTCGACCACTTTTGAAAGCACTTTACCACTCATATGCACGTGTTTTTGACAAAGTCGATTCATCGTAAGCCCTCTGTAACATTTTCAGCGATTCGGCACACGAAATACCATTTGCAATGCAAAATTTGAGACAGATTCTTTGTTCAATATTTGTATCCATCGTAAAATTGCAAATCACCTTTGAGAGAACTAACAAAATGGCGTACTGTAAACAAACTAGATGACAGATGACGATCAAACTCCGCGTGGGTATAGAGGAAAGTTGTACCAACTTAGCGACAGTAATACTTTTTAATTCCCTTTTAAACAGGATTATTAAATGATCAATTCCCGGTATTTTCTTGACAGATTGTATGTCCACTACAGCCTCACGACAGTTGCCAATAGATACTACACACGACGCTAACTGCAGCTCTACACTTTTATTCTCTCTTGTCTTTTTACTTTCTCTACATGAACTATGTATGTACATAGTGTATAGAGAAGGTATTGTAATGCACCCAAAAATTCGATACCGCGATTTCACCGGAAATACATGTTTTGAGACCCCCTGAATCAAAAAACGCATTTTTAGAGAAATGTCCGTGGGTGTCTATCTGTCTGTGTGCAGTGTGTGTGTGTGTGTGTGTGTGTGTGTGTGTGTGTGTGTGTGTGTGTTAGTGTGTGCGTGTGTCTGTGGGCAGCATGGCTCAAAAACGAAAAGTCTGGTAAAAACAGAACTTGGTACTTAAGTTTTGTATCTTCCACGGATGCGACACGAAGATTTTGAGAAAAATCTCCCCACTTCCAACTACCCTTTACATGGAACTTTCCTCGAAAATTTTGATTTTCTCAAAAATGGCTGTAACGATTTTGATTAAAATATCGTATATTAAAGCTATTTACCTGACAAATAAAATGTGTATCTTGAATTTTCTAGGAATAGCCTCTGAAGAGTAATTTGTTCTGGATGAATTTTACGGAATTTTGAATACAAAAACTTAGTACACGGAAAATGTAGAGCACATTAAAACACACAATTTATGTTATATACATATATATATATATATTTTTTTTTTTGGTGGAGTTTATCGTTTTTTAGACATACCTTGTTTTTGGTTTCTGCTTTGAAAAAACTTATACTTTTCTCATACAGAAATTTGTCACCTGCTGTCCAAATAAACAAAGGAACTTCAGTCATATAGCAACCAGACTTTGACTATCACTTTAACCTATGGTACTCCCTTATTTCGCTTCTACTTACAAGGAAGCAAGTAATAGGCTATTTCTGCTAATTTGTTCTCGATTAGCATGAAGCAAATAGAAGTATAAACTTTCTAACAATAATTTGTTCCACATGAATGGAACACATCAGATTTTTTTTAAACCTACGCCACCTCCTGGAGCTATACTCAGGAGCTCCAGTTCATGTCTATAGCCTAGAAAAGTCAACCGACAAGCTGCATACCCTTCAGTAGCAGCTCAGCAAAACCGCACCAAGGAAGGTGCAGCAGATGTACACAGAAGAGCCCGAAATCTTTCGTCATTCTATCTTTTCCCCCTTGTAACTTCTTGTCTCTTTTGTCCCGGCACAGAGAGAGAGAGAGGGAGAGAACTTGTTTACACCTATGTAACATGATCACCGTACCAAGAAGCCCGGATAGCTCAGTCGGTAGAGCATTAGGCTTTTAACCTAAGGGTCCAGGGTTCAAGTCCCTGTTCGGGCGTAAATTTTTTTTAACAAATAAAATTTAACATCATAGTTAGGATGCTTAATAACAACTGTCTGAGAATGCAAACACAAAGAGATAGGATATAGAGTACATACGGGAAAGTTAGCGCAGTTTTTGTAATCTATCAGAATGCGCATTAAAGCAGATAGGTGTTCAGTAGCGCAAGAACCTTGTGTGCAGATTACATTAGATTAGATTAGAAGGAGATAGGATATAGAGTACATCCAAGAAAGTTTGCGCAGTTTTTGTAATTCAACTATCAGAATGCGCATTAAAGCAGATAGGTGTTCAGTAGCGCAAGAACCTTGTGTGCAGATTACATTAGATTAGATTAGAAAGCGTTCTGTAGGTTCTTTAGACCAGCAAGCCACTGAACATAGAACTTGTATACATACTTTTATATACTGTGTAAAAAAAAAGAGACATTGAGTTTTCCTTTTATTGTTTTTCTAGCATCTGCAACTAGGTATTCCATGTAATGTATTGCGCATGTAGTGAAAACTTCATCGGTTCACAGTTTAAACATTTAGTGACTAACTTAAAAGCACACATTCGATGCAATTACATATAGGTATGCATTGCTAGGAGGATTATGTGCAGTGGTACAAACTATTTCTTATGGGGTAAGATTGGCACTCATTTTATTATCTTTTATTTTTTTGATTAGAAGATATCCTTTATTAATTTTATTTATTATCAAATGGGTGTTTGACTATTATTTTAACGTTTACCTTTATGTAATGTTTAATTTTATAATATATATTGTGTGCTTTTCCGACCATGTTGATCGACTTATTCGGTCGGTAGACGCGTACGCCATCTATCCGTGTAAGTGGGTATTAGCGCACAGCAGCTGGGAGAAAAGGCGCGTGCCTTCAAGCACTCAAATGCAAAATGTAATAAAGTTACAATATCATTATTATATAATGTTATTATGATTTCATCTGTACATCTTTAGACATTTTGAAAGTTTCTGATCAGATTGGTGTGGTTTTGTTGTGTTTACCGCGTCATAATGGTAGTGTTTTACAGCCATTATACAATGCCTCATTCAGTCCATTGAAACAGTATTATTTCAATCGAGAAACACAAATTGCAATGTAAAACATAGGAAGCCATAATCTGACCAGACCAAAACAGTTTTTGGGTTAAACGTACAAGAAATCTATCTTCGTAGACAAAGCAGTCAATACGAAGTTTCAGAGAATTTGATATCTACTTTGAATTCCACACCTGACACCAAGTTTTGCTTTGCTGGTGCCATTCCAGATCATTAACTTTCACATAGGGTGGATATACCCAACTCCTCAAAAACACTTAATTATCTTCGAATTACGCTAAAATTCTTCATAAAGTGAATTCCTTTTCCAAAGCTGTCGGCCAAGATGATGCTGGAATCATAGTATGCTTCCACATTTATTGATACTGAATCCTATTAAAAGCCTGAAGAAAAAGCATGAAAGTAAGAGAAAAAAAGGAGAGAAAACAAGAAAATAAAATTGAATATACACTAATGCAAAAGTAAATAAATAAATAATCAACGCTGATCAATTCCGTTAAAGCAAGTGAAGATGAAGCGGGTTCTATATCCAGATGCCAATAAATGTGTTGAATATTGGCGGTTTACCAGGAAACATGCGAGTCAGTTGAGAAATTTAATGGCGTAGTGCAGTGTCGCCATGGTAGCTCAGTGGTAGAGCAACCGGCTGGAGATCGAGAGATCCGTAGTTCAAATCCCGTCTATAGCATTGACTCTACCTATCCAACTCCTGTCCTAAACACGGTTTCTGTGAGAAAGCAATTAAATTATCACGTTGAAATGTGTTTTCATATATTGGCACAGAAACAGTCCACAAGCTTACATTTGGTAAAATATTGTATTATCAGATAACGATATCTCAAAACAACTGAGAAACAATTCACTGCACAAGTTTAATGTATAACTGGCCTGCTAACAATTTTATATCTGCCCACTGTAGTATTAAGGGAAGGGATGAAACAGTATTACAAGTTTCCGTGGGGGTGTTTCCACATTAGTCCAGAAGTTCTGCGCGGATCTGGCATATTGTTGGAAAGATGGGAACTACTCGTGGCCTCCATGGCACGTTCGGCTGTTAACCGAAAGGTTGGTGGTTCGATTTTTATTTGCCCTTGAATCATGAGTAACTACTATAGATTGTGCATGTTAACAAACACAGTAGTAAAAACTATGGAAACAAATCGATTTCACATTCATAGCTCCTCAAATATCCAGTAAGCGTCTGTGTGTTTAAAATATTTTCTGTACCTGATTTTAACACAATCTTAAAATTACGATGCCCCTTTCCCAGTAACTGTCGTACCACGAAGAAAGAGTTTGGTAAGTTTTCTTTTTCTTATCCTATGTAATATTTAATTTTTCAGAATTCTGTTTCGCTTTCAACTCATTTCGTTCTTCGTAAGTATAAACTGATAGGGGCTTTATCGCAGATATAACAAATAGGATTTTTGAAATATGTTTTAAATTGTTATCAATTAATCGAATTGCACGGACATTGCCTCAACTCTGAAAGAACATTAAAGGTTATCACCGACGAACTACATATACTAATAATAACCAGAAACAGCTCTTAGCACTCAACAACAGGCAAGAGACACCGCAGCTAAAGTGGGAGAGGTGATCCCTGAAGTTCCCTTATCTCGTGGCTACTCCGTCACACTGTTGCCACTTCGTCCCGACCGTGGCTACTGCAACTAACTTATCAGTCTCCTAAATCATCTTCATCGTTGCTTTTAAAGTCAAAGTCACTGTCATTGGGATTATCATTCTTATATTTACAATTTTACACTGGGATTACTCGGCGCCACCTGTTGCATTGAGGGATGTTTGTTACGTCTTGCAACAAGGATGACATCATTGCTCACGTAGCATGAGTCTATTGGCAGACACCTCTTATCAGCTGAGACAGCGCTCAGATGTATTCGTAATTGAGGGGTGAATCTATTGGCAGGCACCTCTTATCAGCTGAGACAGCGCTCAGATGTATTCGTAATTGAGGGGTGAGTCTATTGGCAGACACCTCTTATCAGCTGAGACAGCGCTCAGATGTATTCGTAATTGAGGGGTGAATCTATTGGCAGACACCTCTTATCAGCTGAGACAGCGCTCAGATGTATTCGTAATTGAGGGGTGAATCTATTGGCAGGCACCTCTTATCAGCTGAGACAGCGCTCAGATGTATTCGTAATTGACGGGTGAGTCTATTGGCAGACACCTCTTATCAGCTGAGACAGCGCTCAGATGTATTCGTAATTGAGGGGTGAATCTATTGGCAGACACCTCTTATCAGCTGAGACAGCGCTCAGATGTATTCGTAATTGAGGGGTGAATCTATTGGCAGACACCTCTTATCAGCTGAGACAGCGCTCAGATGTATTCGTAATTGAGGGGTGAATCTATTGGCAGGCACCTCTTATCAGCTGAGACAGCGCTCAGATGTATTCGTAATTGAGGGGTGAGTCTATTGGCAGACACCTCTTATCAGTTGAGACAGCGCTCAGATGTATTCGTAATTGAGGGGTGAATCTATTGGCAGACACCTCTTATCAGCTGAGACAGCGCTCAGGTGTATTCGTAATTGAGGGATGAATCTATTGGCAGACACCTCTTATCAGCTGAGACAGCGCTCAGGTGTATTCGTAATTGAGGGATGAATCTATTGGCAGACACCTCTTATCAGTTGAGACAGCGCTCAGGTGTATTCGTAATTGAGGGGTGAATCTATTGGCAGGCACCTCTTATCAGTTGAGACAGCGCTCAGGTGTATTCGTAATTGAGGGGTGAGTCTATTGGCAGACACCTCTTATCAGTTGAGACAGCGCTCAGGTGTATTCGTAATTGAGGGGTGAATCTATTGGCAGGCACCTCTTATCAGTTGAGACAGCGCTCAGGTGTATTCGTAATTGAGGGATGAATCTATTGGCAGACACCTCTTATCAGCTGAGACAGCGCTCAGATGTATTCGTAATTGAGGGATGAATCTATTGGCAGGCACCTCTTATCAGTTGAGACAGCGCTCAGATGTATTCGTAATTGAGGGGTGAGTCTATTGGCAGACACCTCTTATCAGCTGAGACAGCGCTCAGATGTATTCGTAATTGAGGGGTGAATCTATTGGCAGGCACCTCTTATCAGTTGAGACAGCGCTCAGGTGTATTCGTAATTGAAGGGTGAATCTACTGGCAGGCACCTCTTATCAGCTGAGACAGCGCTCAGATGTATTCGTAATTGAGGGGTGAGTCTATTGGCAGGCACCTCTTATCAGCTGAGACAGCGCTCAGATGTATTCGTAATTGAGGGGTGAATCTATTGGCAGGCACCTCTTATCAGCTGAGACAGCGCTCAGGTGTATTCGTAATTGAAGGGTGAATTAAGTAAAATTAAACAAAGGTCCTTCCTTCCAAAAAAAGAATTTATTAGTTACACTAACAATATCAGGGATCACTATGGGTATCTCCGAGTTTAAGCGCATGTCCGCTTAGGAAGCTAAACAACACTCAACTCACACAGTTTGCAGTAGCGATTAACAGATCAACAAATTCCAGGGCACCATCCAGACATCGCTTGCCACGCAGACCCACAGAATTTTTGCTTCATTGCAGCGTAAGTTTTACAGAATTCAGAAATACTTTGAAGACGCAGAAAGATAGAGCGACAACACCACTAAAGCCGTACCTCTGTTTCAATCGGCAGTCAACAGCAAGAATAATGTAGGACGTTCTATTGCTTCGTTCCCTCCAGGTCAAAGTCGAAAATGTTAGTAAAAAAAAAAAAAAAAAACCAACGGACCTTCCTCCCAAGAAAAGAATTTTCTCCCAAAATTCAAACTTTTAAGAACAAAACAAAACATTGGTTCCATTAGTAATGCTTTTATTATATTTTTATACTCACAGATTCTATTTTTTCTCTGTTCTCTATAAAAATAGGGAAAGTCTCTTCTGTTGTCTTTCAGAGCCAGAAAATTCGCCCTCCATGAAGAACATATATTGAGAAGTTATAACGATCTGAACGCCGATAATCATCCGAGACAGCTAGTTGACAGTTCCCAAGAAGGAAAACCCAATCCAAAAGCTGCAACTCTTCTGGTAGCATTCCATCAAATAACAGAGGTGCACAAGCTGTGCTCCGAAGAACTCCAAAATCTCTCTTTGTTATTTCTTTTTTCTCTCTTTCACCTTTGCCTTTCCACTGGCGCCCAAAAATGGTTTTACACTTATCTCGTAATATGAGAAGAAGTCATGTCGCCCGGATAGTTCAGTCGGGAGAGCTTTATGCTTTTTAACCTAAGAATTCAGGGTTCAAGTTCCAGTTCGGGTGTAACTTTCTTTTATGAAATACAATTCAGTGTCACCGTTAGGATGTTTCATAACAGCTGGCTCAAAATTCCTGCCCAAGAAAATAAGAGTAATGTCTAGCTGAAAGAAAAGGTGGTATATCGTGGGTCAATTTGGCTCAAAGACAGCTGGAACAGATTCTCTTTACCAGCACATGGTGACAAAGTAAGTCAGGCGTACCTTACGAAATTTTAATTTTAAGTTCAAACATAATAGACTGTGCTATTTCGTACTAATTTACTCCAATAGAACCCAGAAATTGCACGCCTGGGTAGAGTGGTGGTAGCGAGTCTGCCTCATACCCAACAGGTCGTGAGTTCGAATCTCACTTAAGGTGAGTTACCCGGATAAGGTCTTTTTCGGGGTTTTCCCTTATCCTGAAAAGACGAATGTCGAGTATCTTTAAGCTCCATGGAACCCAAGATCATTTGAGCATTATTTCACTGATTTCATTCACATCCGAATGTGACCAACCAGGTTAAAGGACATTAAGCTACATAAAAAATGAACTCATAAGGACACTGATTATTCTGATTCCAGACTGATGATTCCAGAACAACAATTTGACTCCAAAATTGCACGTGTGATAAGTGGCGACAAATTTTCTGCTAGACAAATATCATTTTTGCTACTAAATAACAAATTATAATGCTTCTGCTATTTATTCCGTTGAACACATAATTAGGATGGTTGGATTTAAATGAAAATACACTAAATACAACTAAGGTATATAAAATAACAGTTGTGTGTAAAGAAATGTATATGTGTTCCTTACATTGCGCAGTTTTCTAATCCTGGCCTATGCTCAAATAGCGTATTATGTGTACTAGTAAATAAAATTTGATAAAAAAAGTTTAATAGCAACTAAACAGCAGATTGTTAGGACATGCGCAGCATTCTCTGAATATTCGCCACGGATGTTGGTGCTCTCTTCGATTGTTCGGACTCCTAGAATGCCTAAAAGTGGTAGTGGTAGTAAAATCATCTCAGTGCGATTGCAATTCACATTCTCTGAATATTCGCCACGGATGTTCGTGCTCTCTTCGATTGTTCGGACTCCTAGAATGCCTATAAGTGGTAGTGCTAGTAAAATCATCTCAGTGCCGTCAGAATTCACATTCTCTGAATATTCGCCACGGATGTTGGTGCTCTCTTCGAGTGTTCGGACTCCTAGAATGCCTAAAAGTGGTAGTGCTAGTAAAATCATCTCAGTGCGATTGCAATTCACATTCTCTGAATATTCGCCACGGATGTTGGTGCTCTCTTCGAGTGTTCGGACTCCTAGAATGCCTAAAAGTGGTAGTGCTAGTAAAATCATCTCAGTGCGATTGCAATTCACATTCTCTGAATATTCGCCACGGATGTTGGTGCTCTCTTCGATTGTTCGGACTCCTAGAATGCCTAAAAGTGGTAGTGCTAGTAAAATCATCTCAGTGCGATTGCAATTCACATTCTCTGAATATTCGCCACGGATGTTGGTGCTCTCTTCGATTGTTCGGACTCCTAGAATGCCTAAAAGTGGTAGTGCTAGTAAAATCATCTCAGTGCCGTCAGCATTCAATGAAAATGACAATTTCTGAGGGACTACTCTTCATTTTTTTCACAAAGTATAAATCAAGTACCTTTTATGCATCCTAGCTAACAATCAAAATCTTCATTCTGACGTAGTTGATGAACATGTTCGGCGACTTTGTTTTTATGATAAATTGTTACAATACAGAGTAGAGTAACAAAGACAATGAGCACGCTAAGGCGATAGCTAGTAGTGGCTTAAATTTGTATATTTTTTGTAAATGTCAACTATAGATTGCTAAACCAGTTTTCAGACGCTACTAAAACAATTCTGCACACCTCGGTTTTGAACCCTCATCCGGAAACGCCCCAATTTGTCCGCTAAGTTTTATTTTGTGTACTTGATACAGAAACGTTTATTAAAACAGCTTTAAGAACTAAATGCGAGGGCTGTCCCGACCTAACAAAGAAAGCGCAAAAATTTGGGGGAAAAATATCTTTATGTCTCTATATAGTCTCCTTTCAGCTCGATACACTTTTCCCAGCGATCTTCAATTGCTTCGATACCCTGTTTCTAATGAGAACTATCGAGGTCTGCAAAACAGCCATCAACTGCAGACTCAACCACTTCATTGTTGGCAAATCTTCTACCACCAAGTTCTTCAAGTTTGGAAACAGAAGATAATCAGAGGGGGCTAAATTTGGCGAATAGAATGCATGAGAAAGCAATTCGAACTTTTAACTCATTGATTTTAGCCATTGGGATAATGGACGTGTGAACCGGTGTATTGTCTTGATGAACAAAACATTCTTTTTGAATAAATGCGGCCATCTTTGCTCAATTTCATCATACAAACGCTGTAACAAGTTCGCATAATATTCGCCATTGATTACTTTTACTTTTTTGAGATAATAAATTAAAATTATTCCCCGTGTTTTCCAAAAACCTGCAGATGGAATTGTCTTTGGAGCCGATTCTCCCCTACCAATCCACTGTTTCTTCGCTTCAGGTGTGAAGTGATGGACCAGGTTACACACATCGACGCAAATACTCAGCTTTATTGTACCTAAATACTGCCGACATCCTCACGAGGCTATTTTTGTTCTATTGTGAGTAAATGTGGCACCCATCTGGCACAAACTTTCTCAAATACAAATTTTCAGTCAGTATGCGATGTAGAGAACTTTTTGAAATGCCTGCAACGTCTACTAGCTCGGACACTTTCAGTCGACGGTCAACCAATACGATTTTGTAGATTTTCTTTACAATTTCTGGACTGATAACTTCATTTGGTCGAGATGTTCGTCTTGGCAGCTCGTATGGCCGCACTTAAATTCTGCCAATCAATATTTCACTGTTGTAAACGAAGGAGTAGACTCCCCCAAAGTAGAATCTAGCTCAACTTTAATATTAGTTGGACTAATACCTTCAAATGATAGTATTGATTGTATCCAGCTTTATCCATGTTTACAAATTCGCTGAGGACATTCACTAAAGATGGCTGCCAAACAAATGCTAAACAATGTAACATCATCAAACTTACCCACTTAACAAATTTTTCTAAGGTTGTACCTTCTACCATTACTGTTGTTTGAAACAACAACCGCGTCTATATATCAGGTCAAGTACTTCTGGGCCCGCCCATGCAGATCCTTTAAAACAAAAGGCTGCTTACAAGTTAGTTTTAAAAGTGTATATTTTAGAGCTTACTGGCTGAAATTCATCAATGATGTATTTTTACTTTCTCTACATGTACTATGTACATAGTGTATTCCACCCCAAAAATTCGATACCGAGATTTGACATTACATTTTTTGGGTCTCCCTGAATCCAAAAAGGGCATTTTCAGAAAAAGGTCCGTGTGTGTGCGTGTGTGTCTGTGGACAGCATAGCTCAAAATCGAAAATCTTCCAAGGATGCGACACGAAGATTTTCAAGAAAATCCCCCCAACCCTAACTATCCTTTACATAGGACTTTTTTTTCGAAAATTTTGATTTTATTAAAATGGTTATAACGATTTTAATTAAAATATCGTATATTAAAGATATTTACCTGACAAATAAAATGTATATCTTGAATTTTCTGGGAATAGCCTCTGAAGACTTCTTTATTCTGGATGAAGTTTACGGAATTTTGCATAACTGCTAAACCGTAAGAGATGGACAAAAACTTAAAGCACAAAATATGTAGAGCACATTAAAACACCCAATTTATGTTATACACATTTTTTCGTGGCGTTGATAGCTTTTTAGATATTCCTTGTTTTTGGTTTCAACTTTGAAAAACATACTTTTCTCATACAGGAATTTGTTAAGTCATGTCTATACAAGCAAAGGAACTTCAGTCACAGAGCAACCAGGTTTTGACTATCACTTTAACTTTTGGTACTCCCTTATTTTGCTTCTACTTACAAGGAAGCTCGTATTTCTATTAATTATTTTTGGATTAGCATGAAGTAAATAGAAGCATAAGCTTTTTAACAATAATTTGATACAGAGATGTAGCGAAAGTCATGTGAATGGAACACATCAGATTTTTATTCTACATAAATCACTTAGAAATTTGTGTCAACACATTATACAGACTTATCCGGGATTTGAACGCAGGACCTCCTGCATCCAAAGCAGGAATCTTACTCTTAGACCACTGAGCCTAAGTTACAAACCGTGAAATTTCAAATAGTTAATATGTACGTTCCTCCGATAACTGACCACCACATCGTTTTTCTTCCTTGCACATCGCCTTCTAACTCCTGAGGTTTACTTGAGTTAATTAATATCAAGGGATTGTTCCTACAGTGTGTGCACAAAGTCCGTATACCCCTGTACGAAATTTAAAATTACGTGAGTAAATATGTTTTTCAGGTTTTTATATATTCATATTATTCTCCTGTCAGATACCCATTGTTGACGACTTCGATTGTTGACGCTCTTATGACAACAAATCAACGAATCTTATGAATCAAATTAGTTGATGCCGAGATATTGAGAAAGAATGGCTGATACAAGTGATTACACAACTGAGGAACGCTCAGTGTCCGCTGTGTGGGTCCATGTGCGTCAAGTTAATGAAAAATGTCATGGACGATTTCGTTGCTCGGTTTCTGAAAGCAGCACCGACAAAGAAGACGTTAATTCAAAATCTTCTCGGGCTTCTAGCCAAGTAAAAACTTGGCTTGACACCAACGTTTCGAAGAAGTGCATCTTTCTCGTCTTCAGGGTGAACTTCAGCTAGAAGCCCGAGAAGATTTTGAATTAACACGTCGCCAGGAAAGCTTTAGTTCTTATTTTAAAGAAGACGTTGTTAGCGTGGGAACGGAAAATATTTTTAACGGGCAGTGTTCGCGACGCGGATGCTGCAACAATTCCAAAGAATGTCTGAGAAGGGAAAAGTCATGTTCACAGACGAATGTGCGATTTATCGCAGTTCCCGTAACCGAAATGTTTATTTCTGGGGAGAAGAAAATCCAAATCGAGCGCAACCGACCACATGTCATGGTCTGGGCCGGAATGACACAAACTCATCTGTTTGGCCCATATTCTTTTATGGTCCTGTTAATCAGAACACTTATCTCCAGATGATTGATGACTGGTTCCTCCTACAGCTGCAAAATACGGGAATCCTAAACAGTGTTTGGTTTTAACATGATGGGGCGCCAGCTCACTTCGCAGTAACTGTTCGACAACGTCTGAACGCAATCTTTGGAAATCGATGGATCGGTAGAGGATCGGACTATCTCACATGACCTCCAAGCAGCCCTGATCTAACAACTCCAGATGTGGCTACATCAAAGAAAAGGTGCGGTACGCTACAACTGGTGAACTGCAAAATGCGGTGCGAGTGGCTTTCCAGACAGTGACTCCAATGATTGAGTAAGATGAACACGAGAACAGGGCGGTTGAACAGAGACAATGGGGGGGGCGGGGATTCCTAAGATGTAAGGAGAAACATTTACTTTCATGAATATTGGACATTGTAGTTTTATTTCACGTCAGTTTGAATTTAATATAGGGGGATACGGACTTTGTGCAGTCGCAGCAACCTTTATAGTTTAACAAAATTTCGATGTATTTCATTCACGTGACCTTCTCTACTTATTCTGCAACAAACCATTTTTACAAAAACGTGTTTTAATATTACCACAATGATCATTAATGGATCCAGCAATCACTATAGTTGGTTAAACAGGCCTTTTAACATTAAAATCATAGTTGATTAATTTCTTACTGTCCATTACGAAAATGTCATATAAACAACGAGAAACAAAAAGAAGAAAAAGTTGAAAACAGTTTCTACTGTAACAAATATTAAAGTATTAGTTAAGCTTTAAATGAAAAAGTCTTAGTCAGGAGTCATTTGAAAGCCACTGGGAAGAACTCAAACAGTATTCTTTATTATCACTGCGTTAGATGTTTGGTTTGTTTATAAATCACAGAGCTGTAAATAGATTTCTCCATGTAAAAAATACATGACAGTCAATGAGCTATGTATAGCCAACATGGACAATTCAAACAGCTCTCTCGTGATGAAGAATGTAATTTCCTAAAAATCTCTCAAGGCTGAATGAGATGGCTTTCATGCAGATCCCGCGGTGTAATGGTTACCATGCTAACTTCATATGCCCAAGGTCGCGGGTTCAAACCCGGCGGAGGACGATAGATTTTTTCGGGTGTAAAAATCCTTAGCATGGCTTCCTTCGGAAGGGAAGTAAGCCGTTGGACCCGTGTAGTAGATTTACGGCACGTAAAGGAACCTCAAGTCTAATAGAGAGGCCTCTGAGCAAAATTAAGCGGTCTTTCACGCCCAATATAGAATGGGACGCTGAGGACCACAGTAGTTAAAGAGAGTCCATAAATAACACGCCATTTACATTTTTCATACAGAACCTATGTACTACTATTACACCGATAAAGAGGATCGTTTTTCTAACCGTTGTTTCATGTTATTCAAGATATACAATTTCTTAATACAAAGGTACCCGTGCAGTTGGGCATGTTTCAAATAAATGAACATCTCGTTAAAATAGAAAAGAGAAAGTAAAAAATCTGATTCTTCCATCCACATGACATCACTGTAACAAATCATTAACCGCTTATTCTTCTAGCCACGTTATGATAATCTAGATAAACATTAGTAGAAATGGTCTTAATTGTTTCCTTGTAAGTAGAAGGTAAATAATGGAATACACTAGGCTAAAACGATAGTCAAATCTTTTAAAAGCTGGTTGGCATGTGTTGAAATCCGTTTCTATGCAGGACCAGGGGTTTACAAATTTCCGCGTGAGAAAAGTTTAAGTAATTTAAATCTAACAGAGAATGTCTCAGAAATGGTCAACTCCACGAAAAGAAAACATATGACATAAATTGTATGTTTTAACGACATCGACATTTTTGTGCAGTAAGTTTTTGTCTATCTCTTACGGTTTGTCAATTTCGCAAAATTCATCCGGAATAGGCTATTGCCAGAAAATTCAAGGCACACATTTTATTTATCGTGTAAATATCTTAAATATACTGTATTTTAATGAAAATCGTCAGTTATTTTATGAGAAAATCAAAATTTTCGAAAACTTTTCATTTAAGGGCAGTTTCGAATGGGGCGGATTTGCTCAACATTTTCGTGTCGCATCCCAAATTTGGCATTTTACCGACTTTTCGTTTTTGTGTTATTGGGCAAGACAAAAGGACCTTTTCCTAAAAACGTGATGTGCCCAATTCACATTACCTCCTCTACATCTCAGCAAAAAGTTATTGCTACTTAGCTTATTCCTCTATAATTATATTTCATGCTAATCGAGATATGCATTAACACATACGTTTTATTATTTAGTTCCTTATAAGTAAAAGGGAAATAAGGGAACACACATAGGGGATCATACATACGTCGGGAAACTCCCCGCGGTACGAATGATATTCCTAAGTGATTGCTGGTGCAACAGATCTGGACATGTGAACATCGTAATGAGAGCTAGGAAGCGAGTTGTACCAAATACGTACACTGTAAGAGTGCCTGCCAGTCACAGTCAATGTCAAATATCTGTCACCTGCACTATACGGCGCTGCACTGATAAACATGTGTTTTCATATGTATATTCATATCTACAAAACCTCTATACAAATGGCCTATTATATAAACAATGTCAATCCAATTCTTCCACACCTGACAGTCCTTTGTCTTCGCTCACGTCATTGTTATCATCAACGCCATCGCTACTTTCTGCACCATTATCCTGAATTAGAATTCTTTCTATTCCATTTTCTACAATTCTTTCCAATGATTTTCAATGTTCTCAACATGACGACATACATTTTCCCATTGTGGCCTGCCAATTTCTGCCATACGCTGACGACACAACTGTTCCACATCTTTTAATTTAAAAGTGTTATATTAAGTATTTTTTCTTTCTTCCTTATCTTTGAGAACCCTGGAAACGGAGCTCAGTGAAATATCAGTTGCCTTGGCTACTCTTTCATTCACTTTCTACAAACTTTTAAAGAACTCGGGAAACATACATTTTCTTCCTTCATCTCTGCCTCTTGTTTCATGAAGTCAAGGACATTTGCAATTATTTCTCTCCTCTGACTAAGTAATACCTTGCCACTTAACTTTGAAAACGTAGCAGCCATGGTTCAAAAAATAAAACAGATAAAATGAACAGTAATTACTGCCCAATTTCAATACATATAATATACGTACTGAAACATATGCGGAACACTTTCGATACAGACTGTACAAAGTTTGCTCGCTGTGACTTTAAGTAAGCAAAGTATCATAGCACAAACTCCAATAATCTAGGCTCGGTAGCTGGGTTGGCGGTCAGGGTCACGATTCCAGAAGTTTTGCGCCAGCAACACCAGACTGACCACAGCCGCCGCAACGACAACACGGCAGGGGAAAAGAAGAAGCACAAAGACAACGTCGCAGCCGATAATAAACCGCTGGGAGCGCTCCCTGAGAAACATCGCTCTAGTGAGTGCGTTCATGCGGCAAATGCTGACAATCTTTCCTCAACATTGATTGGCTTTTTGTACGTCAAACGATCAGATGAGTGTAACTTCAGAGGGCAGTCAGTTACAAGACAGGGAGAGAGCCACACTGGAGGATTGTAAAAAGTTCATAAGCAGTTCTTCATCTCGTCATGAGGAGCGCCAAGAACCCACCACTCAGTCCGAGTCCGAGTGCCATCCCGCCGCCTAGATGTGAATTTCCAGAGCACAGTCTCCTCCATAAAATTGCGCCTCTACAGCAGTCCTCCTCGACACTTTGAACACTGAAAGACACTGGTTGGGGTTAAATGGAGAAGAGGTGAACAGACAGGAAGCATCCCCAGCGGGATAGCCTCCAAAAGTCCACTGGTCCGCAGGGAACCGACCCCACCATTTCCCGAATACCAGACCCAGAAGAATTGCCTGAGCAACTGGTTCGGTGATAATGAAGATAAAGATTTGCTAAACGTGAAAACTCTGTTTGAATTACAAAATGTATTTTGAAATTAAAACATCATATAAATCACCACATCTTTATTTTTAGGATCACAAAGTATACCATTTATCCCGTTTCTTCGAAATTGACCTACCTGTTCATTTTTACCAGAAATCATTTTTTTAATTTATCAACAACATTGTACTGTTGTAGAAGCAAATTTCACATCACACAAAGTTGTGAAGTCAGAAAGTCAAAGGACAATTAGCCCTTTAAAACTGTTCTACAGCTGTGTTCACAAAATGTTAAACATGACGATGTATGGACGGTGATAAGCAAGAAACAGAGTTCATTTCTTTACTTATTTTAGGAGTCTGTATCGCCATCTTTGAAGTCCCAATTTATTCAGTGTGTAAGTGGTTTACATGTATAAGGTAAATAAAATTGACGCCCCCGGGTGGGCTCGAACCACCAACCTTTCGGTTAACAGCCGAACGCGCTAGCCGATTGCGCCACGGAGGCGACCAACAAGGTTGTGCCACTTATTGGCAATATACCGCTGTGGCATAGCTGTGGTCCGCATGAAATCTCCCAATTCTTTCCCATTTTTCGGGCGATAAACAAACTAAAACACCAAAACCCTCGCCTTACGGTATTCCATTTCTTTTGTATTTTATCCTTCTAATGTCATGTCCAAAATTGTCAGGCAGTCTAGTTTTCCATTAAACTATGCTGTTTCTATTTCTTTAAAACGCCACTTCCCTGTAATTCAATCTGATAACATATATACCTATACTGTTTCTTTGCCGATGCATGAAAAACCGGATTTGAATTAATTACCACCTGTTCGTCTAAAACCTATTTTTACCTCTTATCCGGATACGTTCAAGCTACTTTTTGCTGTAATGGTGGCTGTAGAAGCAACACCTTGTAAAATGGCAGGAGTGTGAAGACCAGAAAAATCAACAGCTGGTCATTAAGTGAGATTGTAATATAGCGTAGACTCAGTGGTCTAGGGGTATGAGTCTTGTTTTGGATACAGGAGGTCCTAGCTTCAACTAGGTATTTCTTACGGTCCAATTCCTAAATAAATTAGGCAGAATAAATATGGCTATTATTTAAATTCAGCACTTAACTTCAGAAAGTTCTAAAAAAAATCAGTATTAAAACTTACTAACAAACACTCTAATGTTTTAAAAGATCTAGCAAATTCACAAAGCTGCTTTAATAAATGTTTTTGTATGAAGAACGCAAAGAAAGACTTTAGAGCAATTTAGGCGAGCGTTTCCGGATCAGAGTTAAACCGAGTTCAGAATTAGGGTTAAGTCAACTAAAAGGATATCATGGAATGAGATCGGATTTTCAGTACTTGTCATTTTAAACTGCTAACGCTGTTCAATTGATGAAAAGAGGTCAGAGTATAGTGCCTATTTTTAAATACTTCTCTATTACTAATCTGTATGTAGTTATAGTGAAATGTGTAACGGAATTAAACATCTATAGCAATTTAAATAGAAGAATACGAGCTTGCAGAAATATTTGATAACGATCTGAAAAAATAAACGATAGTGGATAGTGAAGGTCATGTGAATGCAATATAAGTATAGTAGTACCTTGTACGGCAGAACGTGAGTTAAGGCGTTGAAGTGATAATCAAATGAGCTTCGCATGCGTGGGTTCGAATCCCATTCTTTATACTCCCGTAACCAGTCAACAATGGGCTCATTGCAGTTTCCTTGTGGGTTAATGAAAACAGTAAAGTGTATTTTTATGAACAAACCTAAAGAAATGAAACCTACAACTTTCTCTGTACGAAAGTCCTCGCCGCTGTTAAAACAAATGCACAAGTAATAGATATAAATACAGATTAATTCGTGGCAGAGAAAATAGGATACAATAATGCGCAATAGATATTTTAATCCGTTCATAATTATTTCTTCCGCTTTTATTGCAGTCATATTTTCCAACCAAAATGTGTTTATTGTCAACAGTTTACCAGATTGTGTATTCGTAAATACCCGGACATATGTATCTTGTGTTGAATTATCTACCGACTGAGCTTTCTGGTCGCCACATTATTGTTGCCTTTCTAGCATTTCGTAAACTACGTAAAGAAATTAATGTTCCAATTTATACATTTTTACTTACACCTAACGGGAAATATTGCTTCATTAAGTTTATATTTTTTTAAACTCATTAAACCATCTCCGTTTAAATAGTGTATCGTTGTTTTATCATTCTCGTATTCCTTAGCATCTTAAATTTGAGAAATAGGTATTAGTAATTCCTTGGACCAGGGTCGGTATCTTGCATAATACAGCTGTCAGGGACAAGAATATGCTTCGGAACGTCAACAAACAAGAATGTACACCGTTGTGTCTAATTCATGGAGTGGGAGCAACAATATTTTCGCTGCTCAATAGGTAGCACATCCTTAGTTATTTTAAAGCAAATCTTTTTCCGAAGTTGTTACAAAGGTTCAAAGATGAATATTCAATAAGGTTCATACTCTAGTAAAAAGTGGATTACAAAGTACACCCAGTTTACAAAGCGTAAACTTTGAAGATCATAAAAATAACAATAGAACACTGGTAAGTAATATTACATATTTAATTTTCAGGACTTGTGTGTACGCAACCAACAAAAACATAAAAATTAGTGTCATACTTTTGTTGTGGAAAATAAAACAAAAGCAGTGAAACAGAATTAAAAATTGTAGTTGCGGATTTACAGACAAACAGCTGAAGATTGCAATAATGTAAAAGCAGTGACTGACTGATGAGAACTTATGTGCTCTGTAATACGTTAATGCGCGTGAACTAACTTAGATGTATACTGTAACTCTGCAATCGCAGTGAGAAAACTCAGAAAATGTTTGTAAAAACCCTTTCAGTCTGTATAAGCGTAATAACCTTACATCTCCTTGAACCGTGCAGGCCGAGTCAATGACTCGCGGTCTCTTTTCGGCTAGCGCATCTATGAAGGGGAAGGGTGCCACTTGATGCAGTTACCGGACTTTCCCACCTGTTGTCCGAAAAGAATAGACTATATCAGGCATGCCTGAGACTTGGGTAAAGCGACCAAGAAATACTGCAGACACGTAAATGCACAAAAAATTGTATAAAATATAGCAATGTCGTTATTCAGTGCGGCTGTATTGTTAGTAGATGCTCTTTACAATTGTTTGTCGGTTCCTAGCGAGCCGGTCGGATTCACTACACCTGGTTCAAATTAAAATCTTCGGGTTTACTTTTCCTCATTTTTCCAAAACACTAAACGACTCCTATGATAAACTAAGAACTTCTTATGCATCCTTGTTTACAATCAAAATCTTTATTCTTATGAACATATTCACTGAGTTTGTTGATAAATTGTTGCCATACAAAATAGAGTAACAAATATAATGCACACACTTTGCCCTTAAAGTGATAGATATTAACACGTTAATCAATACACTTTTTCTAAATCTGAACTATAAACTGCGTAATCAAGAGACTTTTACTAAATTCAATTGTATACACCAGTTGCGCAAAAGCATTGGCTTTAAGACGTATTTGGAAATCGTTTAATTCTCATCCGAGAACGCTCAATTTGTACGCTAAGGTTTTATTTCGCGTATTTGATACAAATACGTCTATCAAAGAGCTTCATTGATTTATAAATGTTTTAAAACAAAATAGTGCTTGCAAGTTAGTTTTAAAACTACATACTTTATAACATTTAGAGCCTACGAAAGATGCTAGCTGAAATTGAACAATGACCACATTTTTATTCTGCACAAATCAATTAGGAATGGCTGAATATATATTATATTGGATCAGCCAGGATTTGAATTCGGGACATCCTTCACCCAAAGATCTTATGATCTAGACTCAGCACTGGCGCTGGTGTGTAGTCGCTAATTGAAACCTCTCGCGCGTAGGTAGGTGAAGGGCATACGTGCTTTTTGCCGTATGCTCATTTCGCTTAAAAGGTTTTAAAAGTGAGGTAGTTTAAGGGTATTGGGGTTTAATAATTAATATGGTTCACTTCTATGCTGCATAGCTGTACCAATCAACAGAAAAATGATTTCAGGATCACCTTCCATCGGTAAAAATAAATTGTAACATTTGTGTTCCAAATTATTCCGATTTATTCCCGTGGGTTTCCTCAATCACTAAGCGAATGATAATTTTTTAGGTTCCTAATACATAAACTAGAATTATTGAGTAAGTCGTCAGCTGCTCCGAGACGTAACAAAATCGAAATATTACAGGCTATACTCAGTGCATTTTGCGAAAAATTGTTTCCATGAG